>VRYO01001463.1:44779642-44802411 GCA_009812075.1 Sialia sialis | reverse complement strand
CTTATATTAGTGAAATTACTGTACATCAAAGCCAAATATTTTGCTACCTTGTAAGATTTTAAAGGCTTTTCAGCTTGAATGAGTAGTTTAATTTATTTAACACAGCGATTTGTAACCCACATATGAAAAAATATAGTGACATTTAAAGAAGTCTGTGTCTGTGAATCTTCTAGTAGAACTTGAAAAATGGCTGCACAACACTGACAAATTTTCTCCTTTTGTATTAAAAAGCAATGGTCATTGATTACACTCTCAGGCATTCTGGGCAAGACGAAACACCTGCAAATATTCTTTAATCAAGATAAATGCCTTCTTGTGGCTGTGAAAGGCCAAGAAGCAGTTGCTTTCAAACCAAGTATTTTCAAAAGAGATCCAGACAGAGGTTCAGCATCCCTGCTTAAGAAGTGAATCTTTTTTTTGCTTCCAGTCCTGGGTGATACCTTGACCATCCTGCTGGGTGGTTCTTGCTATGAGGGAACTAATGTAGCCTGAGAAACTGCTCCATGCCTTCCACCTATGCTGAACGAGATTCTTGCTTCTGCCCAAGGTCACCCTCATCTCTTTGGGATGTATGGACCCCAATGTCCCACCTGTTTCAACTCAAGCCATGCATCCTAAAATTTCAAGCTATTTTGAGTACTGAAGAGAGACTATTACATATCCTTATCCACCCTGGAGAAGCAGTAAATCTGGCACACAATTGTGCTAGGTGCCTTAGATTACAAACAACAAAAATTTAGAAATTTTACAGGTCTATAGTCATTCACTTCTGAGTCCAAATTGTTTTACATTTATCAAATATTAAGAGTTTCAAGAATCCTTGTTCTACTGATATAAAAGCCCTGCATTTTCCCCATTATGTTTTGGGTTCAAATAGGTACATTCCTGTACAGGCCCAACACAAGCAATTGAAATAACACAGCCACCCAAAAATGGGGAAGAGTGTGCCTCCTGCTTTTGGCATGATTCCTCCTTTCAGGACATCATCCAACTTTTTCTTCCTAGCAATCAAATATACCTGCAGCTGAGGAGAGGCACCTAAGCACTCAGGCACCATTCCTGACTCCTTCCTGTTCTAGATCATAGAAAACCAGCAGCATCTGGTCAGTGTGTTTGGCTGACTTTGGATTTCCTTGTCACCATAACCCTTCCCCATCACCTAGTTATAAAATCAAGGACATATAAATGCAAAACATTAGGTTATCTCCAACTATTTATAAACCTTTTCTTTTAATTCCAGCTTTTTTTCCTTCACCTGGAAATAAAGAATATCAAGATGCAGGGTTAACCAGAAGAATACAGATGAAAAAACCCAGACAATCTTTATAATGGTCAAAGCATTCATATATATTACTGCGGGATAATACAGATTCCTACCCACTCAGTATCTCCTTAGCACTAAATTAATGAAAACAGAATGAGAAAAAGAAAGCTACTGCAACTGAACAGTTTTGGTGGGATTTTTGGTTTTTTTAAATTTTCTTCCCTCCTTCCTTACCTCAAGAAGCACTGCATTTTCTGATACCTCCACTGGAGCTATTATGGCAAGAAAATTTTGCAGTGAGGAATGTTCTGCTGGACACTGGCCCAGACTACTTTGAGCTCAGTCAGTAGAAGGAGGCAAGGATATCTTCTCACTTCAACGCTCCCCCTCCTCCCTCTCTTCTCATCTGTTAGCTCATGTCCTACTTCACACGCAGATGATCCTCCAGGATCACCTTTCTACTGTCCACATCTCAACTTTCTGGCTTCACAACAACTAGCACAAGGCAGAGCTCCAGCTCTTAACAATGCTTGCACAGTTCCTCATATCAGGCAGCACTTTTTGTTCTGGTGTATTACAAAGATGGCTAGAAATGAATGCACAGTATTTGCCATTTTCTTTCTCCAGCAAGTTATGCTGAGTGCTATGGCTGGGTGAATTCAAAGGCCTTACAGAAATTTGAATTAAGTGAGTAAGCAGATCAAGATAGTCAAACAGTGGTGCTGAGAAAGTCTGTAAAAACCAAAAAACCAGAACCAACCAACCTACCAACCAACCCTTCACCAAACATCCCCCAGAAAAAAAATACAAACAACAAAATCCAAACCAAAAATCCCATAATGGAGTTTTTCCTGTCCACAGGAATTTACTAGGTGTACACAGACAGCATACAGGCCCACTATTGCATCAGTCCTGCTGATACCTCAGCAACTTCTTCACCTGAAGAGCAGCTTATGAGAAGGCTGTGTAGAAGTATAATTGAAGACACCATCTGGCCTGCACAACTTTTATTACTGGCAATAATAGAAGATTACTACCTACCAACACTGCAAATCAAGTTACGAGAATTCTGTTAGAGTTCCATAAGACACAAATGATGAAATATTTTTAATGAAATATACAGGGATTTCTCTTCAAAGGAGGGACTTGTTTTTATCAAAGTGAGCATTCTTCACTCACCCACTATGAATTATGAAACAATAAAGCTCGTTTAAAAAAATAGAGCTTAAAAATTTAAATTTTAACAGCAGTCAGGAAATTCCAAATACCAACATCACCAAAGTAATTCCCACCCAGTCAACTTGTACATATTTGACATTTTTCAACTTCACTCTCCCTGGTTATGTAGCAGACCGCAATGCTGTTATAGCAATTACATTTTGTTTTAAATATACTCCATACCATACAAGATATTATACAAAATTAATAACATGGCAAAGAAAATATGGTTTGCATTTAATTTTGCCGTTTTAATCTATTAACATCACTAGTTCCTCATTATCCTTTTGATATATTTCCAAAGAGAAAAAAATCAACTTAGTGAAACAATGGGCATAAGCAAGACTCATTGCTTCTGAGAACATGCACACCATTTACCTGGTCCTGTTCCTCAACCACAAATCCTACTACACTTAAGATCATGTCAGCTTAATGCATGTAATACCAACTTGCTTCAAACACTTGTAGATTAATATAAAGCTGCAGTTTTAAACCAACAAAAGTTATGCTTGTGTTTAGAACAGATAAATGCCAAATTGTCCTACCCACGTGCATGCAGGTTGACACATGAGCATCATGGAAAGTTTTGGTTACTTACAGAGAACAGAGAAGACACTGAAAGCATCAGTTCTGGAACTTCACCAGCTCATCAGGGTATTCAGTTTCAAGGGTTTCATCCTACAGCTGTTGGACATCTTGCTTGAGAAAGGAAACATCATTGTTATTCTTAGGAACATTCCCCAGTAAGGGCTGAGAGACCTCAGCAGAAAAAGGCAAGTTTGACATGTTTAGCTCTTACCTGTCTGAAGCACTCCTGGGAGTCAGCGAGCAGTCCCATGGAAGTCACCTGGATTTTGGGAAGTTGAACAAAAACACTGCTCACAAGACAGCAACTTGATGGCTCTCAATCTTCTAAGAGGATTTCAGATGGGACTTTTTCCTCCTCTCAGGATAAGGAACATTAGCAAAAGGACTGTTCAAAGCCAGATCTTCCCTTTTTTTGAACTGAAATGACACGGTCTTGTTTACGGGCTGCAGTGAGCTGAGGCGCTATCAGCACGCCAGCAGGACTCGCAGCCTGCCCCAGTCATTCACTCCACTGCTACAAAACGCACAGGCAAAATACCAGCCCATTTCTTTTTTTTTTTTTTTTTTAATTTTTTTTTTTTGGAGACGTGCCACGAATTCCCGATTCCCGCTGTGTGACGAAGGAAGAGGGGAGTGTGCGGAGCAGAAAAGTTGCTCGGTGTGCGGAGCGCGGGGGGGCTCCGCGGTGTCCCCAACTTGTGGGGACGCGCCGCACCCCGCGGGGCCGCTCCCGGCGCCGGAGCCCTCGCCACGGACACGCCGGGAGCCAGGGCTGTGCTGAAGGGGCACCGGGCCGGCCGTGCCCGCAGTCCCGGCTGCTGCCCGGGCTGGGCGGTGCCGGGGAGATCCCGCCGGGACCGGGGTGATCCCGCCGGGCTCGCCCGCCCTCCCGCTGGTCCCAGGTGGTGGCCGGGGCAGCCGCTCACCTGCCCGCCGCTCCCGGGAGGCGCTGCCGCAGCCCCGCCTGCTGCTCGCAAACTTTGCTCGCCAAACTTTGGGGCCGGGCGGGCCGGGGAGGGGCCCCGGAGGAAAGGGACACCCCCGGCTGCCCCCGACATCGCGCTCCCTCTCCGCCGCCCGCAGACGAAGAGCTTTGCTAAAAGGTTTTGTTTGTAGTTCTCCCTGTGCTAGCGAATAAATATGTCTGAGCTGCCAAGCAGAGGCAACTCATTGCTTTAATTAGCTACTAAAACAGGTAGCGTAGAAACTTTATTGCCGTCTATGGGAAACAGGATGACAGAGAAAAATGTTTAATTAGTGCTTATTGGAGCTTCACGTGCGCCTTGCAAAGCTTATCTGCATATTGTGACAATAGACCAACCACGTAGATAAATGGCATTATCTCTCTTCAACGGGAATATCGCTTTGCTTACATTTCTTCAGGGAAGTCCTTGAAGAAATAGCTCTGGCCCTTGCTAAAATGGGGTAAGAACAGAGGAGTTCTGACTTTCCAAAGCTGTGCTCAGACGACTTCTGTCTCTCTCCTTTAGGTATTTCGCTGCAGTGCTGTGTTCCTAGTACTATCCTAGCAGAGATACTTCTAAAATGCTCCTGGATTCATTGCCCATTGCTCGCTTTTGGCTTTGAGGCATCTTCTGGAGTAACAGTACTGTAACCATTCATGTTTTTGCAACATCTTTTACTCCAACAGGTCTCAAATCATCTCACACGCAGTTGAGACAGCGCACAGGGATCTCCTCCCCAGCCAGCAATGCAGAGCCTTCGGCAGGGAGCTGAAATCGAGTATTTCAGAGCACAAGGTGGATATCTGGGCTCTGCTCAGATTTCCAAGGGGCTTTAACTAGGCAGCGTGTAATTACCCTGTCCAAAGCTTGGTTGGAAATGTTGGTTGGAAAGTGCTTCAGGATCTGTAACAGCCGTAGGCAGCCAAGACCCGTGTGCAGGAGTGTTCCCTCGGATTTTCAATCCAGGTGCTAAACTGTCCTGCTCCTGCTTAATATGGGTTGTCTGAATACATATAACCTCACCATGGTGCTGTACATTTTCTCTGGTTTATCTCACTTAAGGGTCGCCCTAGTCACAGTTCATTATAGGAGCAGCTCAGAGAAAGGCCAGGGAGAAAACATTTTTCTGTTAAAGCCAACCATGGATCCATTTTAAAATTCTAGTGAGTAAAGACTACCCCTCACACCTATAGCTTGTCTGGGCTGCCTAGCAGAAATAAAGGGGAAGGAAGGGGAGTGGAGTGTGAGGTAGAATATGGCTGGGTTTTGCTATTTCAGGGGAGTTGAGCACATTTCCCCTTTGACACAACCTGGCAGGGATGTGATCTTATGTTAACCATATGCCTTAATAGAAAAAAAAAATAAAAAAATTGCAACTTCCTATTTAAATTACAGGTATATTAGTTACTGATGGCCAGTGAGATTTTAGAGAAAAACAACATGCCAACTGAATTTTGGTTTCCTGATATAATGTACTCAGAAGATTGTAATGAAAGTCACTGAAGCTTTTAGTAAGGATATACAAGTTAACCTTCTAGGTGTTGAACATTTAATTTCACTCAGTAAGTACATGCAGCAAACATATTTCTTCAGATTGATCTACTCAGGCTTTATCCATCAACTAATTAAACTTATATATAAAACTGAATAGATCAGATGTCTTTATTTTTATTTTTTCTTCAGTTAATGGAATAAATTAATTGCTTTGGGATAAAGCCAAGTCTTGTTTTACAATTTAGTAAAAAAACAACTAAAGAAAAAACCCCAAACCACAAAGAACTCCGGACTAGTGCATTTAGGTTTTGTTCCACACAGATTCTCCTGGTGCAGAAGGTATATTCCACCTATTGATATAAGAATCTTTACCAGATTAAAGATTAAAAATTCAACATGCAGGTGAAATTAGACACTGGATTAGGAAACTCATCAATTACGTAATTGTCATCAGCACCTTCTGAAGCCTGCCATGTAGCAAAAAAGAAACAAATTACAAAAGGGTGGCGGCAGTCTGTCTGTGTCAGCAGAGCTGGTGTGGAGCCAGGACCTACATCAGAAACTCTGTTCTTGGCAGGTTTCTGCCTGTTTGCCATGATTTCTGGTAGACGAGTAGCTCAAGAGTTAAAGAAGCAGCAGCATCCTCTGAAAGCAGTGAGACAACAGCCAGGTGCTGATGCCTTCTTGCAGGAACACGAGTGGTCAGTGCACTTAGAGAAGAAAGGTTGTGAATCTACACTGCAACCGGCAAGAAATAAGAGGTCAATTTGCTGAAATAAAACCACTTTTGCTCTGCAATAACATTAACTGAGGCTCTTTACACACATTTCCTGAGTAGATTTTCAGGAATATTTTGGAGGAAAGTTTAGTGTGGAGGGTAGGTGGGTAGTTCACACGCTCAGAGCTGCTTCTCTGTGCACTGTGTATGGCCCCCAAATTTGTGGATGCTCAAACCATGGGGCAGAAACTATATATATATATATATATATATCTATCTCATTGCTGTAAGCTGTTAAGAAATGCCCCTCACTTGCTGAACTTTCCACCCAGCCTGGGTTTCAATTTGTCCTTTTCGAAAAATTTCTACAAAGCTAGTGCAGCCATCTGCATATTTCAAGGAGTCAGAATTTGAGATTCTTAGGTTTAAAGGAAAATTTAATATAAAATCCCTGGCTCAAGCAGCAGCAGCGACAAAACTGTGCTTGTTTGGCCTGATCTTTTTCCAAAGGGGAAGGATTAGACCTTCAGAGGCATTTTTAGATTAGCTAAATTCATTCCAAATGCTGTTATCATTTGCTGCACTGACTTTTAGGACAGGCCACACTGGCATAGTTTCAGTGTGTTATATATAAATATAGAGCCCATTAAACAAGCCTTTGGTGATTAAAAACATTTTATCATTATGAAGGTGTCTTTTGCTCCAGGGTACAAACCATTCAGCAAGTCGTTTCATTTTATGTCCTCGAGCTTTTTTCATTTTCAGCTAATTAGCTAGAAATACACCACCTAAAACATTCCCCTTTCCTCAGTTAGCAGGCTAAAATTTGCCTCTACCAAGCATTGCTATGGGGGATTTGCTTTGTTCTTCAAAAAACTGCTAGCAACTTGGTACAAAATTCATTTGCTCAGTAGCGTATGCTGAGGTAATTATCAAAGCCTTTCTAAGCAAGCTGTGTGCTCATTCAAAAATATTAGGCAATTCAAAGTGTCTGTGGCTCCTCAGCTATTACAAAGTTTTGTTTTTAAGCAGTCTCCAAAAACTTAGCTTAAACACTTCAATGAGTTGACTGTGAAGCTATTTTATCCTAATGGGGTCCTGTTCTCAGAAGACAGCCAAAAGTAAACAGTAGCAGCAATTTTTTTTTCCTGAAGGTTGGTGCATTATCTTACTCCAATTCTAAAATGTTCTTCAAATAGCAGATGCTACTCTGTCAAGTGCTGCAGGGCTGCAAAATGCCTTAGGATGTCCTGAAAAGTTTATTTATTAAAAAAAAAAGTGAATTAATTCTGTATTTGAGTGGCTGGTGAGGAATTCCATTAACAGGTATAAATGGAAAGGTGGAGATTAGCTCCCTTTGTCTTACTCCCTCTGGCCTAGCTCTGGGTGAACAGGGTTTATGTGAGTATTCATGTTGTTATATAATGCATTTATATCTCAGAGGAGGTATATCCAGTTTTACAGGTTCCATGCATAGAACCTTTTCAAGACAAGACTGGATAGACTCCTGAGCAATCCAGCTTGACCCCATGGCTGACCCCAGCCATGTGCTAGAGGTGGGGCTCCAGATTTCCTGTGATCCCATCCCATGTGAGTTGTCCTATGCTGTCTTCCTGGATAGCTCATCTAAAAATCAGGAGGTCACATTTTCCCCAAAATGGTCTCATCTCACTACAATATTAAGGTTTGAATGCCCCCAACAGAATCACAGTCCGCAAATGGATGAATGAAGCCTTATTTAGTGTCAGAAGGGTTGCTGTTGAAATGTGGTTTGTAAAGGAGAAGGTTTCCTCTGAAAAAAGAAAAGGAGTCTGTTCTTCCATGCCTTTTGAAATATGTTTGCAAAAGCTATGTCACATTGTAATTTCTAGTTTGTCTCTTTCTAGAGAAGAGGAAACATTCATCTTTGTTCCACCAAACAATGCTTGATTGTGGTGCCTCCTGGAATGGAATAGCCTATTGTATCAGAGTGCTGAGCTAGGAGACAATTTCTTTGGTCTTTCAGTTATTGGTATCATAGTGGCCACACATAACAAGTTGGAAAAAAATCCCTAACAGTGTGATTTAAATGCTTTGAAAGTATCCATAAAGATCTTGAAGGGTATGTTCTTGTCTTCCAATTTTCACTAAGGGATACTGCTGATCTTCTCTATCCTTACTGTGGTGTCCAGATTTCTCAGCTACAACTGACTGCTCTTAAATATTACAAAGACTGAAAAAAACCCTTACAAAAATCTCTTTTAGACCAATTTTACTGTCTTTCACATGACTACTAAATGTCAGAGAGCTAAATTCTACATATTGCCCTTTGGTCTCTACACATCCCCTGAATGTGAGACAAACAAAATTCCCTTGCCCCCAATAACACTCTTGATAGTACAGAGTTCTGCACTAATTCAACATCTGTTGACAAGCTGTCTATATAAATAGACAGAGAAACAAACTGATTCATGAAACTGGGTGTGCCTCCAAAGTAATTCACAATCTGTTGAAATCAGACACCATACCAGTAAATATGCAATTCCAATGTTCTGATTCCTCTTGTACCCTAAAATACCTGGAACAAAAAGCAGAAATACAGTGACATGACAGTCCGGCAGCTGTCCTGAAGCTAAAGGAGGACTGAATGAAATAAAACAGGATGGCTTTTTCTTCACCAGTGTCAGGATTGGACTATGCATTGAATGTTTGCATTGCTTATTAAGACCAATGGACGTATTTTGAACCCATTCTGACAGCTTGGATTCAAACTGAGCAAATTATGACATTATGGTATTCATATGTGCCAGAAAAAAAATAAAGTTCTTGAGAAGAAGAAGAGTTCTCTAGACAGATTGACTACCATAGTATACGGTTGTCTCTTGACAGAAAAAGAGCTAGAGATTCAAAAATTATCCAAAATCTCGTGTGAACATTAGTCCCAAGTATTTGGTCGTGAAATGGTTCACATATGGCCAAGTGTCAGGACTGTCCCATGTTTTGCACTTCCACAAAGTATTATTACAGTATCAGTCTAAGGAAAATGAGGTCAAATATTCAATCCTGGATGTAGGACACATGCTGGCCAGCCTAAGATTTGTAGGTAATTTCACTGTTTATCACACACAGTGATAACTAGAGGCTGAGTTCCATATAAAACAAAAGACAGTTTTTTTCAGGGGCCACAACCAAGATGCTTAACATACAGTAATGGGTTATTAGGCCTATTTTATGCCAAAAAATATTCTCACAGCTGGGATTTTAGATGAAGATATTTCACTGAGGCAGTGGTGATTGCTCTGGTGGGTCATCTTTTAGCTATAAAATTTTAGTCCAACTGTGCTAATGTAGCAGAATGTGCTGGCAGCATTTGATGGACTTGACCATCATGTGGCGCTCTTTAACACAAGATCTAGCAGGGTAGATAAAGCTGCACATCTCATTCTCTTAACCCTTTTCCTAGCCACTTCCTAGTTTGGAATTGTGCTCCTCATTCTGGGAATAGCCTCATGAATTTGAAACTCTTCATTAAGACTGGGCTGTGAGATGGATTTGGGAGTCAGCAGCATGCATGGGCAATAAAACTCTTCATCTTCATAATAGCATGATCAAGCTTTCCAAACACTAAAGTGTGTAACTTCACACACTAAATGGAAGAGTAGCCTGGGAAAGCTAACATGCCTCTAATGTTGGGCTGTTCAAAGAGAAAGAGATCTGGAAGAGCTGTGTCAGCTCAGGCTGGGAGCTAGGCTTGGAGCAATTCTGGAAATGTGGGTAATGGCAGAAAATTCTCTAGCCAGTGGCATTTCCCTCCTGTCACATACCCACAGCCATTTTTCCTGCCTTCAGGCCCCACTGCTGCAAAATGCTGTATGAAAAAAATGCAAGTGAATGCCATGATGGAGCCTCAGGATCATAAAATCCTAACACATCTCACAGGATTCCTGCTAATTTCCCTTGGCTCAGCTCAGCTCAACTGTATATAAACCATGCTCTCCAGGATTTGGCTTACTTAGTAATTAGGTTTCACAGGAAGGTTTTTCTTTATTTTTAGGAAACTTTTCCTCATAACCAATATAGATTCCACCCTGTTTATTTCATGCACTTTTCTTCTTGTTCTTTTCCCAAAAGACATGGGATAGTTCATTGACTTTTTTGTGAGAATGTTGCATGATAAATTCCTACCAAGGAAACCACAGTGCACAGCATATGATTCCCTCTATAGGAAGTAATCTTCCTTCACCCTGTGTTTGAATTCTGCAATGAATTTATCTCACTCATTAATCCAATGCAAGCCACCTTCTTTCTGTCTCTGTCTCATTGTAACCTGCTGAACAAAGGTGACTTTCTTAAGGACGCTTTAAATAACCCATTCTCCAGGACTTTCTTTGGCTTTTGACTACTAAACTCATCCTTTCCAGATGGTATCATAATTTTCCACCCTTCCATCTTTGGAATGAAATGTAAGAACACTTAATAAGTAACTTGGGACAGATCATGAGCTTCCACAAATGCAGCCATGCAGTGCTTTCATTGCTAGAGACTGTTACTCCACATCTGGAGAGGGAAATGTGATCTGTCACCCTGTATTTGGCTTGCATGGCAATATCTGGGGGCAGGGGGAGGCAGGCTACAGGGATGGCTTCTGTGAGAAGCTGCTAGAAGCTTCCCCCACGTCTGACACGGCTGATGCCACCACTACCCAAGGCTGAGACCATCAGTGAGAGTGGTAGCGCTTCTGGGGTAACAGAGTTAAGAAGGGAAGAAAAATTACTTCACAGAAGCAGGTTGTAGTTGGAAAAAAGAGAAAGGAGAATATATGAGAGGAACAACTCTTCAGACCAAGGTCAGTGGAGAAGGAGGGGAAGGAGGTGCTCCAGGTACCAGAGCTGAGATGCCTCTGCAGCCCGTGGTGCAGACCACGGTGAGGCAGCTGTGCCCCTGCAGCCCATGGAAATGCGTGGTGGAGCAGAAATCCATGTGTAGCCTGTGCAGGAACCCACACCAGAGCAGGTGGATGCCTGAAGGAGGCTGTGACACCATGGGAAACCTGTGCTGGAGCAGGCTCCTGGCAGGACCTGTGGAAACATGGAGAGAAGCCCACACTGGAGCAGATTTGCTGGCAGGACTTACTGTGATCCTGAGTGACATATTCTCAAGTGCCCTTCCCAATACACACCTGATCTGGGCTGCATAAATGGAGTGGTTGTTTATACTTACTGTAAGTATTTAAAAAAAAAAAAAAAAAAAAAAAAAAAAAAAAAAAAAAAAAAAAGTGTGCTTGGGAATTTAATCTAATTTTGGATATGGAAAAGCATTAATGTTTCTATTTGGTAATTTTTGGGATTATCTTAATTACTATAGGAAAACTAAAGAATAAACAAAGCAGCCTGTTATTTTCTTGTGTGCTTTATAAATAAATGCTCTGCTTCGTAAATACTCCTTTAAAGCTAAGTGCTTAGTTGCAAAATGTATTGCTCAGGAAAACTTTACAGTCATCATGGCAGATATTTGACAGTACTTGTAGAACTAAAGGACAGATACCATTATTTACTTTATTGTTTATAAATTGAGAAGTTCTTGGTCAGTAGAGCTGGAGGTCTTTTTATTTTAATATTAGACAGGAGCAAAAACTGGAAGAAATGTGGGCCCTGTACACACATAGGAACATCCTTCATCAAACATTCATGAGTTGTCATCAAACTATTATTTATTGTGAATATTAAAGTCAACATGTTTAGGTCTATGTGCATATATGATGCATTTATGTCCAAGGAACTGTGTGTTCCTTTGTTTAAGATTTGCAAGTCATCTAAAAAGAACTTAGCTGATAAAAAAATTGAAACTTCCAGCAGTGAATTAAAATAGCAGGATTTTTTGTTTGTTTTCCTTAATCTCAAATTGGTGTGAGGTACACAGTTGCTGCTTGTGTCAGTGTAATAACACTGACTGCCAAGTTTTGTCGAAAGCAAATAAATTGAAGTAGTCCGGATTTTCAGGATCATCTACAGTTAAAAAAACTCCATATGTTAGGTAGCTTACAGGGAAACCATTATTAGCAAATCCCACAGACACCCTGCTGTCAGAGGTCCGTACATGACACAGAAGCAAATAAATTCTCTCACTACAGTTTGGATTTATGAACCTAGAAGTTCACAGCTCCACAACATGTTGTGTGTGCAGCCATATCTTTCACCTGTGATTCCTCTTCTCCCAGTCAAGGACAACACAAAATTACTGCCACATCTCTTCTTCCAGGTGGACTAACTAGCCAGCTGCTGGCAGCCAGCTGTGAAACAACCAGATTTACAGTGAACGACCCCCAAACCATCAAAAAGAACTAAGAAGATGGAAAAATTCAGGCTCTCACTGAACCGTCGCTCTTACTATCACCAACTGCCAATTTACATTGGGATGGGGGAGAGAAGAGAGGTTTTAGGAAAGGAAATAAATGGTATTTAGCAAATGAGATAGACACAGTTCTTTCTTTAGATAATATTTTCTTTCTAAGCTTCTGCTACTTGCTTTTAGAGTTTATTTTTAATATAGAGTTAATTTATCCTCTATAGGCAGTCAGAATAAATAAGTTAACAGAGTTTGCTCAGGGCTCCATGTCCCCAATAAGTGTGTGCATAGTGCTGTAATACTATTCTGCTTCTGCAGTCTGTAGTTACAATTTCTATTCTGCCTCCCTACCAGCAAAAAATGGGGCCTCTCATTTATCTACATCAGATCATGGTTTGCAATTGATGGATCAACTTAAAATAAAATGTAGGAAATTCACCTTATAACATAAAGGTATCTTGCATTCAGCCCCTGCCTTCATTATGGTGTATTCTATAGCAACTGCCAGTAAAGATTGCATTGTATAGAAAAAGAGACTTCTAAGCCGTCAAAGGGGCCTGAGTTCAATCCTTTAAGAAGATGATGAGAGTGTGAAACCTGGTCATTTTCAATAACTAAATTATAACTACACTTGCCCTGAACATCCTTTTTCATTTCTACATTGTTATGCTCGCACTTTCTGCTTCACTAAGGCATTTTCTTCCCCTAGCATAGTGTTAGAAAGCCACAGCCACCACCGTTACCCCTATCACCACCAAAAGATGGGATAATTTGACAGCAAAAGCTGCTATATCAAGTACACACAATTTATTATCCTGAGATGAGCAGATGAAATGTATTCTCCATCTGCTTCATGTGTGGTAGCTTACGGTGTATGGTTAGTTCATTCAGACCAAATGGCTTTCTTCTAGTCACCAGGACCACAAAGACTGATGCTTCATAACAAACATTTTCCCTCTAAATAATTTTCTGATAATGAAATATCCTGTATTCCAGAAATACACATTTTTGCATTTGGGGTTATATTAAGCACTGATCAGAGCAGTTCAATGAATTTCACATTTCTGATTTTCACTGCCTACAGTGATCTTGTGAATCAGCATAAATATTTTGAAATGTTTACACTCAGCTATTGCAAAAAACTATGGGGAGCACATGTCATGGCAGAAGCAGCAGTTTATGGGGCTGGGAGAATGAGATCCTGACTCCAACTAACAGCTTCCAATGGGCACGGGTAAGGCATTTTGTTCTGACATGCATGTGCTCCCTGCAGGTTGATGCTGCCAAAACCTTTGGGATAAGAGTCCTGAAGGCAGTGGTGGCTGTGTCTCACTGCCATCACCCAACCCAGCACCCTCCTCCACATTCATAGAGACTGAGTCACTATTTCCACAGAGAGTGGCAGCCACTGCAATTAATTCCTCCTTCCTCCTTGAGAGCATCTCGATCTTTATCTGTTTCTCAGAGGGAGTGTAAGCCCAGCTGATGCTATGATTATTCAGAATTTCCCTTTAGCTGTTGTCAATTCCTTCCTCAAGCAGTGAAGGAAGAGATCCTCAGGCTCTCTCTGATGAATAGTGGCCAGCCAGGAAGCCAGTGTAAAAAGTTTCGAGCTTAACAGTTCATCTAGCAATCAAATGCTAAGTGCTTAACGGAACTGCAAGGGAAAAAGTATTTTATCTGTGAATAACTAACCTCGCATTTAATCATACCTGTGTAAATCTGCAGGATCCCTTCTGAGTCTGACAGGACAGCCCTGGAATTACCTCATTTAGCAAAGCCCCACATAAGAAATGGGGTGCATGCTCAGGAGAATGTTGTCTCTATCCAAAGGTTAAAGTATACAAAAAGATTTCAGGAGCTTGAGGAAGAAAATTAGTGTGTGAACATGAAAACCTGAGGAAGGAATGATGAAATTAATTACTAGACTAAAGGAAAAACGAAGAATCATGAAGAAAAACAATTAGTAGCTGAAAATGCTCTTGAGTCCAGTAACCTTGGAGAATGCATTGAGCTAGTGGTTGCTGTCACTTTAGGCAATTATTGGATATCATATAAACCTTTTTTCAAAGAAAGACTGAATTGTTTATATTTTAGGAAGCAGCCATCGATAGTGAAATTAAATATCTGAATGAATGCAGGAGCATGTTCTAATAAAACACGAGGAAAGTAATCAGGAAAGATTACCTGTCTTGTCAGCCTGATATTTAGCAGTGATAAGAAAGGAACTAGTTGCCAATGCACTTTCCTTTTTGCAAGCTGAGCCCATATAGTATAATATTAAATGGCAGAGACTCATAAAGAGTTTAAATGCTTCTCTGCAGGACAGAGCTGAAGACACACACAAAACTGAGATTTATATTAGATTACTAAAATGGTAACTCAATGCCAAACCGGGGCTTCTGGGATCAGCAATAAATTCCCATGATTGCTCAGAGCAGCCTCCAGTCACGCAGTTGACCTGATTTGGAGACTGATGGGTTGCAAAGAAGCAAGGCTTTATATCCTGGACTAAAGGAAAGCATCCCTTGACCAGCCCAGGACAGAAATTCAGCACCAACTTGCAACCCACTGATCTTTTTTTCCCTGACCTCAGGGGAAAAAAAAAAAAAGGAATTATGGCAGGGCCCATCTACAAAATGCTGCCTCTGTCTGGAGGTTCCTGGTACAAATTCCCATGCAGAGAGCCGAAAAGGCGGTCACTGCTTGCAATCGCAATCTTATACTGCACCCTGGATGCAAATAACACCCAGGCGGGGAGTGCAGACTCTGCCTGCTACTGTAGCTCAGCAGATGGAGTAGCTGCTAAGATTAGCTTGCAGGACTGAGAAATGGATTTTTTGTTTGATAAGCAAAAACCATGTGCAGATGAACTGAGGATGACCTACAGATCGCAGAAATAAAATGTATTACTTAGCAATTTTTAGGTCAACATACTACATGTCACTCTCTTCACTCATCTCTCTTCTGCTTATTTTATTCCAGAAACTTGGTTGCTTCTTTTTCTGCACTGCAGAGTTTAATTTTAGCAACTGAGATTGGTGGGCCTTGCTCAGAAACCTCCCGAATTTATTATTGCTCATCTTTAATGAGGTGGCTTAATAGACATAGTACAATGTATTTGCTTATGATTTCACATGGTTTTCCTGTACTTTTATTGTAAGTGGGATTTGTATCAAAACCCAAAAATAAACCACAGAAGCTTGTTTCAAAGTTTTACTGTGAAGCTTTGATGCAAACATCTGCTTCTTAATATATTCTTCCTGAAATCTAAGAAGGGTATTTTAACAGCTTTGGATATTGCACACTTTCTACTTAAATTCTAATGACTTTCTACACCCAAGTTGCTACTGTGAGGTCATAACCACTTTAGTTACCATCTCCACTCCTCTAGGCCCATTATAGACCTTTTAGAACCTCTAGGTCTAAATCCCTGAAATACCAACAGAACAATTTTTCTGATATGACACTTTCAGACTAAATCCTTGCATTTACCTTAATGGTTAATATAATTATTAAAGTGATCTGCGTGAGTGAATTTTTCATTTGCATGAAGAAAGCTGTCTTTGTGACTATTTGCTTTTCTGTTTTAAACTTTCCCAAAGTTGACCAGAACATTAAAATTGTTTATCATGAGCCAAATTTCCATGATTAAAGAAAAGAATTCCAAGTACATCTAAAGAGAGCCTTGCATGTACTGGGTGCATACCCAGAGAGAGAGTGAAAGATGCAATTATTTGGTAATCTTAAAAGTGTAGAGCAGGTTGCCTTCTGAATGTAGCCATTACAATTTATGATTTCTGCCATACTATATATTGATTTCTCTATGTTGAGAATCAGCACGTTTCCCTGTTGATTGAATTCAAATTATTCACTCCATAGTTACATTGATTTTAACAGTCTTCTGGACAATTTTGGACCAGGCTTGTTTCAAATTACACAAGATGAATTCATCATGGCTATTGATATACAAACTTCCATTCTCTAGCAGCTTGAAAAAGAAACAGACTGCTTTTTTCCCTTCTGCACAGACCAAACTTGTGTCACATTCACTGTAGTGTGGCAGTCAACTTAGTCTGCATCTCATGACAACTCCGGGGAGAAAAGGCAGAAAAGAAGAGTTAATTTTGTTTGTCTGAGCCCAAGATGAGTATGTCTATAGTGGACAGTGATTAAATTAAATATACTTTTCATATATTTCATCAAAGACCAGAAAATTTTCTACCTGTAGCTTACATCCAGGTGCTGCCTGGGTGTTTTGGGCCCCCTTTACTCCTTGAAGTCGTGAGGCATGGATGATGGGCACCAAGGTGCCTGTTTCAGCCACCTGGGATTGTCCCAAACCTCTCTGCCACTCCCTCAGTGAAATGTACCCCAGCCTGTCTGATGCACGTACAGGAATGGGTATTTGCATAAATCAATACCACAGCCCGACTCTTTTGTAATTAACTTTAGGGAATCCTTTTTGGCCTCATGGTTTTATTTCCACTTAGCTTGCGCAATGACTCCCTGCTCTTTTGAGTTATTGCTATATAAAGGAATATTCAATATTCAGTCAGGCTGAAAACTACTGATTACATTCCTCAGTTTTAATAAGATATGTTATTGGATCTTATTTTCTTGAATAGAAAAAAAGATCAAAGATAGATCAATTATCTAAAATATATGATCAATGGCAACCTTTAAATATTTCCAAGTCAATACTTCCAGAGATTTATTAATTTAAAAGTGCCTAGAAGTGTTTTACAATTGAAGGTTCAGATTCTACTTGCCAGCTTTATTTAGCTTTCACTTTCATTCTTCTAAAGTTCATTAATTTGGGTCCTGAAGTTCTGGTGTTGATTGAAGCAGAAGGATACAGAATAATAGAATCATTTGAGTTGGAAAAGACCTTTAAAATCATCAAGTTGAACAGTTAACCCAGCACTGCCAGGTCCACCACTAAACCATAAGCACCACATTTTTAAGACTTCTAAATACCTTCAGAGATCTCAGGCCCTTAACAGCCTGCTCTAGTGCTTGGTAAATCTTCCATTGAAAAATATTTCCCAGTATCCAATCTAAACCTTTCTTGATGTCCCTGGGGACAATTTCCTTTTGTCCCATTTCTCATTATCAGAGAGAAGAGCCTACCCCCACTTAACTACAACCTTCTTTCTGGTAGTTGTAGAGAGCAGTAAGATGTTCTCTCATCCTTTTTCTCCAGGCTACATAGCCCAGCAGCCTCAGCCACTCATTGTAAGACTGAGGCTCTAGACCCTTCACCAGTTCCACTGCCTTTCTCTGGATACACTCCAGCCACTCAGTGTAGACCAGATTGAATAGAATTCAATATGTGGTCTCACATTCAACATGTGGTCTCACCAGTGCTGAGTAGAGGGGACAATCGCTGCCCTGGTCCTGCTGGACACATCATTTCTGATACAAGCCAGTGTATTTCTTGGCCAAAGCAATGCTGGATTATGTTCATCACCCCCAGGGCTTTTTACTTCAGACGATTTTCCAGCTACTCTCCCCCAGCCTGCACTTCTGCATGGGGTTATTGTGACCCACGTGCAGGACCCAACATTTTGGCTTTTCAACCTCATACACTTGGCTTCAGCTCATCCATCCAGCCTGTCCAGATCCCTCTGCAGAGCCTTCCTGCCCTCCAGCACACCAACACTCCCACCCAACCTGGTATTTTCTGTGAACTGACTGGTTATTAAACAGCTCCAGTACTGCACCCTGGGGGCTGTGACTTGTTGACTTGTGACTGGCCACCAACTGGATTTAAATCTGTTCATCACCACTCTGGCCTGGCCATCCAGGTGACTCGCTGAAGCAGTCCTCACCCAAGCCAAGAACAACCAGTTTCTCCAGAAGAATACTGTGGGAGAAGTGTCAAGGCTTCACCAAAGTTGTAGTAGCAGTGTTCCTCTCATCCACTAAAGTGGGTCACCCTGTTCTACAAAGAGACCAAGTTAGCCAAGGAGGTCTACAAGTCCAGACCAGATCTGATGGTTTTATTTTTAATATTTTATCTAAACTACCAGATGAATTATTACTGTAGAATCCTGTCCATGCAGGCATCCCCACTGTGCTTTCAAGCCCTCTTTGGGATAAGACATGGATATGGCTCTGTCTGCTTGCACCACCATCATATCCATGGGAGGGAAGAGAGATATGCAGAGCTCAGCCAAGCTGTGCCCCAAGAGCTCTGATCTTGTGCCTGTGCCCCAAAAAAGTTCAATTCCTGCCCTGAGCCTGCTGCCCTCCTGAGATGGACTTTTACCTGCTCTCTGCTGGAACAAATGTGACTCTAGAGTACAATTTTCAGTGTAAATGGTAGAACTGTGGGTGCATCAGAGTGAAAAGAAATTATTGGAGAAAATTAAATCAGATTAGGATTTTGCAGCACATGTCTATTGTGCATTCAAAAAATCACCCACTTCACTACATGCACCCATTCTAGAAGTAGCATACAGAAGTTTTGCTGCAATGACATGTTGTTTTATTTTCTAATGAGGAAATGAACAATGAGTTGTCCTCTTTTAACCTTGCAAGTAGAAAATAAATACAGCAGGCTGGAGAGTTTCATGATTTAAGATGCTATTTTCTAAATTATAAAGCTTCCTGTGAAGATGAACTTGCAATCTCTGACAAACTATCTGGTGATTACTGTGATAAGAGTAGTAAATGATCTAAAAATACATACATCGTCTTTTGAAGTAGAAAGGAAGTTTTACACTGGTTCTTTAAATCTCAGAGCAGAGTCATTTATTCTCTGTTAGGATAAACACATCACGTTAGGGTTTACCCTGAGCAGCCTAGCAGAAAACAATCTGCATAAACAGATGAAATTTTATCAAACAATGAATAAAAGATTCAAACAGAAAATTGGCTTTCTTTTGTTTCTAAGAGGTTTAAAAAGAACAAAATTACCGAGCTGTTTCTTTTCCCTTAATATCTTTTTTTAGATAATGGTGAACAGATGATTCTGTCAAACTTCACTTGCAATGAATTCAAGACAAGATAATATCGTCATCCATCTTCTTGATGAGCCTCATCATTTTATCTTCAGACTAAATCCTGGAGAAAAACTTAACAAGCTCTACACATCTCTTCATTTAAAAATTATAGTTGAAGGAGAGAAAATGTTTAAGGTCAAGCTTCTAAGCTACCATCTGGAGCTCATTTAACAATTGCCAAGAACATCTGCCACTACTGCATATGCCTAAGACAAAACTTAGCCAACATCACCTTTTCTTTTAAGGACAAAATCTTAGAGTCACACGAGCATTGACTGAGACACCTTTCTGCCAGCAATCAGAATTTAGCACAAGTTTAGTAGTTTGACAACCCAGTAGACCTTTTAATAGATAAAGACAGTCCTGTAGTTCACAACACAGAGTTCACCATCTAAAAGTCTGGTTTCACAAAGAATAGTGGCATTTACAACTTTGCAAGACACATAAAAAATGTTGGGGGTGGGGTAGAGAGGTATCCCCTGACTGATGAGAGCTGAAATGCATTTGGTGGGTAGTAAAAGAAAACTCACATAATTCCCATTCTTGGCACCACCCCTCTGCTTTGGCTCTCAGGTTGTTGAAAGCAGTGTTTTTGGAAAGTATTGTAAATGAAATATGAATGCAGATACTTAAGAGCTAAATAAAACGTGTCCTCAGAGATGGGTATAATATTCTCTGAACTTTTATAACAAAATGAAAAGATAAAAATTTGGAAAACAGATGGCATACGAGGTCTAATTTCTCAGATAAAGCTCTGTGTCTTTATTCATATTTCAAGATATGGCAAATCTCACTGGCTATTAATTCCTTACATTGGGGAAGATGTTTAGAGTCTTAAAAATAGTGTAAGAATGCTATTCTTTACTCACACACACAAATTTTTAGTAGCAAGAAGTAGACAGCAGATGAAGACCTGTGTAACTAAATAAAAGAGAAATGGTTTTGTTTGTTTGTTTGTTTGTTTTTCCCTAGCTTGTATGGAAATTATCTCCTCTAAGTGATGGACATGACATATAAAATACCTATTAAGATATGATGAAAATTATAACTAGAAGGAGACATTTTACATGGTTGCATCATTAGTTTGATGATTTGATCAAACAGGGCAGACTCTTTCAGATATGCTTAGTGTATCAAATTTTTTGTAGTTTGATAAATATCATGTATTGGATTTTTTTCCATAGGTGAAAAAGTAGTACAGTATACTAAATATTTAGTGATTTGTCTGTATTAACCAGTGTGTGCAATTCAAGGTAATATGTATGTATATTAAAAGGTATAATGAACAATTTCATTCCATTTATAGAACACTGAATCTGTATTTTAATAGTGTCTAGAAAGCAAAGAAAATGGAACTGATTAAAAAACTGAATGAGACTAGAATTCCCACATTGATTATAGATCACTTTACCTTTGAAACTGAAAAACAGGAGTTATGCTTCATGTCTTTTTCTATATGAGTTTTTAAATTATGCTACATTTTGTTTATAACAGATGGCACAATTTAATCCTTATCAGAGGACAGGAGTTATGTAGAAGCTGGTAGTATTTGTCATGTGGTATGGAGAAGATTAATGGGAAGTATAATATTTTGGGGTTTTTCATTATAGCTAAACATAGATCTCCTAAAAAAATTATCATCAAGTTGGGTTTTTTACAGAATTTTTCTCTTTGTGTGAAAATGAATAGAACGATGCCTGCAGCCAAACCTCCAATCTAGCAACTATTTGCTTTCCAAAATTCAGAGCACCATTATCAAATCCATGACATAAAGAACATTGTATGTGATCTCCACCCAGGCTTTTCTTTCCAGTTCTATTCAAGAATTTTAACTGGCAGACGAACCTGTCACTTTGAATGTGATTTTACATTTTTTCTTGATGCCTAGAAATTGTTTATCTTTAGTAGGATCTAAATGTTTTCTCTGCTTTTGAAATGCCTCTACTCTGAACAGTCTGCTTACAACTGAAACAGAATTTTTAAGCAGGCTGGCTTTCATGGTGTGATTCTGAAAACACTTTCTCACCTGATCCAGATTAATTTAGACTGTCACTGAATCCTCAGTCTGTGAGTCTCCCTGAAGTAACTTTTCTACATTATGAAAATTTAAAAAGAACTTCTGCTTTTAAGTTCAAATTGACAAGTGAAAAAGTGATAGTTCACAGAATACCCACAGATGTAAAGCAAAATGTCTCCAAAACTTTACAGTCCAAGGATAACAATGCTGAGATTGGTGGTAAACTACATTTATGAGAGCAAACATTTAAAAGTTAGGAAAGCCTAGAAGTTAAGGGCAACAGGCAAAATATACAGGATACTTTTTTAATGTTTTGCATACTTTAAAATGGGGGGAAAAATAATGTTTTATGCTTAGGGTGGAACCAAAAAAAGACAAATCTGAGCAGAAATGTGCATGAGACTTGTGTACAGGAATTCATTCTCATTCTTTTCAATAGAATTGGAGCTTTTCATTAGTCTATTTTAGATATTGATTTTTATTTTGCAAATAATGCCATAACTCTAAATTGTGGGAAAGGCTAAAGCTATGCTTTGATTATTTCTTTGCAGTTGGTAAACATATGTATTTGCTTCCCATGTTTGCTAAGCTGTATTTTGTGTGTTGTTGAAGCCATGTAAAAAATTAGGATGGTTTATTGTGTCAATGCCTGTCTTTGTTGTGGTTTAATTCCACTGGCAATGAAACATCATGCAGCCGCTCATTCACTCCCCCACTACCCCAGTGGGGTGAGGAGGAGATTCAGAACAAGGTAAAATCCACAGGCTTGTGTAAGAAGAGTTTAATAATTGAAATGGAGGTAAAATAGAACAAAACCAGCATTTGTAGTGAGGAGAGAAAAACAAGTGACACACCATACAGTTGTTCACTGATGCCCAGCCTGCCTCCCAGTAGCAACCAGCCCCACTGCCAGCCCAGCCCAGTTTAGGTACTGAGCAAAATGTCCTGTGCTGTGAAATATCCCCCTGGCCAGTTCAAGTCACCTGTTCTGCCCATGCTCCTCCCATCTTCTTGCACACCTGCTCATTGGCAGAGGCTGGGAAACTGAACAGTCCTTGACTTAGGGTAGGTAGTCACAGAATTCACAAAATCACAGAATGACTAGGTTGGAAGTGACCTTCAAGATCATCAAGTCCAGCCCATGCCCTA
Source organism: Sialia sialis (assembly GCA_009812075.1). NCBI lineage: Eukaryota > Metazoa > Chordata > Aves > Passeriformes > Turdidae > Sialia > Sialia sialis. The sequence goes on along the minus strand of VRYO01001463.1, from coordinate 44,779,664 downwards.
ACACCTCAACTAAACCATGGCA
>VRYO01001463.1:44756697-44778642 GCA_009812075.1 Sialia sialis | reverse complement strand
CTTAACAGTTGTTGCTGTTAAACCACTAAAACATCAGTGTTTTATCAGCATTATTCTCATATGAATCCAAAGCATATTGCTAGGAGGAAAGTTAACTCAATTCCAGACAAAACCCAGACGGTCCAATAGCAGCCAGGGTAAAGCTGCTGCACAATATCATGTTTGTCTCTCAGCAAAATAGGGACAAAAATACCGTTTAGAGTTCATCTCAATGTGGTATGGTGCTCCTTAATCATGTCCTATGAAGCAGGCACAATTAAGCACTGGAAGTCACTGAAGAAGAGTGGGGAAAAGAAAACAGAAAAAAAAAAAAAAGAGCAGGTCAAATTGGAATTAAATTATTTTGGCAGGTGAGGGAACTTTCAACCTGAGTCAAAATAATATTAGTTGGATGATTTGTAAAGAAAATCCTCATGTGGCAAATATTTTCCCTTTGCTTTTATAAAGGATATTTATAGGTTTTAATAAGTGCAAAGACTCACACTCAGCATCTATTGGAGCACTCTCTGTTGTGGTAACAATGCTGATGATGCCATAAATAAATATAGTGGTTTAGAGCTGTTCAAGTGATGAAATCATCTTTTCTCATTCTCCTTCTTGCTAGCCCAGCTACATTCTTGGTGCCACCAAAGGTAGGCAAACTTTTGAAGAAGCATAATAGAGATTGAGGTGGGAGACGAAAAGTCATGTCACCTATTCCTTCCTGGCTCCCAGCTGCTGAAAGCTGATGTTTCAGGATATTTTCCTCCATCATTAGGAAGGGGTTATTATGGAGATAACGTGGTGAGGTTCAGTTGAACTGGATGAGAAAATGCATGGAAAAGGGATCAGAGAGAAATGGACAGGGAGGAAAATGCTAGAAGAAAATTTGTTATTGCAAAAAATAGGGGAAAACAGGAAAATGAGAGACTAAAAAGTAGGTTAAAATGTCTAAGGGAAAGAGTTGGGAGGGAGGGAAGAGAAAGGAAAGGAAGTATTGAAGGTTAGTTTCAGAAGTTTGCTGACGCTCTCAAAAAATGTGTAGTATCAGGAATTCCGCAGAACTACCCAACTCTAAAAACAGGAGAAGACAGGCAATGGCTGAAAAAGCTGGTCTTATTTTAATTAAATGTTTATTTAAGTCTAACATATTTAAAAATTATAATTGGTTTCCCCCAGCAATGCCCTGAACCAAGCCCCTTCACAAAGATCTTTGAAAAGCAGTCAACTCGCGAAAAATCCCAGTTGGCAACCCTTTTTCCCTGAAAAAGAAGCTTACCGAAATCTTCAAAGGCCAGAATCTGGCATAGTTTTCTCTTGAGTGAAGTTTTCTCTGTGATTTTAAGCCTCGCCAGGAAGTGTGACGTGCTCCAGCTCTCTGCACGCGTGGTCTCGGCGTGCCCAGACCCACGAGCAGGAGGGACTGACCTTTCTGCACAGTGACACCTCATCCCACGCCACCTGCCCCCACCTATTTTTGTGGATGGCCCAGGTGGGAATCTGCATCTGCAGCCAGGATGGATGATGGAGGGCAGCCCCAGGGCAGCTGTGCAGTGTAACCCATCCCTGCTCTCAGACTGTGCAGTGTCCAGCTGTGGCACTGCAGAGCGTGTTCTATCAGCAGGGTCATGCTCCCACAGAATGAGCGAAATACATGAATTTTTCAATGAGTTTTGTTCTGCCCAAAGCTGATCCTCTCCCACTGCCCTTCAGTGTGGGTTGAGATTCCCTGCAGCTGCAGATGAAAGACAAGGTGCCATGATTGTGCACCTGAGCAGGTTTTCAACCAGAGCCCGCAGAGCTAAGGCCTGGATTAAGTGATTGTTTCTTGGACGGGACTTCTGATGGCTGTAATCAATGTTGATGTGTAAGAACAAACCTTTCAGAGGAAAGAATATTGCATCCTATTATTCTGCAATTAAAATCCACAGGGATATTTAGATAAAATTAAAATTCGTGTTCTTGCTGCAACCTGTGTAAAAATGGATCGAGTGACTCGTTGCCTGAAAGCTCAAATGGACTGCAAAACTTTTAAATGATGTTGGGAAACCATAGCCCCAGATTTCTGAAATTCAGGCTCTTTTAGTGCATTCTAGGTAGGATACTTAAATATTCACATCACATGGTCTTTGCAAGTCTGATATTAGAACAGACATAGAATAAAGGTCAACAGAGAGAAAAGTCTGGTAATAATAAAACAAAAATGCATATGCATTCACATCTTTAACAAATACACAATGGAGCTGTCTGGGTATGTTTGGAGGAAGACATTTTTCAGACAGAAAAAATGGTTTGTGAAAGATTGCTTTCATCAATACTTTATACACAGTTTTTGCGTGGAAAGAATTCCTGGTGAAAATACATGTACAACCAGTTATCCACTGACTGCAGCTGCCCCTGGGCAGAAGGAATAGAAAGTCGTTTCGATAGCTCTTTTTGTCAGGGACCTGGCCCTCTGGTTCAGAGTGCCCAGACTCCTGGAAGTGGATAGCACTTTGAGGTGCACATTCAGAGCTGTGCAGTGCCTTGCCCAGCTCCTCAGCTTCACGCTCCTTTCTTTCCCCCAGCCCAGCCCAAACCATGCCTGGGATAATGGCAGTTTCCTGGAATGCACAAGGGAATCTAAATGAGGATGTCTACCATTCTGCTGGCCCCATGGTACCTCCCTCTCTATCACTCCTCATGGTTGCTAACAGTCAAGAAGTTCAAAAGAGGGAATTGAGTTTCCCATTTCTGAAAAGAAAATGATCTAGCTAGGCACAAATATACCAAGACCTATTTAGTGATATCAACTTAATTGCACATTTCCTTCAAACTATATGACCACCTGGATGCACTCACAACAATAAGAGCAGCAAGTTAATGTTTGGGAGGAAATGCAGTTAAGTATTAAGATCTAATATATGCTTTCTTGGAAGCTGCTGTAAAATTTTTTGTTTCCCTTTGCAAATGAGTGTTAAGAAAGCCAAGAACCAACAAGTGTCTAATATTTTTCCCTAGATGAAATGAAAAGAGATTGATTTCTGTGAAAAAGATTCTTTGATATGTAAACATATTATTCTAAGGCAGGCTTAGAAGAATCATATACTTTTATTTCTCCTGTCTTCTGAAAACACTTGAGGGAAATATTTTATCAAAAGAATTAAATAAAGTGTTGTGCATATTCCCAGATAAAACAGCCACCAAACATATAACTTACATTTTCAAATTGTGGATGTATACATTCCTAATTTTCCTCATATTTACTTAAATAAACACTAAAAGATGTGAACTTTTGAACACTAAATAATGTGAATCTGCAAGGTTTCTTCTGTGTGAAGTGGCACCAAGCCTGTCTGGAGGACACTCAGTCTCATATTTTGGTGTGAGGTCCTGTGAGGAGTAGGGATTTGGACCTGATGGGTCCCTTCCAACTTGAGATATTCTGTGATTACATCATGTCTGATCATGAGGGTGAATATCAGAAGAGATTTTTCTTCTTACCAATTGCAAGGACCCCTAATGTGCACGTTTTAAAATGGTGATTCTACAGCAACACAGGTGACCTGCAAACAGGTGAAGAATAGAGGTGAAGCAGTACAAAGCACCCCCTTTTACTGGGTGGTTTTGGAACTGACACTTAGGGTTCTCCAATTAGGGTGGTCATTCCTATCATTTAATTGACTAGGGAAGCCTTAAAAAAGATTATAAAATTCCATTAGCAGTCTGTTGGTCCTCAGGTGTAATCAGGCATTTGAGGCCCTGCACTCTTTTTTAGAGTAATTTTCCACTACAGTGAGCATGACAGGAAATCTTTGACTGATAATCTAGTTATTTCTGTATTTCTATAGAATATATACATATGCATGAATATTTAATGGATAAAAATAGTATAAATTTATTTATTGCATATATATCTAAAAATTATGAGCTAATGCTTGTAATTATATTAATTATATTATCAATTACTAATTAATTAACTATATACATATAAATTTGTATATAGAAATCTAGTTATTTACATATACCCAGAATGAGAGAAACTTTCCAGATTTAGGCATTTTAGCTTGCAGAAATATCCTCTACTCCTCTGGTTTTTAATTTTGTATTTTCCTCAGAATGGACCACCATCATTCAGATTTTCTTGGGGCACAGGCTGTTCTCACTTATCAGCTGAAGTACCCTTCCTCAAGAAGCTTGGCCATGGAAACTATAATTTCATAAATATCTTCCATTTCCCAGTAGCTCTGCCTTGTCTTGAGCATGCACAATGGAAAAGGAAAGGCCCAGGAGTTACCAACTGCTCAATAAAGGAGAAAGAACATTCCTGTGTCTGCCATGGAACAGTAAAAACGGCAAAGAAGAAAAGCATGTGCTGCATCTGTGGTTAACTATGACAGCAAAAGAAGGGGAAGCCCCAAGATTAGCAGAAAAAAAAATAATTCTGATTTGTGATGGTCACAATAACTAGATGGAAAAAGCCCACCATGTGTTTCAATTCCAGTTAAATAAAAGCCTGTTTTTGCCTAATACTTTTGATAATTTGTCCATGAGCACTGTGTTATTTAAACAGTGTTCATGTGGTAGAGCCAAGTTTAGAAAGGATTTATTTAACATGCCATTACAGCAGTTAGCCCCAGGGAAAGTTCAGCTTGCATATCCAGCTTCTAAATATGTCTCGAGTTTGTATTTATCAAGAGAGTTTCCTTTTTTACCCCCTACCAAGTATAAACTTTTCCTTTTTTTTTTTTTTTCCCTCACCTCACAGCTCCTCTGAAGCTTTCAACCTGAGCTCTTTTCTGAGCACCTGGAGCTCCAGTCCAGAGGTCCCGTTCTACCTTCCCTCCCGAGGACACTGGCACAATGTCCCTCCTCATCTGTGCATCTGTCAGACCACATGTGCCAGGTGGGATCGTGACTGCAGGAGTGAGCAGATAAAGACAGGATGTTTAAGAGGCAGAAGGGACGTGCAGGATGTTGAAGTTCAGTTTTGAGCTCTGATGTGATTTGAGGCAAGTCATTTAGTCACTACCTGTGTCTTGGCTCTGCATGGTGATAGTTGGAGTTTATTTCCACTGTGGTTATTCAATCCACAGTAGATGAGCCACCACTTCCAATATTTATTTACAGCAGATAGCACATCAAGGGTCCAGTCTCACTTTGGGTGTCCAGACACAGCCATTCCTCACAAAGCTTTTTGAGCCCTATGACTTTAATCAGATCTTCACAAACAAGTGAGAATGACATTCTGCACAGTGGAGGAAATGATTTCTGGTGCCCAAAAATATCTGTGTTGGAGTTTTCCAGAATATCATAATAAAAAAAATTATATTTTCTCTTACAAATAAAAAATAAAAAAACATTCTATTATCTTCTGAATCCAAGACATAACTTCCTTTATACCTTCCTTTATATCTCTCTTGATGACAAGGAGCAGACATAGCACTTCCTCACCACCAATAGCTGTGGGCCTCCTGATTTCATTTTCACTTTTCCTTCACTACCACCCATAGAGGTGACTCTCCAGGTTCCCTTGGGAACAGGGAAGGAGGTGATTTCTTACAGGTTTTACCTGAATTCAGTGTGCACAACCAGAATCCCAAAGGCACAATCCCACTTCCATCTGCCGTCGGCTGGTCAGCCTCACACCGCACGCGGCAGGAACTTGCACTTTTTGCCCTCCAACATAGATTGAGACCAGTTTCTGCTACATTTTCAGCAGGATTTCCCACAACATTCAATGCACAAAATACAATGCAGCTCTAAATCTACTTCTTCTTATGTCTTCAGCTGCAATTACTTTTTTAAACTGTTTTTGATGAGCATGCATTTTACAGTCATAATGAATTGCAAGTGTTGCAAAAGAAAAATAGTGTTTCAGAGCCTCTGCTTGCTGCACATATTAGCCACAAGAGGCTCAGGGAATGTCACTGCCTGGGTTAAAAGAGTAATGTTGCTTTGGTTTTGCAATATGCAATAAAAAATCAGCCTTTTTCACTCTGCACACTGTTTCTGCACAACACGCTGAACACACATTCATTATACACCAGCTCTGAACAAAGCACAGTGATACCAATGGAAATTCTTTTTCTGAAGCATCAACAGGACTGGCCAAACTCTGATTTGTTGGAGGCAAAATTCCCCATCTAGTTTAATTTTCTACCACTTATTCTGTCTGTATCAAATAAATGAACCAAAGTGCAATAATACTTCCAGCAAATGACTCTACAAACCCATAATTTCCTGACAGCTTCAACCACTGGACTTCTTTTTTAATAGTATTTTGAGGCTTTTCCTGCATGTCTGCCATAAATTAAAATCTGAATATTTCCAAATTTATTTCCCTGCATTATGTCTGGACTGCTCAAGATGAATGGCTACAGCAAGAAAAGGTGAGAGGAATTTCAAGGGCTCTGTGAACACTGCCTGGTGTACCACTGCGGTATAAGATTAACTGACATCAGCTTGACCTGCTACTTGCCTGGAGGAAAATGGTCAGATTGTATTTGGTAAAGCTTATGAGATGCAGGTTCCCACTGAGGTGTAGGCAGGTCTTTAATTTGCTGTCATTTATGACTGGAATACTCCCTACCTGTTCAGTTTTGTCACAGAAGTGACAGAGAATCAAACTTCAAATTGGTGATCTTTTTTTTCCCCCAGCATCCTTTGGAGTGAAAGGAATGTGATACAGAGAGAACAGTGCAAGTGTGATGAATGATTTTCATGGGGCAGTCATGAATAAAATAGAAAAGAGTTACATAAGCATTTGGAGAGAAAATACATGCAACTGCTCTCAACTATTTGCTTAGTTGCAAGGACATATGATTTGATTTAATTTAATTTAAAATTTATTTTAAATTCAATCTTATTAACTTAGAAAGAATTATTCTTCAAAACCTCGTTTGGAAGGAACAAAAATTTTGCTCCCTGATCATGAATCTGTGCCATATTTTGAAGCACTCATTTTAATAAATCTAGTGAACAAATATAGAGAAAAATTATCCTGGAAAAATTAATGAATTCCAGCTTTTGAACATCAACTAGCTTTGATCAAAAGCAAACTTCTATAATAATATATAAATAATATAATATATATACAGAAAACCACTCTTATATTTTAGTGGGGAAAGCTGTCTGGCTATAGAGGAATAAATAATCCCGTCTGGTTTTCCCTCACTGGATTCCTGAAATTAACAGGGAATGACATAGTGGCTGTGAGCGTTTGATAGTTTCTGGGGGGGAAAAAGGAGGGAATATTTCTCTGATTTCTACTGACCCCTTGTGGTAACCTAAACTGCATCTCATTGCTGAAGGAAACTTCAGCTTCCTCATGGTAGGAAGAGTCTAAAGAGCTTTCTCTGACCATCTCAATGGCCTCTTAAGAGCAAAAAAAATCTTAGGTTTTCAAGAATACAGAAGATGGACAAAACTCTAAAATTTTTCTTAGTCCATGAGGGGAAGATTTTGGACTGCTTGGTGTGTAACAAGGCTGCAATTCCATAGGACAGGTACTGACTATGTAAACATGAAACTGAAATTCAAGTAATTAAATCCATCCACCAAAATCCCAGAATTTAATTAGAGGCAAATGTGTGCAACTTTTATTTTGCACTACTGGTGAATGCAGTTGTCTATATAAATGTCTTTCTGAAAACTAAATTCAGCACTAAGTTGAGAATTTATTCGAAGATGGACATTGCCCCTGTGTTGGGTAATTTAGTCTAGATGTCAGAATAAGAGATGGGACAAGCTGTAAGAGGGGTGGTTAGAGATATTTCAACTTTTAGCCTTTCCAAAGCACATATTGCATCCACTGAAAAACAAGAATTAAAAAGATACCTGTTTAGAAGAAAAAAAAATTATTGTAATATATGTTCATTTTCAAGCACACGTAAATGTTTTATAATTACTTAATCACTATGTAAAATATGCAAAATATTCTGTCAATCAGGAGCAAGGTTCTTGCTACTTCCATTTGTCCTAACAAGAGAGTCACTTGCAGAGGAAAAAAAGAGCTAAAGGAAATATTAAGGAGTGCGTAGTAAATTTTGCAGTTGATTTTTATATAGAAAAGATACATCTGAATCTCACATGATCCATATACCTGGGAATTGTGCTTTACAGAGTTTTTCAGCTGTCAAAACACATAACGAATCCCTGAAATATAATTATTGTTTATTGATGAGAGAAAGCAACCATAAGCAGTTCCAAATCTCATGTCATGTTTCCCTAGCGTTTGCAAAGATTAAAAGTCTGCTACCTTATCTGGAATGCCTTCTCTGGAGTTGGTGGTTAGTTATATTGGCTGGAAATATGTTCCAGACTATTTGACATGCAGAGAACCAATTCAATGAATTCAGTATTGCTGTCATTCTTCCCTTAAGAAAGAAAAGAAAGAAAAGAAAGAAAGAAAGAAAGAAAGAGAGAAAGAAAGAAAGAAAAAGAAAGAAAGAAGAAAGAAAGAAAGGAAGAAAGGAAGAAAGAGCTGGAACTATAGATAAATGTTATATATGTTGGTGAAGCATACCATGTGCTATATATATAAGCTCCTTGCTCCATATGTTCTCACTTGCTTCACGTGCTTCCTGTAAAATTGCTTTAGGTTGTCCATGAAAAGTTAGGGGGAAGAATTTCCATTAATATCTTCTGTCCCTTAAAAATGAAAATTAAGACAATAAAAACTGCCTTAGTTGAAAACAGTTAATTCTAAAATTTGAGAGCAAGTAAATGGAGCTTTTAAGCTTCAAACAAAGTAAGTGAGCAGCAAAATCACCTGGGAAAATATATTTGCTTTAGACATAAATGGATCAGGCCTAAACTAAATATTAAAGTGTCTTTTCATATTAAAGAAGCATCTTTCAGTTTAACTCTTGGAAATGGGAATAATTCACGATAGTTATACCTGATGGGACACCCACAGCATGAGCATGGACCTCTGACATGAAAAGAAATGTGGAAATTAGGCACGCCTAACTCTTCTCCTGAGATTGCAGCAGAAATAAAATTAAATGTCTGAGAAAGTAACCCTGTGCAGAATTTAATCAATCTTGGACCATTGCCCTGAAAAATTGCACTTTTGATTTTGTCAACTGAAAAAAGAAAATTCATTGGAAATTGCCCTGGTGTTCCATGGACTCAGCAAAACAAGCAAGCCGTTCAAGAGGCTGATGAGCAATAAATTTGGGGCCTAATATTTTTCTGTTTGAAACTGGCTTCAAAAGCAGTCAATAAAATATTGGTAGAAATCATAAAATCTAAAATCACATGCTCTACATTTTCTCAATCCATTTTCAAGATATTGTTCTACTGTCTGGAATGAAATTTGTTATTATATACTTTTCCTTCTTATGTGTTTTGTATAACAGTGACACTTTAATATGCTTTGGGGTATTTCTGGAAAGGGTAAGTTTTCTTTTCAAAACAGTTTAAATATATGAACAGATGTAAAATTAGCCAACATTGACAGTATAACCAGTTGTGTACTGCAGAAAAACTTGTCAGAAAATTATAATATGATATTTATCAGCTTTTTAATGAGAACATGACTATCAGCTTCAACACAATCCAGGATAATGTAATGTTTACAGCTGAAGAATGACTGAATGCTTATACTAACAGAAATGTTTGCTTTTAATGGCCACATTTTCCATTCCCATGATACAATAGTCTAAAAATACCCTTTCTGTCTCTCATATAGGCTAGGTTGTAACAACAATTATTATGATTTTTATATCTATACAATGATGCCTACAAAATATTTAATACCTAAGCAGCTGGTGCACTGTGGCCGATGCTTACTAAATGAATAAATGTTTTGTCTTGTGTTTCCCCTGTGTACTCACATCCATCTGTTGTCTTGTGTCATTTTTGATTGAGGCCTAGAGGCACTACGAGAAAACAAATAATGTCAATTTTGTTTTCATTATTGCAGGGCCAAGAACCTTACTTCCAGCCTGAAAACACTCTGGCACTTGGTGCTGCACAAACACAAATGCAAAGAGATGTTTTCCATGCTTATACCCCCTGCAGTAGGACAACTTATAGTAGGAAAATTTTCACAAGAAGTTTAAATTGGTATTTATTACAGGACAAATAAATTTATCAAATGTGCAGTCTGAGTGAAAGCAGATTTACCAAGCTGACAGAGGAAAGAGTAGTTGCTCCTAATGAGCACTCTGAAGTGTGTTCTCCAGATCAAAAGACGGGCGAGCATCTGTTTCACTTGACATCCTCCCCACTCTCACCATGCCTGCAACCTTCCCTCTTCCAAGACAAGAGCTCACCAGCTCTGACCCACAGGCTCTGGGGGCCCTGATGTGCTTGTGCTTAGCCCTTGGGTGTGTTGCCCTGGCTGCTTTCCCCCACTGCAGGGGTTAATCACTGCACTACTTCAGCATAAGCCAACAGAGCTGATCTCCGTGAGTGCATTCTCTCATCAACAGGGCTATTGCAAACACTGCTTTTAGGTTTGGCATAGTTTCTCAAGGGAGGACCTTCTCATTTTCATTGGCTGCAGAGGCTGACTGCCTGCCTAACTCAGTTGATTAATTTGTGTGCTTGAAGTTGGCACCCTGAAACTCTTATGATTTTTTTAAGACATCTGTTGGGGCAGAATCAAGCCATAAGTTTTAACGCTTGCCTGTTCAGCCTGGAGGTGCATAAGTGCCTGTATTTGGGTGGTGGATTTCTACACTCATACAGCCATATGTGCAGATCCATACAGTTGTTCGGTTCTTCTGCAGTTCCTGAAAGTGTATCAGTGAGGGTTACACAGCAGGTGCTCTCTAGCACAAAGAGGGAGTTTCTTCATTCTGTGCAATACCCTGAACAATTCTGCAACTTGAGCCCCTGAAACCCAACCTGTCTGAAACCAAACACTCCTCCTTTGAGACAGTGACACAGAGGAAGGAGAGTTGCAGCAAGAACAAGAACAAAATGGCAAAGAAGAGCGAGTGAGGATTGCAAGTTCAGAGGAGCCTGTGGTCCCGTGTGTTTGCATAACAAACTTGGTCCATGAGTGCAATCCAGCACAGACCCTTTGTTCAGGTCTTCTAGCTCTCAGCCTTGCTGAGCTATTTAAACCCAAAGAATAATTCATGTAAAGGCAAGTGGGATTTTATCCCAAATATGAGTATTTTGGGACAGGTCTGTTGCCAATCTCACAGTCTGTGAGCTCAATTTTCTCGAGAAACATCTTGGAGTTGTCTGTCTGTACTGAGCAAATGACTTCAGGGATAAAGAGCTGAATCCTGAATTGAGTGAAGTAGATTTTCCCTGACACCTCTGTCAGGACAAGTTTCTCTCAAGAGAAGGACACGATCTCTTTTTCTTGGAACAGCATAAGACATCATTCAATATGGCCATGTTTGACAACTGAGAGAAATACAGCTGTGTTCCAGAACTTCAGCTAAGTAACTTGGTATCATGGAAATTTTTAGAATTGCAGTTAAAGCTGATGACCCATTTTCCATTTTCTTGAATCCCAGATAAGGTGTATTAAATATTAACTTCTGATCCGTTTGAGCATGTACCTCTGAACTTTGAAGACAATTCCCCTTGGGAAAGAGAAAAAGGAGAAAGTGGAATTCCCTCATATATTCAGAAGATTTGTTCTGTTTTGGGTAATTGCTGTCATGGGAACAATCCTTCCCCTCAGAAATGGTGGCATGTTGTATGCTGCCACGTGGTCTAAAATACCAAATTCAACTAAGTAAGGCAGATACATCCCAGTATGGAAATTTTGAAGGAGAAACTGAAAAAAAATCTTATTCACCTCTGACTTCTTTTTTCTTACATATTATGAGGTCATGTAATGGACCCCATGTTAGACTAAAAGATTCTTGGGATGGAGTAATCTCTGAAGAGATTTTGGGTTTACTTAGTTCTGTTTTTACCAGACTGGTGGTGGAAACTTTGACTTCTTATCATTACTTTGCTGCTATTCAAATGCATGGCAAAGATTTTTAAGAGTCATGGATATTTTCTTACCTCGCTTTCCCCTTACCTTTAATAGTCTAAGTAAAAGAATAAATAAATGCTGGATAAGCCCATGTAGCACAGGTGCCTCTTCCAAGCTCTTCCTGCTTCACTCAAGTGAGCCAAAGCCTGACAGTGAGACCAGACCTCAACTCCTGATATTATTACTAGGATGACATCTACCTCATTTACAGTCAGAGCCCCCACATTCCAGGCCCTGCACACTGCAGATAATCATAGAATCATGGAGTAATCTCAGTTGGAAGATAATCACTAGAATCACCAAAGTGCAACTCCTGGTCCCGCGCAGGACACCCCAAGAATCACACTGTGTGCCTGAGTGCATTACCCAAATGCTTCTTGCACTCAGGCAGGCTTGGTGCTGTGGCCACTTCCCTGGGGAGCCCAGTCTAAAAGATTTGTTATCCCCCAGGGCCTTCAGCCTAATATGAATAGCAAACGAAGCCAAAAGCTGTTCCTCAATTCATCAGGGAAAGAGACTGAGCAGTTTTGACCTGTGGATTTTGTGTGAGAAAAGTCTGCAACTGCCTGCATTGGTTTGTCTGATCCTCAGAGCATGACTAGAAAAAGGGAAAAAAGGTAGGAAGATGAAGGTAAAGTCAGTGACAAAGTTCTATATTTGATAGAAAGCTACGTGGGAGTAAAAACAAAATCATAAAATGACAGCACACAAATGCAGTGGGAGTTTGGGAAAGATGAAAGAAGAAAGGAAATTGGATAACAATAGTGATCAGAAAGAATAAAGGCAAAGACAAATAATGACAAGCAAGAAAGAAAGAGGATTAAAGGTGAATGATGAAAGCTATGGAAATAAGGGTGGTAGCTGCTATCAGAATTACAGGAAGTTATTTTATTTAAGATGTTATTGTTAAGAGTCAGAAAACATATTTTTGTTTAAACATAGACAATCTTGAGAAGAGGAAGGTTTCAAGGCAAAAGGGACTTCGGGAAAATGTAGTAAACAGCTGACAATATGTTTACATGGCACCAGCAGCTGTTGGAGTTAGCTGAGGATGGCCTAGCTTGGTGTACTGGCAATGGTACAGCTTCTGTAAGCACTGACTTTCACACTGCCTAAGCAGTCCTGCTAAAATATGGGGAGTTATAAAATATCTGAAAATACTCTTTCAAATATTATTTTTTTTTATTTTGAAACTTTCATCTAAGAATACACCATCATGAATTTTTATTGTTTCATTATTTTAAATTATTTAATAATGAAAATTTTTTTGATGGAATAAAACAATTCTCAGGACATCATCAGGAACATCAGCAAACTTCCTTAGGAATAGCTCATACGTGCAGCACAGGTTTTGGAGTTTGTTTTACAGGCACCATTTGAGCTGACTTCCAGGGACTCAAAGACTGAATACATGCAAGGAGCTACAGCTAGAGTGGCAGGCTCTGAGAAATATCCCTTTCTTGCTGTTCTCTGCCCAGCCCACATAGACATCTGAGATGCTCTTGCCAACAGGCTGTGCTTACACCATTTAGAACTGAATTAGTCGTTTGGGGAACAAGCACCTGAAAATTCACTTGCCACTTAAATAAAGCTGGGAATACCTTCACCCTCCCTTGGCAGCCAAGACTATTCCCTGCCTTGCAGCAATGGGCATAAGTGCTGAGACTGTACTGCCCAGGAAAAAAGGTCAGCCCAATCTCATTACTCCCTTGATGAGAGATTGGTGGGATGAGTAAAGCAAGGAGGCAATGGGGTCCCTGCAGGACAGCAGTGGAGGAGCCTTGGGACACCATTGGGATAGAGCCCTGCTATGACCCAACCATTTCCAGTGTCTCTGCATCTGGAGGGCAGATTGGAGATCCAGGTGCTAATCTGCTTCCAGGTCTGCTTCTGTGTTTGCCTATCAGCAGCAGCAGCAGCACAGTTTTTGCATCACCTAGTTTCTATGGCTGCTCAAGAATATCTCCAAATTCATCTCCAGAAAGGACTAATCACAGCTCATGTACCCGCCATACTAAACTAGAGAAGTCCCACCAAGTGGTGTTTTTATATCCCACTGCTTAATTCAGCATAAGATGTGTTCTCTAATTCCTTGTATTAGTGCTTTATTGTCCCCAGAGAAGAAGCCTCCTTAACTTAATAGCAGTACAGGTGTAGTTAGCAGCTTGTAACACTGCTTCCCCAAATGCTGCTGTACATTGAGTTTATAAGTGGGACTGGTTGCCACAAGACCTTGTAGTCTTACTGGTTAAAACAACCTTAGTTTTCTTCTGGGACCTATATCTCATGCAATTTCTTATGGTTCAGGCTCTTCAAGTGCCATCATTTTACTGGCTCCAGGGATTTTGTAATTAACTGGGATTTATGGTGCAGGACAGGCATACATTTCTGTGACTAAAAAGACACAATAACAGAGATAATATCTGCAGATTTTTTCAGCCAAAGCTCTTGCCTAGAACTCACAGAATGAGGGATATCTGACTGTAAAGAGATCTGTAAACAGTAATCATTGGATCTGGGTGGAAAAAGATACTTTCAAGTCCTGGAGGATTTCAATATTTGATGACTGCTTTGTGTCAATTTAAAATGAAAGCTCAAAAAGTCAAAGTTCTGCTAAGTCAGATTCCAGGCTCAGTTCAAAATCCATCTGGGCAAACTGTTCTACAGCCCGAAAATTCTGAAATATAGATCTTGATGATTAATTAATCTTTCATGTGAAAAGTTTTCCCATCAGGAAGGAAAGGATTTCTGAGGCCAGGCTCTTTGAAGCCCACCCAGAGCTGGCAGCCTGACATGCACGGCTGGTGGCCATCAGTGAATGATCTATTCTCACCAGAGTTTTCCCAGTGAACTCTAAGCCTTCTTAAACTGACTTGAGGATGATTCAGTCTCTGATGAAAGAAGCCTCTGTGAGCATCACTATTCAGAAGGAACTGTCTAGAAAATATGTTCCTTTCCATTTACAATCCAAAACGGGTACAGAGAGCACCATGTTTCCTCAGCATAAATAATTGACTGCAGAAGGACGTGTAATATTCATACTTTAAAATCATTAAACAAAATAGGCTGGAAAAAACTTCTTAAACATGGAGTGATATTAATCATTTAGCCACAAATTCAGCTTAGTCCTTCTCTTTTGTTTAATTTAATTATTATTTTTAAAAATCTATTCATAAGCAGATGTTGCTCTGCAAGTCCACAGAACTGATATCCACATGTGAGACAGCCTGAGGTTTAGCCGCTTGCAGCATTAATTAACATCATGAAGCATTGTTATGGGAGTGGACAAAGTAAAAAGGAAAAATTTTCAGTGCTTGGTAAAATAGGGATGAAAATGGGTCAAAAGAACAATGCTCTTCATCCAGCATGGCCTTCCTAGCTGTATTGTATGCTCACAGATGGTTCTCTATCTTTTCTGTATCTCCAAGCATGCACAGCAGGATCCTCTTGGAATGGAGGTTTTTAAAAGAAAAGAGAACCCCAGAAGATTCATGAGGAATTCCTGGACAAGAAAATGCTACCATGCAAGAGCTGAATTCATCTCAGCAAGTAGAGTCATCTAGAGTTGTGCTACTGCTCTCACTGAGGAATGAGAGGCAAACCCCATGGGCTGGCATTGTTTGGTTCCTGGCCTGGAGAACAATCACACGCAAATTCACTGTGTCAGATCTCTCTCTGTGATGGTCTTGTTCTGCCTTTCTGGCATCCATTCTTTCTTTCCTCCCATTTTCCCTAGCTAAAAGCACTCAGCCTGAAATTGGACTCAGTGAGACAGCTGTGGTTCTGACAAGTAGGGCAATAATTTATAAAATAAGACTAAAAAGTGTAAAGATGGACTGTTTGGGAAAAAAACATCCTCTGTCTGGATATAAGAATGTCTGAATATTTGCTCCAACATGACTGTCACCTATTATTCATCAGGAAGTTACCAGAGCCTCATCCTAAAGAAGAATATGTTTTTTCCCTCTGCTTTATTTTTATGTTTACCTCGAGTTTCTGGAATAATTGCAGCAACTTTAAACCATGACCCATTGTGCCTTTTGTTCTGCTCTGTGTTCTCAGCCTGTTCTGAAACGCTTCATTCACAAACTAGCTCCCTATGATGCCAGGGAACCTCTGCAGAGGGAGAAGACACTGTACACTTGGGTTTTGAAGTGCAGCCTTCTGAGGAAGAAAACATTATTCTCTTAGGATTTCACTGCATTCTGCAGCCCTTTCAAGTACAAAAGTACAGTCCTTGTGAACTGTTCTTTTAGTCCTATATATACTTCTCAAACTTAGACTGGAGCTGTAGACAGACCTTGGACCCCACAGAAACTTCTTCATGCCACTAGCGATATACAAAAAGTGATTTAAAGCTACTCTGCTGGGGAAGGCAATCGTTTCCCTGAGCCTGGAGCATGGGCAAACTTTTGTGAAACACACCAAGGACTTAGGGCATCTTACAGGCTGCTGTCCTTAACCACATGGAGGTTTTGGAAAGCAAGTATAAAATCTACCTAGTGATGATTCTCCTTTCTCTCCCACTTCAAGGCTACATTTGTTATTTATTTCAGTCAAAAGGCTGAAGGAGATTGCACAACAGCAAAACAGAGTAAAGGTTTGTGCACTTGCAGGTCATACACAGTTTCACAAAATGTGCAGTAGTGTAAAGCACCTAAGGTTAGGATTTCTTCTGGCACATTGCCTGTGACAGTGAAGTCAGGTACTTTTCTTCATTAGCTTGCTCATGATGACCTCATGTTGAATATTACATACACCTATAAGGGAGTTACAGACACATGCCTGCTTTTCTGTTTCATCTGCAAGGTTATTCAATCTTCAAAAATAAACGAGAAAATTGTGATTATCCTGTGGTGATTTGCTGTACCATGTTTAGAAGACATCACTAAATTACATGGAAAAGGATTTTTTGTTCTTCTTTAAATGAAAATAATAACACAGCTACACAGAAGTCACCAGTGTCTCCATGGCAATTCTCAGATGTGTAAACAGGAAGTCAATGTAAATTTTCAGTGAAGTAATTTTGTGAGTTAGTGATTTTCCTTTCCAGTTTAACAGCCCCGTTTGTTGAGCTGCCATCTCACCTGAGCTGTGAGGTCTCTAGGGCAGGTTGTGCGTGTGAACAGTGCCTAGAGGGATGTCCACTTACCAATACCTTTGCCTCTCACTTAGAAGAAATAGATCAACCAGTATGATGGGTGCATACCAGGATGGTGAGCAATGAAACCACAGTGTTAGTTTGCTGCTATAATATGATCCTAGAAAATATTCCTATTGTTAAGTGACATCAAATGTGAGAGGAAAATTCCTTTCCTTGCTGGGAAAGGGAGGCAGGAAGAGGGGTTAGGGTAGATCTCTGGATGGCACTGTGTTTTATAGGCAGAAGAGGTTGGCAGAAATGGATGGATCATTTAACACAAATTTACTTGTGGTAAAAACTGATCAATTTATCTGGCATAAAGTAAGACCCTATTTCTACTATCAAGATCTGAAAGCATAATTACATGAGCCACAGCACTTGTAAGGATGTTCAGTGCAGACATAAATTTATTAGAAAACAGGGCAAACACATTTGCATACTGATTTCATATTTCTAGGGGAAGAATTCTATGCACCATGCCAAAATAAGAATTTAAATTATCTAATATGAAATTGTGAAATCTAATGAATGATTTCATAACATCATTGGCAATAGCACAGATGGCTCACCATGCTGGTGCTTCACTCTGTCTTGTATAATGGGAATGGTTGAGAAATGCCACGCATTTCTATTACACAGTATTATCCCAGGTGTCTGCAAAGTGTTCCACTGCAGAAGTTCTAGCGCCAAAGCATGAAAGATATCACTTACATTCAAAGTGCAGAGGAAAAGTCTTGTGATTTATAACAACTGCTGAGTGTCTTAGAACAATAAAGAAGCAATCTTTGTTCTTTGGGAGTAACACATTGCCCTAAAGTCATATGAAACAAAGCAGAAGTTCCGATGGAGCATTACTGCTAATAAAATGTTTCTTTCTGAGGAGGGGGAAAAATTAACAGTGAACTCTAAAGTGGATGGGCTAGGTAGTAGTCTAACCTTAAAAAGGGAATAGTATGTGAGTGCTTTGCTGTAACCTTTAACCCAACTTTGGTTATCTTGGAAGAATACAAGAATTTAAAAATATGGCAGGGCATTTTTTAAGACGTATGAAAGTTGCACATGCAATTAATTGCCCAGCAATTAATGAAATGAGAACTTATGTGTATTTAAACAGAAGACAGGCCAAAAATCACTCTGTTTAAATCTCCAACTTTGTTAACTGTGTAGTCTTACAAATCAGCAGAACCTGTGCTTTGGGGAATAGGTAGAAGAAGGAGGAGATTGGTCACAGGTGCAAAGCTGTGAAGGCTGGACTGTTACCAAAATAAATGTTTAGTAACTTACAGAATTAAAATCTGATAGATAGCAATCTAAGCAAACCGGAGGACCAATTTAAAACCAGTTATTTTGTTAAAAGAGCAAAACTTCAGCTGCCTTGGGTTGGGTACTAATTTGTCTTGGTAGTGAGAACTGACTCCTTAGCAAATTTAAATGTATCATTTATAGTTAGAATATGAGGAACTTCAGAAAAACTTTTCACAAAATTTGTGAGCACGCAGATGACCTTCCTGTTTCATCCTGCATTGCAGATTTTTTAAACAGGCAGATAATTGTTATTGTTTTAATGTTTTATTCAATACTGCCTTTTCTGGTTTCATTGGAACAGGGAATTATCATAAAAAGCAAGAGAAAAAGAATAAAGATCTGATTTCTCTTAAGCTCTTGACAGAGCTGTCGTTGATTTAAAGAGGAAAGAGATGTGGTTTTCCCCCCAGTGCTTATCTACGTCCTTTTAAAATATAAGTTTATTTTAATTTTGCACGAGGATGCATCTACAACTATAAAACCTCCTTCAAACAGCAATGTTTCAGCTGCTCTTTCTCTGTACAAAGGCAATTATAGATTTCCTTCTGACATCTGTGTGTATGTTTCAAGGCTGAACTAAAGGGA
The DNA here is from genome assembly GCA_009812075.1 of Sialia sialis. Classification (NCBI taxonomy): domain Eukaryota; kingdom Metazoa; phylum Chordata; class Aves; order Passeriformes; family Turdidae; genus Sialia; species Sialia sialis. The sequence goes on along the minus strand of VRYO01001463.1, from coordinate 44,759,692 downwards.
AACTTGGTTAAACACCGTTTGTGGCAGTGGGGTTACCTTGCATGAGACAGCCCTCACCTCCACTTTCATCTCCCCCTGAGAGCAGCCCCTTTGATGGCTTTCAGTAGAATGACTTATCCCAACACCTTTTCACACAGATTGCACAGTGAACCCCAGAGCAGTGAACCAGAGGGTGAATTTGCTTTCTAGAAGAGTTTGCTTTTGTTGGAGAGCATGACTGAGACAGTGGGTCAGGAGAAACTACTTCTGTCTTTAAAGCACTGTTGCTTGGTAGGGGCTTATGACTAGTCTGACGAGGCTGGATCAGACATTCAGTGTTGTACATCATTGTAGTTAACAAGTTAGCCCTTAGAAGAGGTACTTTAACATAGTTTAAAGCCAGCATTTGACCTACCTTCAAAGGCAGTAACTGTTGTCTTTTAGCACACAGGGCCTTTGGAAGTTGCATAACTTTTATCTTGGTGTCATGGACAGTGGTGAAATGTGTTGTCTCTATCTGACAAATGTAAAAAGCAGCAAGAGAATAGTGAAGAATTCTCCCTGAAGTCTAATGATCTGTTATTCATCACTGTTTATCAGTGCCCCTATTGTATATTTGCTGTGCTGTCATGGAAACAGCTATTCCACCAACCTATTAAGAGAAAATTAAAGTGACAATGTCAAGAAAAGCATATGTTCGAAATTAATTTCTTACCTGCTTCACAAAAAATAAATCTGCCAAATATTTTTAATTTTCAATAATCCTATTTGCATTCATCTTTTGTGAACATAGTAAAGACAGAAGCAATTTCATAAATTCAGAAACAAAAAAAAATAACCCCGCAAAAAACCCAAAACCATATATACAATAGATCACAACTGAATTTACAAGTGAATTTAATATAATTAATTCATTATACTTTGCTTTAGTTGTTTTCTAGTTGCCCCACAAGAGCAGGCAACTCCACCTAGTTCTGTATGCCAACTTTTTTATATGGAAAAAGGCACAGTAGTGCCATTATGGCACATTGGTACATAAGGGGACTTTGTACCATACTGGCTCTACACTTTGTCTCAAATAATCAGGATAAAGTTTCTTCTTCAGTGGTGCAGTTTCACAGCAGCACTGGAGGTACTCTGCTTTCCTTGTCTTTCTCTCTGTTCCCATCTCCAGTTTTGCCCCACGTTTTCCTTGCACTGGCATAAGTATGTATTTGATCTTCCTGTAATGTGAAGAAACTATACTTGCTGGGTCATTTTTTTTTCCTGACCCTGCTCAGATGACCATCAATCCCACTGTACAGAAAATGGAGACAGTATGTTACCTGCAATTGCAACCTCAACTTAGGATGTGGATCCACAATGCAACTGTAAGGAGAAAGCCTCTAACATGAAGTCTGGTGTAGTGTAGCCCTCTCACCCATCTAACTTAAAAACTATAGTATTTCTTTTGCTGGAAAATCGTTCCACTCCATCACCTGCAGTGGAGCTCCATATGAGTAGCAGCCTCCTCTGCCGCATCTCCAGCGTGTCCTCTCTTGCCATTGAAGCACATTTCTGTCCCCTGCTCATGTGGAGGCAGGCAGATATGCAGTGGTAGAGTCAAGCTGGGCATTTTCCTGTCCTGGGGGACTCTGCAGCCACTTTGTGTCGGTGTTAGAGCTTCTTGTTGCTGCCTTAGCAGTGCAAAAAGCTGTGCTGCACAGGGGAATCTACCCAACAGACCCTTGCTAAAATGTTGCTCATGTGAAGACAGCACAAAAGCCATCCCCAAAGTCACTAGAGTCAAACTCTAAAACTAGACAGAAAGTAAAAGGAAATCAAAGCCTGGATGGATAGCTCTCCCTCTACCATTCTTATATTCAGACGAAGAAGGTGAGGCAATAAGTCAGCCCTAATGTGTATGGAGACCTGGAATGTGCTTCATCATTCTCCAGTGATCTATGGTCAAGAAAAGGGCTGATGAAAGTAATTATTTATAGCAAGCCTAACAACAGTGCTAGTTAAAGCTCAATAGCTGCCACCATGACTTTAACAAAAGCTTGTGAGAGTCATACCAATTTGATGGTGTCTTAAAGTGAGCTGAACTGTAGAGAACTGCAGTTTTGTTTCTGATACCAAGAAAATCATCAGAGTAACAGCAGTAATCAAAATGAATGAACCCTACAGAGATATAATGACTAGAGAGCTGTCAGCATTTTTTTTCCTCCTGCTCTGGTTGAACTCAAAGAAGGGAGTACTGAATAAGAATCCACTACAACTACCAAGTACAGTGTGAGACTTTCACTTACTTTACTCATCTGGGAACACCTAACCTTATTCACAGAATAAGGAGTCATTAAAAGTAAGGGGTTTTAAAATTATCACTTGAGTTTATGACCTATATTTATAGATGTATTTTGGTTTTGCTTATGCTCTGGCTGAAGTTCAACATGTAACACTCAGTCACATCAAGTGCCTTCACCCATTCAGAATAGACAATGTTGGCTTTCTGCTGTCTCCATAATATGTGAATTCTTGTTTAACTCTCTCAGCAGCAGTCTAAACAAAAATATCACACTTATACAGCAGCATTAATTTACTTCAAGAGCAGAACAGTGAAAATTATAGCCCTGCAACAAAGTTCTCCTCTGGTCCCAGCATAATTCTTAGGATTTCTTTCCTCTTTTCCAGATGTGTCCCATAATCTTCTCCAAATGACCTCCACTGATATTCCCTGCCTTCAAACGCTTCAGACATCTGTGTCACTTTTTTATCAAACAACACAGATGCTGAATTTATTTCAAAAGGTAATTCAAGATGTCTCTGGTGACTTTGTGTGGCTTTCAAAGCACTAAACATATTAGCTTCATCTAATGTAAGACACCAGACCTACAGCTTGCCTCTGATTCAGACATACTTGGCATCTTTGAAGCCTTGAAGTAATATAATCATGTATGGATGTATGGATGTGTGCAAGTCTGCAGGAGCCAAAACAATCTTAAACTTTGGTCTGGATTCTTCATAGGGAATCAGC
>VRYO01001463.1:44682861-44755697 GCA_009812075.1 Sialia sialis | reverse complement strand
TTTTTTGTATGAGCCGGTAATGTGCACTTGCAGTTGAGAAGGCCAGCCATGTCCTGGGCTGTATCTAAAGCAGTGTGGCCAGCAGATTGAGGGAGGTGATTCTGCCCCTCTAACTTTGCTCTGGAAAGATCCCACCTGGAGTGTTGCTTTCAGTTTGGGGTCCACAGGAAAGTACAGGAAACACACGGATCCTGCAGCAGTTCCAGAGGAGGGTCACAAAGATGACCAGAGTGATGGAGCACCTCTCCTGTGAGGAAAGGCTGAGAGGATTGGGGTTTTTAAGTCTGGAGGAGAGAAAGCTGCAGGGAGATGTTGTTGTGGCCTTTAAAAATTTAAAGGGAGAGTATGAGAAAGATGGGATAGACTTTTTATTAGGGCTTGTTGAGATAGAAGATGTCCCTGCTCCTTGTGGGGGACGCTGTACTAGATGACCTTTAAAGGTCCATTTCAACACAAACTATTCTATGATTCAGTAAATATCAAAAGGGATAAAAATGTCATAAATCTGTGTATAGTTCAAGCTGATATTCTATTTCTACTGGCAATGTAATAGGACTTTTGCATTAATGATGTATTGAGATACTTGCAATGATGATTAGTCATTCATATGCTAACTTCTTTAACTGTGTTTCACAACATTAAGCATACCTCTATTTTTATACAGTTTATGATCTCACAGTCCATTTTATCCTTATTTTTAGAACCAGGAATTTTAGCAAACCAAACATTTAAAAAGCTGCAAGAGCTGCTTGACTGTCAGTATTAATTGTAGGAACACTGAATTCATCAACTTATATGTGATTAATGTGATATCAATTGCCCTTGGAATATTCTTCTTTTGCCTTGCATCTGGGTGGTGTGTCACCAGTTTTGAGATCCCTGCTGTGCTGGAATTTTATCTTAGAATTAATTGCAATCCTGCTCTGAGTTCAGAGAAATTATCTTTTCTTGTTAAAATTAAACTATAGTATACTACCTGCCATACCGCACCCTCTGCAATTTTGATATGTGCATGTACACAGACAGGTTAGTGACCAGACTTCATTCCAACATTTATAAAACAGTACCAAGTCAGAATGTTTTGCCAGTTTATTAGGTAAGAAGGTGTGTGTTACACAGAGAAATGTGGAGGGCAGAAAGGGCAGACCAGAGTCTTTCCATCACCCTGCAAACACCCCTGCAATGTTACTTATTTTCTGTTGAGGGTGATTAACTCTCAAACACACTGCTGGCTGTGAGATCACCTGGCTGCAGGATGACAGCCCAGGTCTCCTTTTCCCCTCCCAGCCTGCCTCAGCCTTTCTGCCTTGCCCCAGGAATCAGGCACCTTCGCAGCACCCACCACTCCAGCTGCAGCAAAGGCTTTTACAAAGAAACCCACTGGGTTTTATAGGAATTTTATATTAAACACTAGATGTCACTGGCATACTCTTAACACGGTTAGTTGGAATTGACTGCACAATGCTTGTTCAGCCCCTCGCCCAAATGCAGAAGCTTTTTCTGTGCCTGCACCTCAGTGGCAGAGACCCCCCAAATCCTCCTCAGGTCAGGTATGGATGTGTTTTCAATGTCCTCACTGCCCAAACTATGCGTTTGATTGGGACGCAGCAAGTACAAATGTTTTCACAACGGTGGGTTTTGCTGCATTTGTGTATTCTCATGGTCTGAGAAAAACATGTAAGTAGAGGAAAAAAGTACAAATTACCAAGAAAAAAAGAGTTAATTAGCCAGTTATCCTACCATTAAGGGAAAATCTGACCCACAGGGTCCTGTCCCTTCTCTGAAGGAGAATGGTTGTCCAGCACAGCAATTGGGTCATATACCAATGCTGTGAATAGGAAAAAAGCAGATTTGCTTAGGAAGAGCCATAAACATGAATAGCATTTTAGCTCCAGTGTAACAAAATTCAAATATTGCCAGAGGTTTTTTCTTTTTAAATTACCTTGATCATGAAATAAGATCTGAATAAATCATCTTGGTTATTTTTCTATCCCTTGGGCACATTTTAACAACTTCTTTGTAAGAAGGCTTATGCAACACACTTCTGTGTCATGATACAAGTTCAAATTCTGTGCAGGCTTTTCCTCTCTCTCCCGCAAGTCCATGATTGGTAACAGCAGCCTGGAACGTAACGGCCAACGTAAACAGAAGTGGCAAACTAGAAGGTGCCTTTCAGCTTGTATGATTGCCTTTGGAAAGAGCTGGAAAATCCTTCTCTCAGAACATACTCTCAGACACTGGAAAATGGGCAGAGTGAAGTGCAGGCTGGCAACAGGCAGGACAGCAGCTGTCCCTCAGCACAAAAGTCAAGGAGAGCTGCAAATGGCCTGGCATGCATGAGAGTGTATCTAAGAACTGGCAGAAGACTTTCCCTGCCTATTTTGTTTGGGTTTTTTGGTGGGTTTTTGTTTCCCTTCCCCCCCACTCCACCTTTTTCTTTTGTGACCAGAGAGGTGGGGAATTGTCCCGTTTTTCGAAGCATAAAAACGGGTATGGAAACATCTGAGCTCAGGCATCTGACCAACTGTGAGCTAGGTATCACATACTGTGTAAAGAAGGAAATTTTTCAATGACCTCAGAAAGTCTGAAAAAGTAATAAATTCTAGGGTTAGAACTGAGGTGCTCTTTTATGCCTCTGCAGAGCTGATCACACCCAGCTTTGATTCAGGACACATCCTGTGTCCATCTCTGCAAGTTACATCTACCCAAAAAGGGAGTCCTGAAGCTTCTCTCTATTCTGACAAAAGTCAGTCATTGGGGTTGACCTGATCATTCAGGACAATTTGGGGCATCTGATGCAGGGCAGGAAACAAATAAGTTTATACAACATTCATTCCACTATATTAAGGAGCAAATATAGAGTCTCATGAAGTATCAGCCACGTGGAACAGAATTGCAAACTCAGAATTGTTCCCTTCAAAAAATGAAAATAGACCCAAACATCCTGATTCCTTTATCTCCACCTCCTTTCCCACACTTCAAGTGCTGAGTTAGGAATTGGGTTTGTGCTGTGCTTTAAAGACCCACCACCTCTGGCACCAACATAAACAATGGTTACCCAAGTAGTGGTCTCTTTGTGTCAAACTAAAAGCATCAAGGCAGAGTCCAAGCTGTCTTATTCTGGATAGGCATGAAATGAAAAAGAGTAGAAAACAAATGATACTGTTCAAGATAAAGCCAGTGAGGGATGAAATCTGTAATAAACCTTTATTTCTGAAGTGTTCACTCTTCCTTTATCCTTTCATTGTGTAAAGATTCCATATAAAAATCATGATTTATGTGGAAATCAACAAAGTAAAAATGCATATTTAAAATACATTACAAATTTATATAATGGATTAGTATAGATTTTTCTTTTACAAATTCAATCAATTTTATTTAAATATGTTGCATTTAGAAAGCAAACTGAGCTTTTGGTTTTTTCCAGAACTAACCTGCTTTTCTGATCAAAGGGAATACACAAAATTTTTCCAATCTTTTTGTTCCCCCTTCATAATGTGGAGATTCTCACTAATGTCAAATGCTGATATAAGATAAAAAGTCATACATTTGAAAATCTAATTCAGTTTCCAAGAGTGATAATGTTCGTCATACTTCAGAAAATCACTTGTCTACTTGTCTTGAAGAGTATATCTGGTGCTCATGGCATGTTGCCACACACAGGAATATTGATGTCCTCCTATCTTACACAGGAAAATATTCACTAAAACCCTAATGGCGAAGAAGTTTCAAAGAAGTGTGAGTATCCTTCCTAATCCATCTCTCCACCTTGCCCTAAATTTGTTTCAACAACTTTCAAATGTTCAGTTTCACTAGTAGCAAAATCATAAAAAGTTATTAGCATTGTAATTGTATTAACTGCAATAGATACATACTTATTTTCCCCCCGATTTTTCAACTTTTAAATCTCTGCTGAAGTGCTGATTGACCAGTGGTGCATATTTCACAGTTAATTTTGCATGTAAACTTTATCTACTTGCCCAGAAATTTAACATGATTGATTATGAAAAACAACCAACGACTCTTTTTTTGGATGTATTTCAACATTATCCATGAGACCCTGATGACACTGAAATCACTAGCAACTCTACAATTAATTTGAACAAAGCCATCATTTTATCTCTGTCTCTCTGTCAACTAAGGATGATGTTACTCTTTTAAAAAATTTAATTTATCAATTTTTTTTCATTGATTTCTTCAGGAGAGAAGCCTACACCAGAAGTGTTATTCAAAAAGCAAACTAATCTACACACCTAACAGGTGAATAAATACTTGCTCTTTTGGCACTGGACAGCTCCAACCCTGTATTGGATAGCAATACAGCAATTCAGAATGCTCTGAAGAATTCAGAGAGCAATCTGTGGTGTGTTTGTGACAATCAATCACTCAGCACCATCTGCAGAGTGCTGATGGGGATGCAAAAGGTGGGGTGCCACATTCTCTTCCCCGTGGTGCCCCTACCCTGCAGTCCCTGTGTCCCCACTCGTGCAGTGCCTGTTCCCACACCTCGGGGCTGTGCTGGTTCTCTGGAATATGTCGCAGTTTCTTTTGTCCTTCGCATCACCTTCTGCACAGTGAGTCTCGTAGCCTTGGCCTTTCTAAACAGCTTAGACGATTTAGCCACGTAAACTATCAGGCTTAGCTATTAGACAGAGCCTTTTATTTTCAGTTATCAAACTGCAAAACTTTTTTCATCCTCCCTTACAAGCCTGGGTTATTAGCAGACCCATCTGTGAGGTTCACCAGCCTGTGTGATTAACACACCCATCTGCTTCAAATCTGTTGATAATCTGCAGATCAAAGTCCCACTTGACTGTGGTCATTAACACCTTTCAGGGAAAGAATATAATTCAAATATACTTTTGCTAAGATTTAATATTTTTTTTTGTAATGCTAAGAATCTGTTTCAGATGTCCGTTTTCTCAAGGAAATTCCAAGTTCTTAAATTCTCTTGAGAAGAAAGAGGAAAAGAGGTTTTGGTGCAATAGAATTTGGGGCACATTTCTTTAACTATTTATTCTTCAAAGAAACAAAAGTCAGGGACTCACACCTTTCCCCAGTTATCCTGTGTCCCAGCTTCAGTCACTGCAGCACAAACAGTCCTTGCATGAAATGTCTTGTCTTCAAACTCCCCTTCCATTTTCAGTACCTCTCAGGACTTTCTGGTAACTGAGCTTCCCTAGTTATTAAATGTGACAAAACGTTGCTTTCTCACAACAGCAAAGTGTTCATGCTGGCTATCAGCCTCTACTGCTTTAGTTTGGAAATTATGTAATGCAAATGATAAAGATTTTTCTGTCCCTTCATGCTCTAGGACAGCCACAAATTAACATTTGTTACAAGCAAGTTAACTATTTTATTGCTTTTTAAAGTCAGATATATTGACTGCATAATTTTCTATTTGAGTCTCCTTGAACAGCTCCTTTCTATTTGAAGCTCCTTGGTAAAGCAACACTAGATCACAAAAATGTTGGCTGAAGTGAATCCAGGCTCAATATGCAATGCAGAGCAAGAAGATAAATCTTTCTGGGATATCATCTTTTTGTTCTCACATTTCACTGAAATACATTACCCGCTGTGAAGGGAAGAAAAGCCTCAAGGGCTCTTGCTATTTCACAACTGTGAATTTCCAGCTACTTGCTATATTTATGGCTACATTATCAGTCTTCATCAGGATGCAGTAAATACCTTTGCAGAGGTCAGTATCTTGGATTTAGTTCAATTGTTATTTTCAGTCGTGGTAGAAACTTGACTTAAATCACTTCTGTCATGTACTTGAGACACTCAGCTTGTTCCACTGTCTCCTGCTCCTTCTGAAACTAAGGACAGCATTCTTGCATGGAGCCACTGAGAATAAGAAACTCTGCTTTGTTGCCTTCCTGACAGCTCTCTTTTTGTCAGTCTTCTTGCTCCTAGCACTGGTTTGATCCTTCAGGCTCAACAGATAAACCAGTAATTTCTGCTTTAACATCTCCATGTGGCTCTAGTCTCTTGGTCTTCATTGCTATGCTTCCTTTATTCAAATACACCTGTCTGAAAACCAATGCTTTCCCATACCTGCAGTTACTGCAGCTCAGCAAAAAAAAAAAAAGTTACTTTTCCATTGTTCAGTCTACCTCAGTTTCAATATGGAGCACCACAGTCATGCAAGATTTCTGTTAGCATCCAGATCTCCAGATTTTATGCTGTCTGGATTCCTGTCACTTTCTTCTGAGTGAAAACTAATTCTCCCTGCAAGGACTTTCCCCCCTGTCTTTCCACTCCTACGCCTTCTACCCACCCCCATATACTTCACTCCTGTATTTGACACAGACCTCTAATTAGCCCAATTAAACCAGATCAGTGTGTCCCCTTTATAGAAATAAATTATGTATAAAAAAATTGATTGAGCTGAAATGTAACCCTCCCTGGAACATGCCTGCTCAGAGCAGATGTCATTTGTAAAATGTGCTAGCAGCTTGTCTGCCTGAGACGCAAATTTCTCTCTAACTCTTAACTTGTTTTTTTCTTAGTCACTTGTAAGAGTTTCAAACTCAAAGTCGTCAGTAATCTCCACCCAGGAGACATACATCCAGAACCCATGTTCCTTCAGAGAGCTGAGATTACCTGCTCTTTGTAATATTTCCTCACTTCCACTTGTTCTCAACTCCTCTCTGTGATCCTGCAGTTTCCTCTCAGCCTCAGACAAGGTTTTGCATTACTGGCTCTAAAAATAGCAACCTTTCCAAGCTGTAAATCCATCTTTCTTCTTGTCTTCACCTCCTGCATCTTAGAACCTCCAATCTGGTGCAGAGGGAGTAACATGGTGTCCAAAATTCCTCCTCTGTGGGGCTCTAGACATTCCCAGGGCTCCACAGGAGAGTTCAGCTCTGCTGGTTCTGCTTGAGCTCACAGGACAGTGAGCTCTCTTACTTCCAGGTGGTCACTCAGCTCTGCTTACACACATTTAAATACTACCCTGGACTTCCAACATGTCAAAACTTTCCCTTAGCTTTCAGCCCACAGACTGCTGCTTGATGCCCTGTCCAGAGCTGTCAGAGTGGCACATCTACTACTTGGTTTTTAGGGTTCAATAACCAGCATTGGATTTATCAAGATTTCCTTACCTGTATTCAGGTAAATACTTCACAATTGTATCAAACATATGAGCCCCAAAAGTTACTGTTGCTTCTCTCTGTACTTACCTCCTACCCTTGTTTACCTTTTTCGGATTATATTTCTTCTTCCTTAGCCTGCAACAAACCCACTCTTTTCCATTCTTCCAACCAACCCCTTTGGCTGAGTAAAATTAATTCTCTGAAAATGAGGGGTCATGCCTTCCTCTTCTGCTTCTTCAGTCACAGCACTCCCATTACAATTGCTTTCACCAACTGTGAGAATCAAGGGCTCACCATACATACCTAAGGTGTCCTCTCACATCAAAGAAATGTGAAATAGGCTTCTATTTCTGACCAGATCCTTTAGAAAAAGCTTCAAGTTTAGTTTTTTATCCTTTCTATTGATACAGAATCCACAAACACTGGCAAATTGGTTCACTGCAACTTGGAGAGAGTTTTACTTCCAGCTTTCATCCATTTGACCTTGTTTTTCTTTTTGCTGGAAGAGTAAAGAGCCTTCTGTCCTTCAAGAGAAGCACTTCCTGCATTCGTCTTTCCTTAGAATAAATTAGCTGAGAACCCTAAGCTATGAGCTATGTTTTCAAGGGCTTCAATAGCCCTCAGAACCTTCTCCCATTCTATAGTAGTGGAAAGCACAATTGATTGGACAAAGATACACTTTTCTACTGTAGACTGTGCTGTGTCACATAACAAAACTTCTCCCATTCACTCTATCCATATCACAGTACAAGTACCAGGATCCCCAGAACTTCCAGTATTAGAAATATAAACGTTCCAAGAACCCTCTTCCTGTGTGCAAAAAACCACATTTCAGAATAGGATTTCTAATAACTTTCCAAATAATTTTCCCTTGGATTGCAGAAATCCACAAAGGCCTTGACATTATTTCCTCACTTAATTTCCCGTTCACCTGAATAGTTTTGAAAGCATTGGTTAATGTGTTGTCACAAATCTAGGCTGTCCTTTGAGATGTGCATGATTTTTTTGCTGGTTCATAAGGAATTCCAAACTCTGTGTTCAGTGGAAGTGACCACTGGAGGTCCCATTGAAAAACCATCAGGTAATCAAAACTACTCCCTAGCCAGATAATAATTTATTTATCAGTCTCATGGGTCAAATCAAGTTTCTTGCACAGGCATTTCATTAGAATGGTTTCCCAAAGGAGAAAAAATGTAATTACTTTTAGTCTTTTCACACTGTTCAAATTTTACCAAATTTTTCTAGTAAAGAAATCATTGTCACAAAGATTCTGAAGAATTACGTAAAGGAATTTCTCTTCATTCCATTGCTATGATTTTGCCATTGGACTTGACCAGTGTTCCTTAATTTGACCCCTTTTCTGATTTGTCCATAATACTACATGAACAGAAGTTGAACAGTGTTGAATTGTTTTACTTTCTTGTCTTCCCTCTAAATAACATATTTGACTTCCATGTTAACAGGTTCATGTGTTTTCTGTTAGTGGTAGAATGAACTCAAGTGTTCCCAGAGAATAATCATGGGTGTTTTTTTTCTGAATGTTTTGTGAGTTTTGGTTTAACTTTCATAATTTGTTAAAAGCTTTTGTTTATTACCAGCATCAGTTTTATTTTGTTTGCCGTAACAAATGTTAACAAGTTGCAGATCAATTTCCTATGAAGTTAACACCAAACTTGGTCCAACAATTTATATCTGTTTACGTTTCAGGATTAAACTTAACATGGACATCCCCCTAGCTGGACATAAACACTGTTTAGATGCCAATTTTCTGATCAATTTCCCCATCCAAACCCCTATTCTCCCCTCCTCCTGCTCCAGCTCTCATTTATGTCCTGCCCTGCCCCTTCAGCTGCTTTCTCACCAGTAGCAGAATCCTTCTCATCTGGATCTCAGCCTCTTTTGCCTTGTTACCCCTTTCTGTTATTCCCCATCAACTTAATCTTCTATTAATCCTGTTAGAGGCACAATCTTTCAGAACACAAGTCAAGCTAAAGCTTCTTCCCAACAACAGCAACTTTGGAGGAGCTGAAATAGCTGAAAGATTTGCTTGCCTGCAACACAAAGTGATTTGGAGGCATTATGGTTTCTCAGAACTCGTGTTTCTGTAATTTAGGAGTTGCATCAAGGTCTCAGTGCCTCACCTGTCTGGGATTTTTTAGAGGAAGGATTCTGGGCATCTTGTACTGTAAGCAAAAAGAGGAATATCATTCATTTCATCCTTAGGCCTGGGTTTCCTTGACCAGCTAAAATAGCAAGGAATTCACATTTGCAGCACTGAGGAGAGAGAAAGAAAAATCTATTCATTATTTTTCATTTAGAGAAAAACCCAACTCCTTACCATATTTGAAAATTATTTCTGTTAATATGCTTAATAACATGTTTGAAAAATTAAATCTATAAATAGTTTGTTACAAATGCAAAAAATGCAAATATTTTAATTCCAAGGCAATCAAAGAATTATGAGACTTCCCCTCGCCAACTATCAAAATTCATGTAGAACTGAATACAAAATACAGACAGTAAATTCTGCTTTGAGACAAGAAAGAAATATAACCAGAATCTCCTCAAGAGTCCCTGATGGCTGAATGTGTGAAATTAATCACTGACAGGTGGAGAGGACAATTCTCCACGCAGTGTTGAGCTTCCTATTCTCTGAAAGACAGCCAGTTAGAATAAGAGAGCCAGAGCTAATAAGAGGTGCTTTGCTGCATTAACTTTCTGATCTCTAGCTGTGCACCTGCAGCAGAAAGAGTTTTGCCCAAAACCTGACCTGGGAGTATGTCTTATAAAAGTACATATTAATCCTGAACCTCCATTTCCTTTGGCTATCTTCCAAAGTGCTGCCACCATTTGTAAAACTCTTTCCACCTCCAGCATTCTTTACACTTGAGTGTTTGGTGCAGACCCTGAATTTGTGTTTTGACTGTCCTTTGTTCTGTACAGGCTCCTTGGTCTTCAACCTCAAACCATATTTTGTGGAAATACCCTACTCTATGAGCTTCCTTGATGCAGTACTGAAACCTTCTGCATCTTTTTTGTGAATTTTGGTGAGTTCATTCACCATCCCTCCCAAAAATATGACTCTTTGGGGTGCCCAGGAAGGGGTAAGTGTGGAAGCATAACGGAGGCATCACATGAAACAAACCCACATAAGGTTCAATAGAAACAAAGTTCAATAGAAACAAAATGCGTCAAACTTTGGAACTTCTTGCCATGGTGTAGTCTGGATACCAGACACAGAATTTCCATGCCTATCAATAAAGTTGCCTCAGACCCCAAAAAAACATGCAGTCCCTCCAACACATATTAAAAACAAGCAGAAGACATTAGGTGAAATAAATGAGTTGCAGACCACTGGATATTGGCATAATAAGTGTCACTGTGTGCTCTACAACTTTTCCCTGGGTATCCAGTATTGTCGTCTGACAAAGCAGGATGTGCTGGGCTAGAGCATCCTTCACTCTGACTCAAAATATCTGTGTATTTATGGTGAAACCAGCATGCGTTCTGCAGAGAAGTATCTAAAACTTTTTGCTGCTTCAAACAATACTGGTAACAGGAAAATCAAGAAAATGATAAATGCATTGAAGCAAGTGTCTTTGTTTCTTTGCAGAAATCCAGTATGTTCTCTGTTGAAGAGAAAGAAAAAGGGTTTATTTTGTTTAAGCTTACTCTGTCTTCACAAAATGGTGGTTACAAGGGTGATATACCTCAGTCCTTTGAAAACCTACCTCTTCAGCTACAAATCAATGCTAGCTGAGTAAGTCCTGTAGTTGGTAGTCAGCTGTCTTCTAACCATCTTACCCTGAAGGATACACACAAAATCAGTCATGGCCACTCTTTTTTCTGTCAGCACTTCCCTCTGATTGGATGATCAACAAGACATGGAATAAAGTTACGTGCAAATTTAATTCCTCACACTGGTCCATATGTGGTTTAGAGGAATAATGTCACCTGAATACAGGTAGATACTTGTAAAGTGAAATGTGGCAAATCCTGAATGTACAGTATCTGTCCTGCAGTTTAGAATAGGATATTTAGGATAAACATTGTAAACTAGCAACTAGCAGGCAAAATATTGATAAATAGCATGTATTTTTTTCCAGATGGGATTTTTATTTTCATACATACTTTTAAACACTTGGGAAGTTTTGCGTTTAATTTCTCTCTGTCAGGGATATATAAACATGCAGACGAAAAAATACAGTATTTGAAAGTCATACAGGACATGACAAATTTTAAAAGCCCTCTTCTGTAAGCATGTTTGCCTACTGAATTTCTTATCCGGGTTTTAAAATATGGCTCTATGTTCCCTGACAGTCAAATGGCAGTATTTAAAATCACTGCTAAGAAGAAGATAAGCTTGTTTCAGTGCTGTCAGCTAAGTCTCCATACCTTTATCTGGAGTTTTCATATGCTACAAAGTTCAGTGACTGCTTACCTCATGTTCACAGAAATATTTCAAAATTTTCTGCAGTTCAATCAGAAAAATCTTTCAGGATAAATGTATGTGTTCTGGCAGGGTTAAGACAGTGCTTGGTAGAGCACTGAATTAGTTTTTCTGTCTGCCTGATTACTTTAAGCTCTATTTAAAAAAAACTCACATCTATTAGGAGTGAAACTTTTTTCTAAATATGATCTTAATGCCAGGACTTCAAGCAATTTACAACCTTTTCTCCAAAGTGCATGGTCTCATCTATTGATCTCAGCAACCAATTCATTCTGAGGGACAGTTGTTCTGGTTACCTCGTTGCTGTTTATTTGCAAAGCATAACCAGGGTTCATCATTTATGACACAGTGATTAAAGGAACATTTGCAATTCATCCCTGCATCCAGCCTCACTCCTATACATGCTGCTCCTGTCTTAGCTGTGGTGCAATTACTTTTGCTCTCCAGTCACTGAAGGGAGCTTGTGTGGGTGGAAGCACTGCTGCTACCTGCTCCTGCTGCTTTATCAGAAAGCTGTGTCTGAAAATTAATGCCTTCTAAGAACTGGAGAAACTCCCCATTTTTCATGTGGGAGCAGAACAAAGCAGAGGTAGACGATAACTTCACAATTATTACAATGGCAAATCATAGCAGAAAGAAACTGGAGCACTAAGTAGGGCCAGGTCTTTGGTAGGTATACATTTATACTATTTAATTTACTTTGGAAGAGTCCGTTCATTTCAGCCGAAGCTCTGGGTCTTTAAAAATTTGAAAAATAATTGCTTATAAATAAGTGGATTTGCTGTGAGATCTTTTCCTTTTGATGAGGATTATTTCACTAGTATAGATTTTTAAATCCGCATTATGTAGTACTCCTCTGTTTGCTTGTTGGTTTGTTCTTCTGTTCAGTAATGTGTCAGTATGACATTTTTGATGCAAGTCAGTTCCTGCCTGCACTTGGAGCTGCTGCACCTTGAGCAGTGACAAATTCTAGACTGATTAATGCTGCACACACTCCACAGAACATCCAGTTCCTACGGACACCGACGTGACTGCAACAGCAACAGGGTCTGATGGGTCTCTATCCTGCCCTGAAAAGTATTACAGCCCACACCAACTGCTTCCATTACGCAATTATTATTATTTAATTTGGATCCAATAATAAGCTTCTCTTTATGCTGGCTTAACACTGTTAAATGTTAATGCTGCCCACAATACATGGTGTGTTTTGTTCCATAAACCTAACAAAGTGTCTGTGCTCTCTTGCCAGCCACAGATTTATTGGGGTATGGATCGCACATATTAAACACAGTCATCAGGCCACAAAGGTTCCATCACAAACTGCCTACGAGCTAACATCATTAAGAGGCAGACTTCATATATCTTCATGACTGATACGCCAATCTTTCCCACTCCATTGACTAATGAATTGACGCACGCAATGTTCTACATTAGTGTGCATCCCTTTGATTTACAGTGCCATAGCAGGGGGCTGTAAGCACTCAGATACTGATGAATTCAAGACAGCACTTGCACCTGCCTCAGCAGGATGCTTCCCTCTGAGGAGAAGAGTGCTTGCATCCCAAAATTGTTCATAATAAACATGGTGGGCTTCACTGTCTGCATTTTCACCTCCACAATGCCGTCAGACTGCTTGCCTTCCTGAACCAAATTCCCCAGCTACTATAAATCATGACACATCGATTTACATTGTTTGTTCTCTGAGCACTGTGCCTGAGCCTTTTGGTTTGTGGGCTTTAAAGATACAGCTGGGAGCCACCAGTGTATGCCTTCCTCCCGAGGTGTGCCAATGCCAGGGAAAGGGCTCAAGAGAAAGAGAACAGTGGATTTTTGCACACGATGAGTGTCAGTCCTGCTAGCCTGCAGCTGTGGTGAGAAAGCAGTGGCCACTGGCCCAGCACTGCCCCTGTGAAATGAGGGGAAGAACGAGGTTGTGGAAAGATGGGGAATAAAAGGAGTTTTGGCCCAGAGCTTTTGTCTGTTGAACTAATTGACTGGCTACAGGCTCATATTTTGATGGCAGCCTTGTATTTATGTCACCCACAGCACAGGCTACCCAGTTATAATGACTGGCATGAAATACAGACTAATTTCAACCCTTTTCAAGTTGCCATCACATAGAACAGTCATCTTCCAGTCTAGTACTAAATCCATCTGATGAAGGAAAAAAAGCCATCCTGAATACCATCTGTTCTGAGAGCAGGGCAAGGCAGGAGTAATTGCTTAGATGTGTCCTGGATGAAAGACTGAACAAAATTTCCATTGGGAGTTTATGGTGTACTGAGATAAAAAGTAGGATGTGAGAGCATTTTCAAAGTTAAAATAGGAAATTCTTAATTTATGTAGCAAATAAATCAGAATTTTCAGACATCTGATAACAGATGTACCACTAAATCATACAGATCTTCCCACGAAGAGATATATTCCAGGCTCTGACACATTTCAATGAAAGCTGAAATATATTACTCTTTATAGACACTGGGTTTGTTTCTTTGTTTTAATTTTGAGCTGCCTCATTTATTTATACAAATTTCCTATCAGTGAGATGTCATAGATTTACACCTGGTAAACCAGAGGATTTGGAGACACAGGCAAGTTTCTTTCTGATACTTATGAAAGAATAATTAAAAAGAAGACCTAAACACAGAATTTAACATGAGGGCAAAAAGACTTCTTTCATTTAGCTCACTTGCTAAGGTGGTCACCTGTCTTAAAAACTCACAGCAAACTCTTTGCATGACTAATACACCTAGTAACAGTTTTCAAACAAGAACTGGGATTTTTGACAGTGAAAAGTTCCCCTGGATGGAGAGAGATTAACATTCGAGGAAGTCAATTCCATAATGCCCTTTAACAGATCCAGAATTTCATTGAAAATATAGGAAAACAAAGCAGAAATTCTTTCAGTTTTCCATGCTCTCACTTTCTGGAGAGAATCTAGAATCTAGTTTTAGTTTTTATAGTTGGCAAAAGTTGAGGCTGGAGAATGAAGGGAAAAAATCAAATAAATAGTTATATCACAGAGGAGATTGTTACACTACTTGCAATCAAAATGAGATCATTTTTCAAAGCTGCTAGAAATAATGTAAGCTGCTTCTGGGCATCTTTAATTTATGTGACTGCTACTGGCAAAGCAAATAAGGTGTTTTGATACTGTTCTTAATAGCATTACAGGGATAAAATGTGTCACAGAGTGACATTGCCCTACACAGCACTGCAGCACCAGTTATACAAAGAGTAAAAAATCCCTTTCCTTTTAATATCTAGCTTATGATGTCCTTTGCTGCAATATGCTGAAATGAATAACAGAAAGGAGTGGCTTAAAAATCTAGGTAAATTATAAACTAAATTTCTAATGGGTGCTGAACACACTTTTTCAGATAACCTTCACAAAGATAATTGCAGAAAGCAAGGCTGATTTGAGGCTTGGGCTGAATCTCATTATGCAGAAACAGCAGCACAGGAGCTGTCTGGGAATATATTGTGCCACATGGAATGAGGAAATGAATTGGTGGATGTGAGAAGACAGAGATGGGTGTGAGGTGCTGGGAGGGAGTACTATTTGTGCATGGTGCTAGGAGGATTTGCTCTGTGCCTGCATCCAGGTGTGATGGGGGGATCAGCTTCCTGCAAAGTCTATGGAAGGAAAATTCACAGTGCCAAAACAAGCTGGACTATCTGAAGGACCCAGCTGAAAGAAAAACAACCCTTCCTTTTTGGCCAGCAAGTACAATGAGGTTCAGCAGAAGAAATTGATAGAAAAATTGAAGCCCTTCACCACCAGGACCTCATTTCTAAAGTACCAGTTTATGTTCTCCCTTTCATGGTAGGAGGCCAGGTCTGTTTCTGGTGCAGAGGAGGCCAGCTAGAGGAAAAGACCAGGGAGCCTTGTGGGAAATAATTCCCCAAAGAGTGGAGGGAAGAAACACAGTTTTTAACCTCTCTCTTAATATTCTTAATTGGCTTGTGGGAACCTTGATGCCTTGGCATTCAGAAACTTTCCTGTGTTCAAGATGTTGTGAGGAACTACATAATTTTTTACTGAAAACCTCTTTCCTTGATGTCATTAAACTATCCTGAATTTACTTTGTTTTTGATGTTCATATTGCCTTGAAAAGTTCCACTCCGAAGTTATGTTCTGACCCACTCTGCTTCAGATCTACTGGCTTCTTCACTGCCCTAACCCTCAAGGCACTGTTGGAAAGAATAGTGTGAATTTGTCAGTCTGGTGTTGCAGAGAGCAAAAAGTGGATAAACTCTGTATTGCTCATTCTGAACTTATTCTCTCATATACACAATTTCCCCATCTCTTTGGAAGGTGTAGGAACTGCTTCATGGCAAAAAAAACCCCAAAAAAACTCACTGGAGCATGCTAACAGCAATCAACAGACTTAAAAAGCTTTTGATAACATGAAGCACAGTTTGGATTTGTTTGTATAAACAAACTCAGAGAAAAAAAAGTTTTGGTCAATATGCTGTTCACTGAAAACACTGCAAAAGATTTTACACTCCCTAAGTTTCCAGTGAAACATGCATTATACACTAAAAATACCAATGCACTTGTTTACCTACAACAATATCCTGTATCCAGCAAATTAGGGCTGCCCCTTCCCTGCATGTCTCTATAAACCCTGCACAAGTCTCTCTGTACCTCTAGCACCATCAAGTATATACTGTTATTGTGATTCCTGTGACAAGCTTCTTCCTTCTCATTAGCTACAATTTAGAGATGGGAAAAGAAAAAAAAAACTACAAAGTTTGATCTGAGATGACCAGGCTAATTTTGGGAAAAATGTCCTTTTACTTCTCCAGTTGTCAGGTCTAATCTAAAGCCAGCACAGTGAGCAGATAGTAAACATAATATCCTCCTAATTATATTAAATTACCTCTCAGGAGCTGCTCTGCCCTGTTGTCAAAGGCCAGGAACTGGCTTTTAATGATGAATGTGAACCTCGGTGGGACATTCTATATCATCATTTAGTTCAGCAAATGTAGCCCAGATCAGTTGTATAGGTGTAATTAGATGCTGAAAAATAATTACTTTGGCCTTACCATTAAAAATTTCTTGCTCATATCCCCCTGTGATCTATGAACAAATTACTTTATTAGGAAATCATTAGAGCTCAATTTGTCTCTATATACTACAGACATCAATATTCATTTCTCATAATGGATCCACACATTCTTGCCATAAATTTGTAAAACTACATAGCAGATACCAGTTTGGAGTCATTACTGACCTTAACAAAAAGACTGTTTTTACATAGAAAGATGTTTTTCTTCTGCACCAGCTTCCAGCAGAAAACTGAGCAATGTGAGCTTTATTGTTAGGCCATTAGCTCAGACAATCTTTGTGTTTTCATGCACCACTGCATGGGGAGAGTTTTTGTGCGGCTGGTCCCTTTGTGCTACTGCCATATCCAAGTTTGGGTCATTAGGAACAAAATAGCTCCCCAAACAAACTATGCTATCATGAGAACACTGCTATTATCAAGGCCCTGAGAGCATCCCAGGAGATTGGTTCCAGCTGTCAGCCTGTGCAAGGCAGCAGAGAGGCATCCCCAGGTGCCTGCAGGCAGACCCTGGCTGTGGCTGACCCATCTCACAGGACCCACAGGAGCTTGCTCTGCCGTGATAGTGAGCTCAGGCCCCCTCACAACTTCAGATTTGTTCCTATTTCTCTGCAGATATCTCTGAGCAGTGAGAAAGCAGGTGACTCCAATGTCCTTAGTGTGGGGACATGGTATAGTTTCCAAGTCATATCTAGCAGTTAACTGATTTTTTTACCATTAGGATTTACAAAGCAGATGTAAGGAGGGAAAGAGACCATCAGTCAGACCCCAGGTCACCTCCTCTTACAAATTACCTTCACGGAGTTCAGCCTTTAGCTTTTACAGAAGTGCATGATATCACTGAAATTTATCATTGCAGGACTGAGCAAAAAAGCACAAATGAATTCTCTGCAGTGGTGGTTGGATAGTGACTGTTGAAATAAATCAGTGTAAAGCAGCTGCCATCTCAATACTTCTCTGAACATCACACACCTCATGCAAATGGTCCTTACACTCAAGCTGCTAAATTTGCATTTTGATACCTGCAAACAGTCCTTAATTTATTGCCATAACACGGCAAATTTTTTCTGGATTTGGTATGCCATAGACATTCATGAAAACTATTAATAAGACCTATGTCTATAACCAAAAACATGAGCACAGAATTCATAATCACTTCAGAAGAAAACACAGTAGTAGGTTTTAACATACAGTAATTTCACGATTATAAGCCACACCTTTTTCCTTGAAGAACCCAGTGTGCCCCAGTAGTGCAGCTTATATTCAGGTGCGGCTTATCTATGGACAAATGCCAGTGAAATGCCAACCCAGAAGTGAGAGCCAACTGGGGAGGGCGCCTGGGGCTGCCTTTAAAGGCTTCACTGGTCTATGAAAAATGTTGCAACTTGAGCACCTGACACCAAACCCAGCTGGCAGCAATTCTGTTACTAATTTGTTATTTTGTTACACATGGATCCTCGCTTTAAAAAAAAAAAAAAAAAAAAAAAGGTGCGGCTTATATTCAGGAGCGGCTTATATAAGGACAAATCCCATGGTCTACCCGGCTACCGGGAGGTGTGGCTTATAATCGTGAAATTACTGTATATTGCTTAGAACCTGATAAGAACTGAGAACAGTCTCAGACAATTGATTTTGTCTTCCATTTCAACAGGTACATGTAAGCATCTATTTCCAGTTATAAACTTTTCAGTCTAGAATCACATCCTTCACATTGTCCATTCACTTGTGGTCACTGCAGTGGAATTCACTCTGCCATGGGTCTGGTTCAGAAGCTATCAGTCCCACCTTCTTCACTCACAGCCCTTTGGAACCCCTCAGACAGTAGCCATGTCATAGGTATCAAGTTCAAGCTGCTGAGAAAACACAACACAAGTCATGGCACTCAGCTAAGAGGAAATTAAATGCCAGACTCTCCTTGCAAGTACTTAATCTATGGCACTGAAGTTCTTGAAACAGTGAGTAGACAACAAGCATTTCAGGTCAAATCCTCACACAAAAGGAACACGGTGCATAAGTCATCAATACAAGTAGTGTAAATCATCTGAATAGGCACTGGAAAATGACAGCTACCTATATTATGAGACTTAAAAAGGGAAGACAAAATATAGGTGGATTTTTATCTCTTTGGTTTATAAGGCTGTGTCTGATGGACCATAAGGTCTTGCTAGACTAAATGGGCCAAATTCCTCCCTGGGGTAACTGTTAAGTTCGATTGCATCCTGTCAGAATAGTCTGAACCTTGAGAATAATGTATGCTATAGCACTACTTTGAGGTATTCCTCTATTAAGAGCTGTCATGCCTCAAATGGTATATTAATTCCAAGACCAGGAAGCATATATTCAAAATTACAGAAAGGAGTAGAAAGAACAATATAGTACAGACAGTTAGCAGAAAATGAGTGCTCTCAGCCAGCACAAACTGAGTGGTGACCAAAGAGCTCAAATCTTGGCTTGCTGCAGAAGGCATCTACCAATTATACTAATTCTTTTATCTTTATTTTGCCTGTCTGACACCCCCAGCTCCCAGTCAAATCCCGCCAGCATGTCTGGAACAGCGCTCAGGAAGGGACTCCGCTTTTCTCGGGGGCAAGTGTCTCTAAACATTATTCTGCCTCTCTTTAAGTTACACGAATTTCTGTTGTTTTCTGATCACCTCCAGCTGCAAGTTCAGTCTGATGGACTGACAGCTATGCTTGAAGCAGGTTATTACTCAACATTTGCACTCAAGGATTTGAAATGAAAAGAAACAGGTCTCCCTTTCAACCTTGGAGAGAGTAATTCTCAAACCAAGGCATCCTAAAGCATTCCAGTGAAGGTGAGGACATTCCTGTAAAGCAATTTAAGCCTCTACTAACAAAAGACTTTCCTGGACTCAGAATATAGGTTGGAAAACATTGCTTTAGAAGGTTCATTGCCTTAAATTTACCTTTTTCTTTTTTGACTCAAAGCAATCAACCAAGAATACGCTGTTACAAAAGCATTAACTAACCCATGCTATGTTCAAGATGGCAAATATGGAATATGTCATTGAAGTTCTTTCTGCAGTTTTACTCTGCTCTTGACCTTTCTAAGAGGACAGGAAGAGGTTTTGATCGTGGAAAAAAAAAATCACAATTGGTGGTTAAAATACAACTTTCTGAGGTCCGTGCTTCTGGATTCACTTGTCTTTCTTACCTTGCCTTTTTACCTTGTTTCAGCTTGGGGGTTGAATTGGTCTGGTCCTAGCATTGAGCACAAGCAGATACTACGAGAGAGAAAAAAAAATTTGTACTAACATGACATCCACCAGTGCACTGCAGATAGGTAAAGAACCACTTTTATTTCAAACCTGACTCTGACAAGTGCCACTTGTTGGCTGACAATACAAGGATACAGGAAAGTCACTGAAGAGTCAACACCATCTGTTTCAGGCTGTTGTGTGTATTTTATCCATTTTCCTAGGCTGCTCAGTCATTCTTTGCCATTTGTGATTACCCATTATTACCCCTTTTTAGGTACAAGAACCATTTACCTCCTTTTTTCATGAATCTAACCTGCTCCCAAAAATCTTGCTTTACATGTACTACTGGAGTTGCTCTCTCTTCTCCCAGTGCATAGCTTATGGTTACATAAACTGAATTTCATCTCCATTTTGTTGTCCTGTACATTAGCAAGTGTTGCAGCTCAGTGAAACAAGATTTTAAAGTGACCCAATTTTAGAGTGAACCAATTGATGCTGGGAATCCAATATTCACAGTATATACATTTTATGTACTGTTGGGGGACGTTACTTGGGATTGGCCTGAGCTCATAGATTGGAAAGTATTTTGTATTCAGAGTGTATCATGCTGCCTAGTTTCCCCCTGACTGCAATGTAGATTGTGCACTTTAAGATATTTTGACAATGGGAAATTAAGTGCAGTCATTGAGAATCAAAACATTTGCTTCAAAAGCACATTCCCAATAAAACCTAAAATGCTAATGTGGACACTCACCCCAATACCTTGTCTCCCTGTTACACTGATCAACCTCTTAGAATCAGCAAATTTTATACTTCACTGCTCACTGTATTTTCTGTGTTATTCGCAAATACTTTGAATTTGAAAATGCACTTTCAAATTCATGTCAAGATAACACATAACTCCTCCTGAAAAGCCACCCTTTTGATGGATGAGTCAGCTTTATCTCCTAATCGTCTTGGAATTAAAAATGTTGGGCCATGAGTCATGTTTGAAAGTGACAGTTTCAGCTGTTAGTCTGACAACTCTACATTAACTCTCTTGGGCTGCTCATTCTGTTCTCTTGCAGCACGCCAAATCCACATAACCAAGGGCAAATTGTGTTAGTACCTTAAACCTGTACTACCTTAAACATGTTTAGCTCTGTTTGGTGTCTGCCAACACCCCCACACCCTGTCCATCACACCTGCTCCCCAGCTGGTTGGTCCCTAGTCCCTACTGTTGCAGGGGATTAGTCTATCCAAGGTGCAGGAGCTTGTATTTGCCCTTGTTGGATTTCCTGAGATCCCTGTCAGTCCATTCCTCCAGCCTTCCTGCCTTGAAAGGCAACTCTGCTCCTTGACTGCCCCCCACCCCAGTTTGGTGTCATCTGCAAACTTATTGAGGGTGCACTTGGTCTCCTCTTCCAGGTCACTGATAAAGATATCGATCAGGTGAGGTTTCAGCACAGAACCTGGAGACCCCTGAAGTACTCATAACTAGCCTGGAGCTACAGCTCCAGCCATGTGGCACTGTGTACTCTAATATTGTGTATTCTAGTACAATACTGCGTTGTAAAAAAAACCCAAGAAGTAGCTGTGGTGGGGTTTTTTTGTTTGATTTTTTAAATTTAATCTCCTAATAGATTTATTTGCAATTATGTCAGTGTTTATGCAAAAAATTCAATAGTTTTGGTATCTGAATTTATGGTTGTTGTAAATAAGATGTGTCCTACAATAACTTTTGTTTAACAGTAAAGGTCATTCAAAAATGCCATCATAAAGCTCACTCAGGAGAGCACTAAATAAGTAATAGTTATTTGTCTTTAGCATTTGGAAAGGAAAAACAGAGAGGGGGAAAGAAGATGGCCATTTCAAGCCGCTGATTTTCAGGAAATATTATCATTGCAATTATGTAAAATTTTATAAAATTACTTATAAATATGCATGCACACACTTTTTTGGGTTAGGTTTTTTTTTTGTATACAGTATAACGAGAAAGAGATGAACCAACTCAGAAAAGAAAACAAGTTGAAAGCTGTATGATCAGACATTCAAAACCAGTTGTTTTTTGCTGTTGGTCTTTCATCTTATGTTCCAGCCTTGGGGTGAGGGCAGAAAAAATATAAATACTGTATGAAATCTTGGGTTGTTCCTGAAGTCTTTTTATGACAAGCAAAATAAGAAACAATAGAAATCTATAGAGGGAGATGTTATAGGGATTCATGCTCAGTGATAATTTGAAGTGTTGCTTGGTGAGATCTTAAAGCAGGTTTCTGATGGGCTCTGACAGATAACCCTTGACAAATTTTGCTGCACTGTGTACCTCCCTGGTTGCCCGTGTCACCTTTCTGATGAAGGATACAACTGGAGGGCAGAGTCTGGAAGAACAGAACTGCTGCCAACCTCTCAGTTGCTCCCAAAACTACATCTTAGCCAAAATAAACAATTAAGTAGATAGGCTTAAATATAAACTGAAATGACAGATTGCAAACTGGAGCAGTGAACAGTGTGGTTCAAGAAGGTATTTGCTTTGGTGTCTTTGACCATCAGATTAAGATGGTTCTGCCTGTCTGCTTTGGCCTAATGACTTATTTCTGTCTCTGTTTCTGAACTGGTGCTTTAAAATGGTCCTTGCAAGATACAGGTGCTTCAAACCATAAGCCAGCTCTCTGGCAATTCTGATTCTATCCAAGATGAATAGAAGTAATGGACACATAGCAGAAAATTGTATTTACTGCTGCCATCATTATATACATACATCACCTTTATAACGATACACAAAAAAATACTACATTACATTACTGGCTAGAAATTTCATCGTGCAGGTAGGTTGTTTTGAGCTGCATCCTTTGCATAAGAGTTTAGGAGAGCTGTGAGGAGGACTTTCTCATGCCATTAAAGATCTCAGAAATAAGCCTTATTTCACAGCTGCATTGAAGAAAAATAATGACAGTTCACCATTAAAGAGATGTTACAGAATTTATTTTTGCATGTGAAATGCTTCATATGTTTTTAATATTATTCTGTAACAGAAGAGTTGTTTTGAAAGTAAAATATTGAAACATTTTATTACAAAAATATGATGTTTCGCCTTTGATGCAATTTACTTCTGTGCTGCAGTTTTGGGAGATTTTTTCTACATATATTACGTTCAGAATTGGCCTAACTTCAAGAAACGTTTGGTTTTTATGAGCAGCCCCTTAAGAATTGCTCAAATCACCTGTTTCTGGAGTAGCATTGACATATAGCCAGATACAATCCAAAGACAGAAACTTGCAAATATATATTTAGTGACTTAAAGTACAGGACAGGGAGTGGAGTAACTTGAGACCCCTTAGAACTAAATTCACGTACACAAGACATCTCACAGATCAAAACTGTCAGGTTGGACTTGATGGTCTCAGAGATCTTTTCCAACTTAATTGATTCTGTGATTCTGTGTTCTCTTGATGAGAAATTTGAAGGAGCTCTTTGAGAAAATGTAGTGAAATGTTCTTTCTCAACTACCATGTGTTAATAATAAAAGTACAGTGGTATATCTGATCCTGACTGTTCTTAATGTATTATGACTACTTCACATGGAAGATATGATATTCCATTTGCTCAGAATATTTGCTTTCTTCAGGGTTTCAAGTGATTTTACAATGTTTCAACAGCTCTCTACTAATTATGGAAATAAATCCCATTAGATGAGAATGGTTAAGATTTCAGATGTGATTTCTTTTAAACAAATTAGAGCAGGCTTTTTGTCAAGGCTTCAACTAAAACACTATATCTAATCTGAATACCACAGTTATGAAAGACAGTAAAGATGCTTGATAAGAGAACAGAAGACTAACAAACATGATGCATTTTAAAAGATTTGGATTTGGTTAATCTACAGAAGAGAAAAAGAAGGATGCGTAACCAAAGAGAATGGTAATAACCATTGTCTGACTCCACTGCAGGTTGGATAAGAGGTAATAAGTTTAATTCACAGCAATTTAATTGCAGTCCTTTAATTGAGGAGATTTGATTTAGACATTAGGAAATATATTTTAATTAGGGAAGTAAAGATCTAAAGGAATAGAAAGATTGAAATAGATTGTTGGTCGCAGAATCCCTAAGACTATCTGAAGAACATGACAGATTAATAACTCTGCAATAGTTTTGTCTTTGAAATGAAGAGCAGGAGATGATGAGCTCCTGAGATTCCTTCTGGAATGTATTCCATGTTTTATTATCTGCCTACAAAATATGCTAGAGCTGAAGAGACATTGGGAACGCAGATGGACAATTCTCACTCCACACCTCCAACCATCCGCAAAGTAATTCCCTCCCGAAACCTTGCTGTGTATAGATGTACATTTATAAAACATCGCTGTGTTGACACTCTCTTCCGTGTTTGATTTGATTTTGACAGATTGCTGTGAACAAATTCTATTAACCACAAGTGCTGAGAAAACACTTTAAAGCTGTTACACAGAAATACACCTTGAAAGTGAATAGAAAAAAAATCACAAGATATGCTATTTACACTAGAAGACTGAATTATATGACATATATTATTATGACATATATGTTAGATAGCTCAGCTATTCAAAGAAGAAAAAACCTAGGAGGTGAGACTGCTACTTCTGATCACAAGGCATAAACAAGCTTCACAAACAGCTTTTCTGGGGAGAAAGCAGGGAAGGAAGCTACGGTCTTCTCATGGGCTGTTTGCACACAAAACCAAACTTGATGGACAGATTTTTAAGGGCTTAATGACTTAAATTTGTCCATTATTTTGTCTTTTGGTTTCTCAGCTATCCTTCAGTGTTAGTGTCCTCTTTAAGAAATTGCTAATTAGAGAAAGGTTTTTGAGAGGGTATATCTGATGGAGGAGAGGCTGTTTTATTGTGGCTAGGTGAGGGAGTCCATGGGAAGGAGGGCAAAGAAATCTTTCTCAAAAGCCTGACTCCAATAAAACCCTCTTTCTTTCTGGGTATTTGCAACAAAACGTGAAAGCAAAGACTTCGTTTATCATGAGCTGAAGGACACCCTGGGAATCCCCTCTTGAAAATGATGATACTGTGGTGGAGGTGATGGGGCCCATATCTGTAAAAAGAATAAATCTAAAAAGAACCTAAAAAGAACAACAGAACACCCTGACTCCAGAAAGCAGCAATCCTGCTGTGCCTGTGGCTACTGCCTGTAGTTTGGAGGGGTGGGTGGCTCTTCTCCCGCTCTCCCCCATCTGCTCCCCCATCTGTCAGATGGTTCTCCTTTCTTGCCCTTGCCCCAGAACTGATTGGCAGGCATTTGGCAACACACATCAAAGTGAAAATTCACTGCTTTGCTATCTCACTGCCTTTGACAACAGGTAGAGGAGAATGTGCATTTGTGAGTATGCATTATTATTTGTAAAGCAGAAAACCTCCACTGGCAACTGCTACTGCCTATGAGCAGGTGCTGATCACTATCCTATTGACAAAGATTTGTAATTCAGCTGTTATTCCAGAAAGCCCTTTATGAACCAGAACTAATTTGCAGTTGGGACAATGCTTGCAGAGTGCTTCATATATTGGGCTTGGTTTGCTTTTTACCATACTGAGGGCTTTAGCCTTAATTGTGACTTCTTCTAACATAAATCAAAATGTATTTTAACATGAATTAAAAAGTCATTGAGATTCAGGTTTGTTAATAGGTACTAATTTGAAGGCTCAAACCTTCAGTTAGGGAAGTCACTCTATTCAGTGACCTAGAAAAACAAAAAAAAATAGTCAGTATGAAAAGACTATTCCTTCATGACCTCAGCAAAAAGAGTAAGCTATTTGACTGATGTGTTTTGAGAATGGGGAAAATAATTACATGCCTACTTCAGGTTTCTTGTTGCTATTGAAGAGAAATGCCAGGAGGCATACTTTCCTGGCCACCACTTGTGCTAGAACCCATTTTCTAGGTTTCTCTGGCTGCAGCCATTGCTTTCTGAGAAACATTGATCACTTTATTAAACATGAGGAAGAGCACAGCTACCTGAGCCTAGGAGAGTTCTATAAAGTAGCAGTGAGGAAATTTCACAGAATCATAGAATGATTTTATTTGGAAGGAATCCTAAAGATAATCTAGTTCCAATAGCTTGCCATGGACAGGGACAACTTGTACTACACCAGATTGCTCAAAGCCTCCTCCAACCTGTCCTTGAACACTTCCAGGAACAGGACATCCAGAACTACTTAGCCTGGTTGAGGAGGTGGGTGGTTTCATAAGTGCCCCCATAGAAGCCGATGAGATAAATTTATATTTTAAATCTCACATTACTCATACACTCAATCACCTAAAAATTTTTTTTCTTTGTAAAGTGCTTTGACATTTCCTGCTTTCAGGAAAAAAAAAAATCACATCTGCAAAATTTTTGTGGAGTGAAACTTATGTCCTAGACATTGGTCTAATGAATATGGAATGAAGTATATGTGCTTTCATGCTTTCTCATCTCTGACCACATGCATTTTCACCAGGGATTTTCCTCGATTGTCTTTTCTGGTGCTGCATGCCTTACCCTTCCTATCAACAGTAATTAATGTTATTATTATTATTATGTTAAAAGGAAAGGGGAAAAAAAGAAAAGGCTACACAGGAAGAGACAAGGTGTTTCGGAAGGACAGTGAGATCCCATCTCCCAAAGACTAGTGCATGTCTTGCTCATTATTCTTATAAATAGAATGCGTATGCATGAGCCGAAGAGAAAAGTATAAGGAAATAAATACCTTTTAGTGCTCCAGCTTGGGAATTTTGGTTGGCCTCGAGAGTACTCAGTGGTAATGGATCTGTCAGACAGAGACACTTAAAATTCAGCCTACATCACAACCTCAAAAGTCTTTGAGAAGCCTTTCCCCACTGCAAGATTCTCACTCATTTTATGGCATAGAGTTCCCATGTGGGATTCTGGGCAGGATGGAAGCAGACTTATGGGAAAGGGGCAGCCCTTAGGACAACCTGAGCTTTACACCTTCAGACCATTTTGAAGCAAGACTCAATCTCCACATTAGATACCTTTACAATGTAGATTTTTACGTACATAACAGCCATGTTCAAAAGAGGCTGTTCAAAATCTTTGTGGAGACCACAGTCGGTGCAAACTCTGAATTATTATTCTCCTTGTTTTGCTTATTAAGATTATACCTTAGTGACTACACTCATTATTATACAGTGCGGGCAAAACAGCTTATGCTGTGTCAAAGTAGCAAGCACTTCCCTCAATATAAAAAGAAAATTAGTTTTGCAACACTGACCAAGACAACTAATGAGCCACTCTTCTGCAACATTTGCAATTTGCAGAACCACAAGCTACCACTCTTCCATGTAATGATCATTTGCTATACAGTATACATTAGGAAAAAAATTGCAAAAGCACTAGGTCTTCACTTTCTCCATAGTAATGAAAAGATGGAAAAACAAATCAGGTGAATTCTTGATGGCCTCTATGTTGTTCAAGTTTGTTTATAATGACACTGGTGAAATATGAGTTGTTAGCATTGTCTGTGAAGACACATAGCTAGCATTTGTTTGACTCTTCTGATAAAACAAAGCACCATCTCTGCTTTTAGAGTTGTCATCAACTTGCATCTTTCCTCTGGACATGACTACTCTAGTTTTGGTTCCCTGTGCTGTTACCTGAAGTACTGATGGCTGCCATAGAAATCATACAAAAGCATACCACACATCATCCTAACAAGCTGACAAAAGATAACACAAGTGTTAGATGAAGGACCTTTTCAAACTTGGTGCTCCCCAAGATACCCATTAGCAGCTGAGACAGCAGAGATTTAACATGATGTAAAGCAATTGGACAGGAATTGACTTGTGTCTGTGTGCCTGTGTGTGCATGTGCAGCACTATGACATGCCACAAACTTCTACTTTATAACTCAGCCATAAACATTTGCTCTAGGCAAAACACAGCACACAGTGTGCTATCTAGGGAGCAATTTCTGTTTAAACAAATTAAGAAATATCAGTTTGCTCTTTTTAGCTTCATGAGAGGCAATATTCCTGTTCCCCTCTTCTACCCTAAAAGCACACCACTGTGTGTGTCGTTCAGTAGGGATTTGATTTATTGGAATCAATTTGCCTAATTATTAGTTAAGAAAACAGAGTCTTTGCAATTCTTTTTTGGGGGAAGTTTAGTTGTCAGAACAGAGAAACACATAGTGTGAGGTCAGAGTACCTGCCTGTGACTGTGCAGTTTCCTAAAATGTGTGTGATCTCCTCTTTGCTTGTCCCTGTACTGATAAGCACAGCTTAATTACTGCTGTAGAAATTCTCCCCTGGTCCTGAAAATGCCATGTTAGCAAATTGAACCCAACACCATTTTACTTTCATCTCCTCACATTTACAAATTTTCTGGATTTGCTATGCCAACATATTTGGATGTGCTAACTCTGTAGGAGCAGAATTACCTCAGGAAGTTTACTTTTTATTGGCTTTTCTTCAAATGTTTGATACAAAACCAACTGCATTCCAGCAAGAAAAGTGGGAAGCTCTGCATCACAAACCTGTTGTATTTGTGGAATATTCAGAATTTTTCAGCAATAGTTTTCACCTCAGGAAGATCTGCTCATGTGGATTTCTGAACATACAGTTCTGTAAAGCTGAGGATTTGAAACCCTTTGAATCTCAATCACAGAGACACTAAAACATTCTCCCTCTTATTCTCTCCTTCTTTGTTGAAGATATTTTGAAATAACTTCAAAACATGTAGGGTAAAATGTGATTTGTGAACCTCATATATGTATTAAAAGCAGGGATGCCCCTTAAAGTATTTGTGAAACTCTCTTGTTGGGTGGTGAGACCTCATTCCTGGAAGAGGACCTGGTTCCATCAGCACTAAAACCAGCACCAGGAACAGCTCCTATCTGCATGCACACCTCCACATGTGAAAGGCAACTTTCTATGCCCTTCTCTTCATCTTATCCTCCTCTACCTTGCATTGTGTGGGAAGGTGAGTGTGAGGACCTGCATTGCTGTTGCATCTCATGAACACAGCACTGCTAAAATGAGCTTTAAATTGCTGTGAAGCCTGCAAATGCTGATACAGATGATGGACAGGAAACTTCAGTGAAATTTCCTTTGTTTGCTATAGTATTTGAATATTTGCTGATCTTAATCAGTTTCATAGTCTGACTGCAATCAAAAAGGAATTATTTATTTTGCTGCAGAATTTAAGGATGAACACATTTGTTCAGAGGCTAGACGAGACCAAATTAGAACATGCTACTGGGACATAATAAATTAACAGCAATTGCAAGCTAGTGTTCCTTAATTCTTCAGACACCATCATTTGTAAATATTCTGATCCTTTTCATAGTTAGCTCATTTGTGCTTTTGTCCTTATTGAATCAACTGTTGTCTTTTCTTTCATGCTGTCTCCTGAGGGAAACCTCTTTTAAATCTTTTTGCTTTAATTCCATTAATTGGCATATTGTCTGGTCTTATGTTTCCCCTCCTGGGCCTCGAACTTATGGTCCTTCAGTTCTTAAACTCCTTAGCTATATTTCTGCAGCTTTGACTGACAACTTGCTTGATCAGAGTATAAAGCATGTGCTTTCTTATCTTTTACTTCCAGGATAATGTTTAACAATGTAGTCAGTTTATCAGTCAATTTACTAAGCCAGGGTGAGAGTTCTCTGTTCTGAAGTCATCGCAAAAATCAATAATAATCAATTCACTTATTCTAGGATACATTAAATTATTATTAACTATAATAATTAAAAATAAATAATTCAAAGGTCCTCAAGCCTTTAATGATTTATAGACAGTTCTTCTTTTGCCCTTTTCTGGGATCTTGCACATTTTGAATTATTTTTTAGAGACATTAATGAAGACAGCAACTAAATCACACAGTATGAAAGACCAGAAGGTAAAAGTTTTGCTTTCAGCATCACAACTTCCCCCTTTTATTAGAGGAAGAATGAGTGTGCAGGAAGTATACAGCATGAAGGAGAACAAAATAGTTTTGCTGAAGCATTATTGCAGTAGCCAAAAAAAAAAAAAAAAAGAGAGATTTGAAAAACACAGACGTAATATTTCTTCTACTCAATATATTTTATGGTTATAATAAACTGAATTAATGATACAATGGAAACTTTTGCTTTCAATTTCATTTTTTTTACAGTACACACTAAACCCCTCATGATATCTTTACTCTAAGTTACTCACAGGAATGATATCAAAATGTAGTCTTGAATAAATCTTCTATCCCGGCAACCAAACTGAAAGAAGAGCAGAACAGAGAGACACCTAAGGTACTGATGAGTTTAAGTAAAGGCAGAATGATTGTATCATTCCAAAATTTGTACAACCTGGTCTCCCTTACATAACATGTCCCTGATCTTTACCAGAATATAAGGTGCTGTGTTCAAGGAGGGGGAAGAACTAGTTCCATAAAAGCTTTTTTCAGGACTCAGGATGATCCTGATAAGAAAACCAGCAGTGTTCTAAACATCAGAAATTTTTGCTTTCTATCTATTCCTTGCTATAAAGCAAGAGTGTGACAAGTACCATATATATATATATATATATATTTATATTTATCTAAGTATGTTGTGAGGCAAAGGCTGTGTAGGTTTTAAAGAAGCCAACCCAGTGAGAACTGTTCACTTCATGACTCACAGCAGTACTGACCTCTCTTTTAATCAGCAAACACCATATTCAGATTTTTTTCTCAGGCAAGGTCTCATTCAATCCAAAGCCTGAGGAAAAGATTACTCAAAACCCAGAAAGTGCTGACAGTGTTAAGTGCTGGACAATTGAACAACTTCAAAGAGGATTTTGCTATAATAAGAATTCGGAGTGTGTCCCATGCATTCAAAATGAATGAAAAAGGAATTGTGTATTTCATCGTGTTTCACTTCAGAAGTGTTTAGCTGCTAGAAGTAGCCTAGAAGTGGCATAAGACCCACCTGACTTAGCTTGTGCATTTTTTTATCCATAGTGCCCAGATGGTAACAACAAGATTAGAAAGATCAGGATCCTGGGAAGTGTATGAACGACTCAACTTCATCAAAAGTTCTGCATTTAACTTGGATCCCAGAATGACACAACCTAAATAAATGATCACAGGCAGTGTTGCTTAGCCTTACAGGAAGAGGAAAGGACTAGAAAATGTTCTTTTCAGCTGTCATTCTTCTTGGCTAGTCTTCTGGAAATACTGATTCTTAACTTTTTAATCTATGCCTCTGGCCAATATTAAATGAGAGCCCAGCAAGCTGCAGAAATTAATCTAGTCTCTGCTCCAGAACTATTTCAAGGTGGGAGTATACACTAAAATTAGTCTGAAAACTTTAAGGATGTCTTTGTTAACATGGACAGCATATGTCTTAAATATATCTTATAAGATTCGTCATAAAATGTATTCAAATTTTTGATCTACACTGCCCCTCCTAAAAGCTGTCTGTGCTCTGCTCTTTACAAATCTTCCCATTTCCAGTCTGAATACATTCCTCATGTGTTTATTTGTGCTCATGACACAGTGTATTAAGTTAAGCATTTTTCATTTTCATTTTAAAGAGCTTTTCATATGAGTATTTGTACATGATGAGCCAAAAGACCAGCTGAGTGAGAAACTTGAATTGAGGTTTACTGTAAACATTCCCATGAAATCTGCACTTATATAGAATTTTAAGGGAGACTAGATGTACCCTTATTGTCAAAGCCAGAATTTTATTTTATAGTAAGGCATCTTTGAATTTTCTTTTCTCAGCTTTGTGAGATACCCAGCTCATGAGAGCAGGTTTCAGACACTAGGCAGTACAGACTCTTGCAAATGGTCTTCAGTGTCTTAAGGTTTGAATTTTATTTTATCCAAATCTTCAGTGCTTTCTCCATGTTTCCCCTGCTGTGTTTTAAACCAGAAGGTCACCAGGGCAGCCACAAGAGCTCATAAGAGAACGATGCGCAGGCAAGCAGTGATGCTCCAGAGGGCATATTTTCAGCATGCCAAGAAAAACAACACACAGCTTGCAACCATAGCAAAGCATAACACAATTCCACACATCCATTGGTATAGGCAATAGACAGCTCCCGCAACAAAACTTTTAAGACGGAGAGCCATTTCAAGACCTCTTACACTACTATGCCATGATTTTAGCATGTATGTGCTGCCAAGAAGGCTAATAGAGGAATCATGCAAATAAATCCCTTGATTTTCCTGAATGTCAGCCTTGTCCCCATAAATTATTCAGTCAGTTACACTGATATTTGTGGCATATTTCAGCAAACAAGAAATCCTCATACTGACATGATCCACTAGATTGTACCTGTCATGGATTTGACTGCCTCTAATTTTTTGGTCATTCTAAACCATTGGTTTGGGGAAATATTCTGTTATTAAAGCAACCCATGTAGGCATAGCACCTTTGTATGGCCAGTTGCATTCCCTGGGAACTGGGTATTTCAGTCAGTTTGGTGGTGTGCATGATAACAGATCCTTAAGTCAGTTAAAATCAACAGTGCAATTTATACCTAAAGATCAAACAAGAACAGAGGCAATAGAAGATGCAGATATCAGACACAAGGCTGTATCTACTCAAACAGAAAAATCGAAACATCTAATGTTCAGAAATAAGCCTCAGGTACCCTGGCTTTATGTTTATTCGCATCCCTATTAGGACAACTTCAGTTTTCTCTTTCTTTTCCCATTGCCCAACTTTCCTTTGCAAGGTCCATGAAGACTGAACTTGATTAAGGCAATTCACATAATTAGTGAATATGTGAATACCTATGTTTCAAACACAGATGCCTGGAAAATGTATGTAATAATATTTGCAAAAATTGATTCATTTCTTCTTATCCAAATCTTAATAATTCTAATAACATTTCAAAATTTGGAGCACTAGTTCATATTTTGTGAGTTTGGAGTTATTTACAACTAATTTCTAAACATGCAATGTATTACATTGTTGGAGAGCACCCTCAGATTATGAAGGAAAAAAATTGGAGGAAGGGGGAAAATAGAAAAAAAGAGGACTAATAAAACAATCACGTTTACAAGGCATCCTAAAACACAGTTCCCTAGTTGTTAAACTTAACATCTGAAACAGGTGAAAGATATTGCAATCTATATGTTCTTTCCAGGGAAGAAGTACATGTTTTATTTAGAGAATACCCAAAATTGCAGTCAAACTGAAATATTTTTCTCAGATATTGCTCCTGTTACTGCAGTTTTCATGCTCTTCTTTCAGCTGAAGGCATTCATGATGATTTCTAGGCTTCCCATGTGGAACAGCAGTGGCATGACCAAATAAAAAATCTGAAGCCTTTTTGAGAAAGAGCTCCAAACTTAAAAGTCTGAACAGGCCAATACATGATAGATTATAATTGCTTTTAAGCAGACAGTGTTATGGCCTCACATCAAACAACAGCTAATTACTAAGGGCATGAAAAGGGTGCTCTAGCACCAAGGTATATTAATCACATAAAGACTAATGTACACATTCCTAGGTAAAAATGATATAACAATAAATTAGATTAATTCCCTTTTCATTGGCTGGTCAGGAAGTCTAGTTCTATGAAACTCTAATATATATTTATCTGCTGGAACATAATGCTATTTTACTATTTTATTAGTTATTGCTCTTACTGCATAAAGTCATCCTCCCTTTTAAAATGCCACACCATAACAGATAATGTGTGATGTTGATAATAAAACCAATGAATACAAATAGGGGGTTGAAATTAATCTATTCTAGAAGTGTTACATTTTTGCTGCCCATTTTGGTCATTAATGTTAAGGAAGTAAGAAGTATTGAATGAGAATGTCATAACCTTTACCAGTGTGCAGCAAAACCAAGGCAAAAATGTTCTTTGATCACCCTGTGAGGGCTGACAGACCCTGGATGATGATAAATAACTATGAGACATTTAGAGGTAATTTTTCAAGTTCTATCTAATTTAGCATAATCTATAATACATAAGATTTAGAGCTAGTTCAGGCTGGTGCTTTCAATCAAAGACAAAACTTTTAAGGAAAATATTTTAGATAAACTAGGATCAATGCCCTTTGGGTAGAACAAAGACTGACTAGTAGTTAGCAGCTGGGTGGCCACCCATTGACCCAGGGACAAAAATATCATAGCAAGGCCAAAAGTGGCTGTTGTTGGAAAGGAAGAGTGAACTGTCAGGAGTGACCACGAGCTGTGGGCGCCAGGAGAGCAAACTCCAGCCACCCTGTGTGGCTGTTCACTGGTGGAGTGTCCATTTGAGCACAGAGGTGGCTCAGCAGAAATTTGACCTTTCCCAAGGGGTTATGTCACACAGACACTCCAGGTGCAGACCACAGTTCCAGTCATTTCTAATGGTGAAGTTCTCTAGAATGGTTGCAGCATTTCACTCTGCATTTTTCTGATGAGATTCTAAGGGCTTTGAAAATTCGTGGCTTCCACAGCCCAAACTGGCAGAGACCTGAAAATCAGAACTATTTATGGCCGTGGTTAAGTATCCCACCCATAATCATTGTTGCATTAGTGATGCTTAAAGGAAAGATTAGTAGTGCTCAGGGAATTGAAAGATAAGAGATCAACCCTGTAAGGTGCTGCAAACATTGGAAGTGTGAATTAGTTTGCGTTTCCCTTACTTAGAACACTGCAGGATCAGGCCTCACCTCTTCCACAGACCTCAGGGAAAATCCACATTATGCACTGCAGTGAACATGTGCCTGCTTGCCAGATCTGTTCCAGAAACCCATCCAAAATAATCATGTCAGCAAAGCATTAGTAGAATAAAGCCAATTCAAAGCCCAGGTGAGCATCCACAGAACTGTTCTGCTTGTGCTGGGTTCTGAGACCAGTTCTTGTTGGCAGTGACTTGAGAGTGCTAAAGCATTTCATTAGAGGTTGCCAACAAGCCTACGGGTCCTAAAACTGTGCAAAGTAAAATCCTGTGGAAAGTAAAGAGAAACTAAACTGGACCATAAACTTGTGAGAATAGTTACTCCCAATCTGATATTCTGCTCTGTGGCAATGCTCCATCTACTCCATCATGACGGAATTGGAGGCCCTTTTTAAATCCAGATTTGGAGCAAGTTTCACCAACTGAGTTTTAGAACGTGTGCCTCCACTTTACAGTTAAGGAATAGCTTGTACAGCTAAGGAATAACTATGGAATAACATCCACTGTGAAGGTAAGCAAGTTAACCTTAGTTTTAATGATCTAGGGACAGAGTTCTCTGGGAAGGCATGTACTCTAAAGCAAATGCTGATTTATGTATTTCTCTTTTATCTTTCCCTCTTGCCAAGCAATTTCAAATCATACTATGTAAAGAATCCTGGGTAAATGACCCTTTTTGACAGGGAAGGTTAATAAATATTTTTTAAGTTATGAAAGATGGTGGAAAAAACAGTGAATTAAACTCAGGTCTTTCAAAAAAGTCTTGGTATATTTATATAAAGAAAAATATTGTAACTCTTCTCTCAATATATAGGAACCTTGTCACTAAGACAGAGTTAAAAAAAATTTCCCTATTTAATAACTGCCATTTATAATGCAGAGAGAATTGATTTACTGATTTAAAAGCATTCTGCCAATCGAGAAGTTCCTGTAATATCTAAATCAATTTCTTTCAAGTCTGTGCAAGTAAAACAAAGCTCTATCAGTTGAACAGCAAAACAACTTTTCATATTAATCAGTAGGAACTTGATAAATCCCACTGATGTAGAAAATTAGCACCTTTGCATGTTTCCCAGATTTTGATTTCATTTTGGACACTTGGTCATGCATTATAAGTGCTGCCTGGCTGGCTGCAACTATTTCAGTTGAAATCCATTATTTCTGGGAGAATTATGTGCCTTGTTAGTGAAATGCGAGCTATTTCCACTCCAGCATCTGCACTGCAGTTGATCTATTATTAACATTGAGCTCATTAAAAAAATGAAAGAATCTGATTTGTGTCTTTAGGGTGGGGGCTATGAGGCTTCTGCTGAAGCAAATAAGCTGGCTGTGCTGCTTCCAGTTGACACAGCTGTCAGGAAAGCGTTGGCTGTCGCTGCACCGTGCAGGGACGCTCAGTTACGAGGGCCTTGTAGCCATATGTAAACAATACCAGGCTGATGACAGGTTTATGACACTGGAGACAACATGTGCAGCTGTTAGCCACTGGGTTTTATGGTGCAAAACAAATGTTTTTCAACGTGCGGGCGTTTGGCACGGATCTGCTGCAGCAGCGGCGAGAAGGGGAGGATGGGTGGCTGCCCAAGGATTTATCCCTGCCCGGCACTGCTGTGCCACTCTGTGCTGAGGAAGGGGCTGCTGGGCTCCTCCTCACCTCCTCAAGGGGGTTCCTCAGAAGAAGCTGGGTTCCTGTCAGCTGCATACTTGGGTTTTGTGCTTTAAAACACTGGAGGATTTCTCATGGGGAGAGAACTGTCACTCTAGGACAGGGACACTCTGGTAGCAGCTGATTTGGCCCATGTCATATAGCAGGCACACTGAAAGGAGAGCATTTAATAGGGAGAGTAAAGCAGCTGTATTAGAGTTTAGTAATACTGACCCAAAAATCATGAATGGGAGGGTACACAAAGGCCTGAAAGAGGGACCTGAGTAGCAATGATGCCTCAGAGTAAGTTTCATCCTGTCCCATTTTTCTGTTATCAACCCTGAGCACTGATTGCTTTCTGATCCAGACTGCATGCTAGAACAGGTAGGAAAAATAAAGTGAAAGAACTTGAAAAAAAATGTCATTTCCTTTAATAAGCATCAGTGACTCATCGGCTGCGTCCCCAAGCAGCAACTATATTTCACAAGTCATTGTGTTGTCAAACCCTGGTACTTGCTGTACTTTAGCCTTGGGAACCTCAGCTAGCCAAGCCATGTCAAGGCACAACTTTGTCAGCAATGTAAGTTTAAACATGCTCTTCAAAACTTGTTGGCCCCCAGAACTTTTTTTGACAGAAGGAACGCAGCATAAACTGGTTAGTGTGTTCTTAGACACTAAGTCATGTTAAGTTAGGAATGCTAGGAAAGGAAATGGTCTGGAACCTGTTCCCTAGCCTTGCAGGCAGTGTCACTCAGTAGTTAAATTAGTTAAATTCTCTTCCAGGACATTGCTTGGGCCTCATTGACATCTACGAGAAGGTCCCTGGCCTATTCCCTTGACCCTAGACTGGCATTGCCTAGGAAGGTGCTTGTTATCACTGGTTAAAAATAAGCATAAGGACTACAAAACAAATCAAGGGCATCATTGGCCAGGGCTTGTAGTTTGTCCTTCTTGTATTTAGTGTCGATGCAGCTTTAGCACAGATCATGGTGTCAAACTCATTTTCATTTACACTTAATTATATAGGACAAAGAGCTGCTACAGGATACTGGAGCTCTGTTTTGCAGTGAGGCAGATACCATCCCTTGAATTTCAAGATACTTCATTCTAAAAGATTTTAATGATGAATAGGAATGGTTACTTGCTCACAAACTAAAAAAACCCCAAAAATCTACAGAAAATAAAGTATCCAGGGAAGCTATTGCAGATTGCTATCTGCAAATATTCTCTAAGTGCAAAAACTGATCACAAAACCTGCGGAACTAGCCATTTGTGAAAATTTTCTCCTTCTTCTTAGAGTCTTCCTCACTATAAAATTTTTCCTTAACATTTTTAAAAAATAATCAATTTTTCTGAATGAAAAACATTACAAAATTGAAAAAAATTCAGGAAATGTGTTTTCCTTAGCGTTTTCAAGAGTGTGGTGAATTCAAAGGATATTCCCTCTTTTATTCAAAGTATAATCTTCTGCCAGATAAGTTCAACTTTCAGCCCATGTTTTTTGATAAAAAACATTTTTATTTGTGCCTCAGAAGCAAAGGAAAACAAACAAACAAAACTTTAGAAACTTATTTAAAAGTAATTTTTTACCTCCTGAATTATTTTAAAGAGAAGATTACATCTCAGCATTTGACTTTAAATAGTTGCAGTGGGAGAATGCAATATTCAGCAAGAAATGTTAATATAAGCAAAATAATTGCATTGCTATATAGCTGGAGGAATATCATCAAGAGAATTATCTTGATTTGAGAGCTAAAGATCAATAATTGTGCTGTATTTTATCCTTAGCAGCATGTCCAGATGACTGGGTAACACATTTGAAAGAATTATTCCATCATATAGTTTTTGGAAGAGCTGTTAGCTATTGCCTTCTAAGATCTTCATAATCTAACTTTAATTTTTGAAGCCGTTCACATCCTTGTCAATATTGGTATTTTTGTAGTGAGTGCTGGAAGTAATGACTGTTTATGACATATCCTACTTACAAAATGCCCCTTTTTCTAACGAGATCATAGCATAGTCATCTCTAAAAACTGCATATTCTTGCCACAAAAAGCAGATGCAGCTGGAAAAAGAATTTCAATTTTGAGCAACTATTTGTATGTGTGGTGCTCGGTTCCATGAACAGCTTCCAGCCTTCCATAAGTGCTCTGCCTTTTAGCTCTGGGTGAAGTTTTATCACCACCATAATCTTCACCCTCTAATAGAAAAAAGCCCAGCAAACACAGATGGATGATGAGATTGACAATGGTGCTCGCTGTACCATCCCTCTCTTCCTTCTCCTGCAAATACTGGGAGAAGACAGATCATGCCCACACAAAGCATATGGGAGGTTTGCTCCTGTTTTAACTCCATCTACATGCATGGACCAAGTATCCATGGGCAATCCTGGTGCTGGATGACATAGATAATACGAGGTCTTAGTGATGGGACCTATATGGTACAAATCTTGTAGTATTAGTAACTGATGATCAATATAAACAAACAAAAAAAAGGCATAGCAAAAGCATGAGTCGGGAGTGAACATTTACATCCATCTGAAATCACAGGAGAAAAGTCTGTGCCTAAATATACATAAAATATTGTATAAGTCCCTTTTGCTCTTCTTCTGCTTATATGTTGACATTATCTATAATCTTAAGCCTTTTTCTCATATGTCTTATGCTTCTGGATTTGTTCACAGCAGCACGGTTTCTGTCACATCACTTCCAAGAGTCACATCTTCCCATACCCTAAGATGAAGTTTCTAATCATATCTTTATAATTTCTTGACTATTTTTTGTGTCTTTGCAACCTTCTTAGACCTGTCTCACCAAGGAAAACTAGCTCTTTTCGACACGTCTTTTCACTGGAATGAAAAACCTCAGCTATGCTAGCGAAACTTGCCAAATATTTTGGAAATAAAAAATGGAGCAATGCAATTAGTTAGGCAGTATGTACAACCTTTTGGTGGGTCACCTGTAGAGTTACAATAGCAGAAGCCATCCAACAGTGGCAGGGAGCTCAGCACATTTCCTGTTAACCTGCAGCAGGCAGTGCTTTGCTGTCAGTGTTCCTGTCGTCCTCCTGGTTGTGGTTCACAGCCCATTCCAAATGTTAAGTTGTGAAATTTAGTACATGCCCAGCAGAATCCCAGAAGAAATTTTTGACACAGAAGGATTACTCTGGGGTAAGAATATTTCATGTTAGCTATATTTCAGCAAAATGGAAAAGAATGCAGATCAGATATGGGTAGGCATGAAAGGACTAGAAGACAGATGGCTTCAGACAACCCCAGGACAAGCTAAGTTTCCTAATCAAAAAAGGTCTGATTGGGCTGTCTGTCTCCAGCATGGAAGGTCTGGATCAGGGAAATGAGTGCTAGAGACTTAAAAATTCTAGGAAGCCAGTGGTTTGAAATCTCCCATTCTAATCCTGTCACAACCCATGAGGAATGTAAGAAAGCATTTGTACCTCTTTTGAAAGAGGAAAAGAAGTTCTTGAACTTCCAGAAATCAAAATCAGCATGAGTGTTATGTCTTGTATATAACATGAAGATGATTTTAATGATGGGGCTGACAAACAACTAAAGAACCTTCTCCACGGTGTGATGAAAATCTATACAGTTTGCTGAAAACAATAAAGAGTTTAGTAAAAGCCAACCCCAACCCATGAACATTTAGTGAATGCTTAATTCTAGCAATTTCCCTGCACTTGGCACTGGCTTGATTGTGGGAAGGAGAAATACTTCTGCAGTTGCAGATCAGTGCTCCACCTCACCAGCAACTGGCTGTCTCTTGTACCAAACTGACAGAGAGACTTCCACTTTCCTCAGGATGAAAGCTTATTTTTTTAAGCCTTAAAGAATGTGATGATATAAACCTATGATTCTCCAGACATTCTAATTTATAACTCTAACCTACAGATATGGCTTCCTTCATATATAGTAACAGGAGCTTTTATGCAACCATAGTGAGAAAATATATACAATTCATATTGCATTTTTGTTCTTATATATCTGTGTCTGATTTTCAAAAATTTCTTCCCCAGAAAGAAAGGTTTTGCAAATGTTTTTTTTCAGCCTTATACAGAAAATTGTCTTTTCCCATAGAAATATTGCATGTCTTTTAAATTAAATGTGCTGTCAATGCAGTTGTATTATTGCTAGGTTCTTGAAATATAGAAAACATTTTTAATAGGGAGGAGAGGCATCTTGAAATGAATTAAAGCTGAGAAGTCCAAAGTATTTGCAGAGCTGTAGTAATCTGCCAGTTTTCCTCTAAGAGGTTTGCTAGCTGAAGGTTATGAAATCAACAGTGCAGACAGAGATTTTCACCATGGCCTGGCTTGCAATTTGCACTTCTGAAAAAGCAATATCCTTATTTTCTCCTTTTTTTTTTTTTTTTTTTTTCAGTTCCTTTTAATCAGCATGTCTCGTTTCCCTTCATGGCTGGAACTCCTGCAAGAATTTTCATTCAAATGTGCTAAAAGTAACAGAACCTTCTAGCGAACCTTTACACACACACACATACACAAAATTATCCGAAGAAACCAACAATCTTAGATTTGTTCTCTCCTTCGGAATGGACAGTTTGTAGACCTAAACATGAAGGTACAGATGATTTCTGACTACTGGAACAGTTACTTGCTAGTTTATTGGTTAAAGCAGAAAGGTTTGAATACCATGATTTTAAATCAAGAGGCTGAAACCCACCGTTTCAATAGCTGATTTTTATCTTGTTTTGCATACACCTTTTTTTGCAAAAAAAAAAAGAAAAAAAAGTTGATTCCTCTTGCTACCATACATTGTAACCTACTTGCAATTTTTTTAAGCAAGTGATATAGAGCAGCCCTCAGACCTTCTTCTAGTGTCAGAGGAAGACTGAACAATTAATATGTGACCACACTTGGGATGTATGGGCAGTAGAGAATCTCTG
Organism: Sialia sialis; assembly: GCA_009812075.1. Lineage (NCBI taxonomy): Eukaryota > Metazoa > Chordata > Aves > Passeriformes > Turdidae > Sialia > Sialia sialis. The sequence continues at coordinate 44,714,694 of VRYO01001463.1, read as the reverse complement.
TGAATCCCTGTTCTGTGCACCCACCTGGTGGCAGCGTCCCTAGGAAAGCAAAGCTCTTGGACAAGGTTTCTGCTGGCAGAGTGTTTCATCTGCCTTCCATGCTGCTCCTGAGAAATCAGTAGGAAACAGGGCAGAGAGGAGCAGGCTGTTAGCCCTTGGAGCTGTCTTGGCAGCCTGCACAAAGCCTGTGGATCATAAGTTGAACCCTCCTGACTTAAACAATAATAACACAATAATAAGTGTTTATTCTTATTGTCTGTCCCCATAATTTCTATCATATACACACTTCACTGCTTAATCACCAAGTGCTAGATCCTTTCTTATGACTGGGACCAAACTGCATATGGATATCAATTGGACATTTAGCATTCACATAAAGAAAGGAGAAACTACCTAAAATGTGCTTAGAACATTTTTTAAATGGGGGAAAAGAGCCTTACATTAAAACCAGCTGACTTTTTAAAGAAGGGAACAATATCTACCAGTGAATTGAACAGCAGTGGTTCTTTCTGGTCACGATCTCACTAAGCTTTCAGAAGTGGTGGTATATCTCCTCCTCCTCCCCTCCCATACTTTTGAAAGGTCTGAGAGCAATATCAGCCTCTCTGCTTGTTCAACTCCCAGCTGGTTTCTCAGGTTTGAATTAAATAGTCCCTGAATGGAACTAAGAGAATGCAGTGAAATGAAAAAAAAATGTCCTCTGTCCTGCAAGATGCTAGCGCTGTCAAAAGCCAGTTTAGCACTTCAGCACACTCTGGTTCCAGGTTCTTAACTGTACAAGCCATGTGTGTAATGTTTGGACTGTTTTTGACAGCAAGTTGAGATTTCTGCAGGGTTTTATTTCCTGTAGATATTATCGGCTGAGACACTGTCATTTCTTGCCATGTTTTCACAGTTCATTGTACACAGCCTTGATTTTAACACAGGAAAAGCCGAACTTTAAAAAATATGAATTTTATTTTACATTGCTTCTCTTCTTTTCCAAAGCTGCCCTTCAAACTGTTGACACTTGCTAAACAAAAAGACCAGAATCCAAGTTGGAACTGCAGGGGACTGTAAAGCTGAGACACACAAAAAAGCTGCGGGCACACAGTTTGCATCTGAAAGCAAGACGGGTTGCATCTGTAGGCTGCTTTTCCTCACTTAATTAATGCCTTCACTGGCAGGACTAAGTAACTTGTGTATAGCTCCATGATAGAGCATCTATGTAATGCTGGATGGCTGTTAGAAAATCTCTTACCACATTTTGCAGATTTAGTGACTTTGGTCCCTGTTTACTGCAGATAGGCAGTAAATATGCCCTCAGTCTACTGCCAAGCATCTGTATAGACTTAAACATCTGTAGAGCAGGAGCTCAAATGGATTGTCTAATATGAACAGCAGGGTACATAATTACCCTTTATTTACTTGTAACAAATCAGTTACTACAAAGAATTGCATTTTCTCCACTGAAAAAATGCTGCATCAATTAAGTTGGAAACTGCACTTGTATTAATTCTGTCAATGAGCAGTATAATTTCAAAGTGGACAGGGTGAGTATAAGGGCAAAGAAAATAGATTTTTTTCTTTTGAGGGGTTGGCAGTAGTACACCAAGTCTTTGCAGTAATTCCAAAGAGTTATTGATTTTTGGATCCAAAAAGAACCTTTGCTTTCATTTGGCTTGACCTCTCATACAACAGAGGGTTTTGCACAGCAAATTCTCCAATAAACCACCTAGATTTTTTATTCTGTTTTTTTAAAGACCTTTAAAAAAAGTCCTGGAGTAATGAGGGAACTGCAATCTGCAAGTTCAACTCATGCTGTAAAACAGATGTGAACAGACTGAATTTAGTACTCCTAGCACAGATTTATCTGAGTTCCACATTTAGGGTCTGCCATATTTTCACCCAGCTTCTGACCTTTATTCTGTCAGTCACAAGAATACTCTCCCTTTCCATTAGCACTGGAGTAAGGAAGCAGTGCCACATTTAAAACTCATTTATTCTTGCGCAGAGTGCATGAAAAGTGCCAGATGAGGCATGCAAAATGTAACATCCACACTAAGGCTCTGGAGTGATCTAGATTGATCCAACAATCCGCATTTGTGTTAGAAAAGAGAACAAAGGAGAATTAGAAAATGTGACTAATGCACTGTAACACTGCCACTCACCTGAATGAACAGAGAACATGAAGCAATAGCTCTAAGGAATAAAATGTCTTGCATACAATTCTGTTACAATATGTGACTTTTTCCACCTTTGTTTAGATTGGGCCGTCCAATTCTGTCCCTACCCTTGCCATTCCTGGTAGGAAGAGGATCTGGAGATATTTTGTGTCAAGGTATGTCTGCCTTGCCCTCGTTCACATATGGATTTTTTCAAACTGAGAAAATGTGAAGCTTTATGAAGCAAAATTAACCAATGAAATATTATTCACAGCTCCTTCACCCATCTGCTCAGCTCAGAAATTGTCTTATTTCTCCATGAAATATTAAAGCTTGGAGTGACTGAACTTGGCAGGAGGGGACTATCTAGTAGGGTGGGGATCCTGCTGCAACCAGTCCTACCCTAAGGGACTCTGGGGCGGTGCTGAGGGTACTGCACCACCTGGGGTTTGACTGAGCTGTCCCATTGATGAAGAAAATAAAAAAACCCACCTGTAGCCATAAATGTTTTTTCTTTAACCCTTTGACACGTATCTCCAATGATGCTCTAACAAACATCTAGAAATACTAACAATAGAATGAAAAATCCTACTCTGACACTCTGAAAGTGCTTTTAGGTCTAATACTGAAAAATGTACTTTCTAACTCATTACAGAAGATTATATCATGTATGTTATAGCTCTCTAGAATATCGAACTGTCCAAGGACTTTTGAAAATCATTAAAAGGATTATCAAGCAAAACAGCTTTGTATTTAAATCTTACCTTTCAAGTAAAGTGGCTGTGTCAACTAAACTCATGTCAAGGCAAACAACTTCTTTTACAAGATATACATGGACCTCAAGAGAGTATTTACAGCACTGGAAACTACATGATGATATTTCAGTGCCCCACAACATTTGATACCTTTGATCCTTTGATCTGTTTTGTATCTACTACAGAAGAGATGCCAAATTATTGAAAGCATGAGATCTTAGGCACATCTGTAGAATCTGACTGCGTGCACCTGTCACACATAAAATACATCTTTTTGGGTTCCACTTGGCATTTGAACATGAAAAATGGCCATCTTTGCATTCTGAGCAGCTTGTGAACCCAGTTGTAGTTATCAATTTTGCATGCACGTAGGCTCTTTAAGTACTAAATGAAACATGCTATTCAATAGAGATGAGCAGTTGAATGTCGACACTTCTGAGAAAAACTAATAAATAATGTGTCTTGTGTTCAGAAGAAATAGGAAAAATGTTTAATTCCTGAAATATAATTTAGTATTCAGCTACAATATTTTTACACTAAATTGCATATGTCTCAAAAATAGTGTTACTAAATCATAATTTAATTCCTATGTTCTATCTATGACTACTCAAGTGTCCATATGTCACCTGTCATACTGGATTTTTAATTCCTGTTATTTTCTTGATCCTTAAATTATATAGCTTTTACATTCTTCAGCTCCCAAATGCAGTCCTTCTGTTCAAGCTACAGAGAATCATATTTTTAGGGCTGGAAATGGCTGATTCACTTCTTCCCAGTAGTTAAGATGGCAGTTCCTATGCATGCATATGTCTTAAACCAGTAAGTGCATGGTTCCATCACTGCAGCACTTACACCTCCTCAACCACTGGTCCCAGATGTCAAAAGTACATGCTGTATTTTAAAATACAAGAAAATAAAGTGAGCAGGGTGGCTATTATTGCTGCTGAACAACTACTGCAACATACTTCTCTACTGATGGGGTAAACATTCTGTCACCAGCAATTAGATTAGAAAAATGCAGCTAATTTTTTCAATCGCTCCTTTCTTCATTCCTCTGGCCTTGTCAGAAGGCACGTACTGGGTAAGAAGGGCCTACTGCAATTGTTATGATACAATGATTTGGAAAATTTTGTCAATTGAAAACAGGCAAGCAAATATAGAAAGACTTCTTTTTGCTATTTTTAGGTGCCATTTTGAACAGAACATCAGCAATTTTAGTGACATCTGATGGCAGTCTCATGAGACGTATTCTGCTCCTTTAAGCCTCCCAAGTACAGGTTTGTTCCCTGACAATATTTCTGTTCAAAACCAGTGGCAGTAGAATGTGATAAAAATCTAATGCCTTCATTATTAAAAATATTCTTTTAAAAAACAAATATTTTCTTGTGATAGGTGAATTTTTCTGGTATGGTGAAATAAGAGGAGAGATGAACGGATACGATACAGATAATATTTTCCAGTGTACATCATTTCTGGTGAGTAAGACACTCTGCCACCTAAGAGGAAAATAATTTATAGTAATCATCCCTGCAAACTTTGCTCATGTCTTTGCTGTTGCTCTGTGGTAGCAGATGAAGAAATATCAAAGAAACAGTACTTTCAGTTTAGCAGATGTGTACTTATCTGGCAGGATGGAGCATATTGCACACATTTGGATGTGATAAACACACATAAACACACACACAAGTAACCTTGTTTACTGCATGAAGAAATAGTTGTATGAAATGTAGCACGCACAGCCATGCTGTGTACTCCCCTCCCTAGCCAGAGGGTTACACCAGCTCCGTGCATGCACTGGGCCAAGGTGACCAGAGGTTACCTGAAGCAAAGACTCTGCGGAAGTACAGCAGGGATATGGGTCAGGTAAATTCCTTACTCATGTACCAGGACACTTACTGTTTAAATATAGAGCTGTATTTTATGTTTTATTGCAATATTCCATGTTTTTAACAGTTACTGTGTTATCAAACCCTGCTGTCCTGAGGGCTCCTGGTGATGTCAATGAGAGATTTGTGTAGACAGGGATTTTGGGATATGGCTCATAATAGAAAAGATGATTGATGTAAGTAAGAATTCAGAAGCATTGATCGGTTGATCTGTGCAAAAACAGTCTGACACAGGTCCAGTTGGCAGAGACCAACATGAGGAAAAAAAATATGGGCATTTATCTCTTGGGACTTACAAGCTTGCCACTTGAACCAACTGACTGCATAACATCCTAATGCACTTGGCCAGCACAGCAGCCAGCAAGATTATCCTTCATAGACTTTGAAATGCAACACCCTTCACCCTGTTTATGCTTCATGCATGATTAAGTGCAAAGAAAGCAAGCCATATCGGTACGACAATCTGTCAAGGAGAGGAACCTCTTGCACAACGATAAAGCAAATATCTAAACACATTTTCAGTGTAAAACCTCATGTGGTTTATAGAGTATTACATGAAAACTGTGTTAAAAGGACATTAAGGCTTGAAGAGTCAAGCTTCTCAAAGTCAGGAAATACTGGAATTCAGACTGCTTGTGAAACAAATATTTTGGTTTTTTGGTAGTATTCATTGCAACCCAGTAATTAGATACCTGTGTGCTGTGTCTTTGCGTTGAACCCAGGTCTTTCTCAAAGCATCAATAGAGCTCAGTGAGTTAGAGGCTGTTCAGTATTAGAGGTTATTCAGTGTTTGGATTTAGCTTCATTATTGAGTGCATTTTTATTTATTTACTCATTATGTACCATGTACTCACACACCTATGCTATTCAACACCACTTCAGACTAGCATTCCTTATGCCATAAATCAATGGAAAAAGCCAGATTGGAGGGGACATCAGAAAGAAGGGTCATCTGTAAGACAAGATGTGGTTGCTCACAACCTCTATGGGCAACCTCGTTCACTGCCTCTTTTTCAAAAAAGGGTCTCCTTAGATCCAGTCTCATCCTTTCCCGATTCCATTATCCCCATTGCCTTTTGCAATCTCCCCAAAGTTGCCTGGTGTGTGGTGGTTGTGGTGGGGATTCTGTTAGATGCTCCCAAAGCTGTTCCTTCTGCAGTCTGAGCCAGTCCTTCAGTTCCTCCTCACAGGGTGAGTGCTGCAGCCCCAGTTGGTAACCCTTTGCTGAACTCCCTCCACTTTATCAATGTCTTTGCTTCATTGGGCAAGGCAGGGCAGAGAAGGTCACAGTACTCTAAATGTAGTGCAATGAGTGTTGAGTAGAAATGCATAATCATTTTCCTGAACTGACTGCTTGTGCTCTTGTTAGTACAATCCAAGATATTTTAGGCCTTCTTTGCAGGCAGTGCACACTGCTGGCTCATCCTCAGCCTGATCCTGATTCCCCAAGATCCTTAGGTCCTTTTCTGCAGAGATACTCCCCAGGTAGTCAGTCCCCAGACTATGTTTTATGGCAGGGTTTTTCTTCACAGGTGCAGAGCTGTGCATTTGCCCTTGCTGAATTTCATAAGATTCCTGTCAGTTTGTTTTGGTCCCTGTGGATGGTAATTCTGCCCTTAAGCATATCAAGCAGTCCTTTCCAATCTTCTGTGACCTGCAAACGTGATAAGAGTACATGCCATCATCTAATCTAAAACATCAATAAAGATAACGGGATGGTCCCCAGGATATATCCCTACTCTAGAAGGTAGTTACAGATACACCAGTAGAGTGAATCTGTTAGAACCTGCCTCATGTGACCCATCATCTGACCATTTTTTAATCCATCCAGTTGTGAACCCACACAGATAATAATGTCCTGTGAATGCTGCGATTCCCACTTTCAAAAAAAATGGATTCTGGGAGAAGGCATTTGCCACTTCCAGCAGAGTCACCCTCTGTTCTGTATCCCTTCTTACAAGACTACATGCAAATAGACAATATTCCTTTTTTTTGTGTTATTGCTCTGTATGGTCCTGTGGCTCACGTACTGCACACTCTTCAGTTCTTCTGATTAGAGATATGGGTATTTCAGCACAGGCTTTTCTGTGGAGCTCACATGCAAGAAGCAATGCTTTAGTCTCTGTAGCCTCTGGGAGAGGTAAGGTGGTGGATGTGGAATTGTTCGGATGTGGAAATGTCTCTGCTGATTTAATTTCATATTTAAAATGTGTGAGTTTGGTTATTCACAGGATTTAGGTTTCCATAGCACATCATACATACAGACAACAACTCTCAGAAGTTTTTCAGCTGGGCTCAGGAATAGCCTTAGAGGCTAAATTTGTACACCCAGGAAGTGAGAAACATACCGAGAATTATTCAAACATGCAGACATCTGTCTTTGGAGCTGTCTGTCACCCACCACCTCTCTCTACTGAAAGCACAGAGAATTTGGGCTCTGAATTTTGGACAGTTTTTGGAAGTTGGCTTCAGAGGCCCTGGTAGACTATAGCTCTCCAAGGGCGTGCTGAAAGCTACACAACAGTGTGACTGCAGCCCCATGCTCCCTCGAGAGGCCACCTTCTTTCTGCCATACATCAGCAGGCATCTTACAGGTATAACAGCTGTTTTCAGAAGTGTTCCTCCTAATTCCTGAATATAATTCACCCATTCATTGAGCAGAGCAGAGACCTAAGATTATAAAGTTTATCTATTACACATATCATCAGGCAGTTGAAGACATGCATGTATACAAAGACTTTCTGACTTCTCATCAAATCTGATGTTTCCTCAAAGTATTTGACTTTGGAAACCTCAGTAAAAATCCTTTCAAAAGACTCAAACGTTTGCTTTCTAAGGTAACTATGTATGAAACATCAAGAGTTAAACTGCTCTACACTATTTTTTCTCTCTGGAGATGGGCTGTGCATGTGTGTGTGTGTATGTGTGTATGTTTGTGTAAATGTAACACAGTTTAGGCTCCTCTACATGCTGAACTTGAAGTCAAATAGTGCTACTTCAAGATGGCTTTCAGCAGAACAGTTCATCTGATGTGAGGCAACTAGATGACAGAAGACTCAGAGCTTTCTCGAAGACTAAATTACACAACCAAAAGGAGCACAGATCTGAGGTCAACACAAAAGATATTAATTGTACATAAAGTTGAAGGAGGGAGTTACGGGTAGGATAGAGAGAAATAAGGAAATATAAATTGATTCAGAGTTTTCAGATAAAGGAGAAATTAAAAAGCAGCATAACCAGATTTAATTATATGCTTCAAGATTGAATGGAAACATGGGTCTCAAATGAGCCAGATTCCAGGAGAACCTTCTATGTGCCTGAAGGTAGTAGGTTCAGAAATAAGTGCTTGCAATGAAAAAATCTGAGTGAAAATTCAGGCAGAATTCCTGAATTTAACCAATAATAAATATACATCTTAATACCAGTCCTGTCCTGTACTCTTTTTTAGAAATATCTTCATTGCCATGGATAATCTGTGTTCATCACTGAAGAAAAATTTACATACTTAAAGGAGATAGGAATTTATTGAGAAAGCCAGAGAAGGAAAAGCATGTAAGGGCAAAATTAAATTAGGACTGTGGAAGTGTAAGTTTCTTCTGACTACAGGCTAAAGAACTTTGGAGAAAATTTCATGCTTATAGATTGCTTTTAAGAGTGGTTTGTGATGGATCTTGTCTTGAATAAAAATAAATTCGAGTCAATCTACAACTCTCTCAAAGCTAGCACCATGGTTAGCCTAACATATCCCCCACTCCTAAAATGAGCAGCTGTTAAGTTACAGAACAGAATTGAAAACAACCTATCTCTACTAAGCACTGCAGCTACCAGTGAAAGAGGAGGAAAACCAAATCCCACATTACTAACAGCAGACTAAATTAATTGAACTCTAGTGACAAGTGGCATACAACAAAAGATTCATGAACTGAAGAGAGGCCAAGAATTCTCTGTTGTTACAGATTTCTGCAGACTGGCCATGTCAGCACTGTGAACAGACAGAAACATCAGCAGCCTCAACCCACTAACAATACTGTATTTAGAAAAGATGGAGTGTACACATATAATTTAGTTCTGTTCTCTGACTGCAGTACTACAAAGGCTGGAGTGATTTGCGTTTTCAGGCTTAGAGTATCCTCAGATCACCTCTTCCACACAAATTACCATATTTATCAATTGTTTCGTCCTAAGCAATAGCTTTCAGGATTCCTGTCACACTGCCTTTGAAAGAGCAGAAACACCACCAGGGAATAGGACTGGCTGTGAAAACTCTGATGGCACACTTCTATCTCTGGAATTCCGGCAGAAGTGTTTGGTGATAATGGTTCAATTTTGAATATTGTTGCATGGCTAAGTAATTGTGAAAGTATGATTCAAACTGGGTTAGTTTGAAATAAACAGGCTTCATAGAATCTTGATTATGACAAGAAATTCCAAATATGAAAGAGCATTTCAGCTCCCATTGTGACTGGCTGCAGTCTCTTCTCTGTAGAGGAAGAGGGCAGTAATTTCATGCTTATAAGGCGCACCCTTTTGACTAAAATTTTGATCAAAACCCAGAAGTGCACCTAATACTCCGGTGCGCCTTATATATGGACAAAGTTCGGAAAATTCCCAACCCAGAAGTGCGAGCTGCGAGCGCTGGTGGCTGAGCTGCGCGCTGGCAGTGCCAGCGGCTGAGCCGTGCACTGCGAGAGCCGCGGCAGCCAGCGCTGGAGGGCGGGAGGGAATGCTGGGTCTGTGGCACGGGGGGGGTGCCTGGGGCTACATTTAAAGGCTAGGCCGATCCATGAAAAATGTTTGCAAATTGAGCACCTGAAACTAAGCCCCACAATCCGTTACTAATTCATTGCTTTGTTGCACACAGATCCTTGCTGGGGGGGAAAAAAGTGCGCCTTATAGGCCAGTGCACCTTATATATGGACAAAGTATGGAAATTTGCCGACAACCCAGAAGTGCGCTGTATATTCCGGTGCGCCTCATAGGCGTGAAATAACTGTACTTCCTCACTCCTTTACACTATGCAGGAGGTGTCAGCTGAACAGAGTCACTTCCACATTTGGTAGGTATCATCAGAAGGTTAGTATGTCTAAATGTAATCTCTCTTTCTGGCCTGAATAATTCACAAGATATATATGTGAGTGTACCCTGGAGTCCTGCGAATATGAAGAGAGAGAAAATTCTCCTGAAGAAGCTGAAAAGCAAGAAAGAGTAAATTATGGTGGTTGCAGGAAAGCAGCATTCTCTGTAGTTCTTTCTTTTTCACACTGGAGACAGGGGCTTTATGTGTGTGCCTGTATATTTTTTGTAGCCTTTTAGGCTCTTTTGCTTGCTGAAGGTAAAGAAAAGCTGACTTTCTACTCTGGTGAACATACCAAAAGCCTGACAGCATGGTGTATTACTCATTTGCACTCTATGAGTCATTGTCTGCTCTCTTAGTCAAAGAGAATTATTGTGAGTAAGGGCAAAGGTGAAAAAGAGTCTAAACCAGAATTATAGGCATCTCTGTACCATATTATGTTAACCAATTTACAAGCAGCTTTGTGCCAGGACAAACAAGGAGCTGACGCCTAGGACAGCATAAAGCCAGAGATGGTGGTTTTGGCCCTCAGTTACTTACATACTTGAGGTCTTAATTTCTTTTCTCAAGAGCCCTAAACCCCATACATCAAAAACTTCTAACTACAATGTAAATGTAAAAATTTGCCTTCCTAAATATGTTGTACTACTAAAACAAATAAAATCTATGACTAGTTGTGAACAAATTCGCCATTCCTTTATAACATTTCATCAGTAGGACTCAAAGTCTTATTAGCCAGAAAAATGCCACAGAAATCCCAATTTTTTCCTGGTCCTGTTCAAAGCCAGTACGTGGCTAATCAGGGAGCAGAGACCTGATGTCCAAATGACCCAAAATTGTCCCAAAACTTACAGCATCTTAATTTTTGACTCACCACTTTTGCTCTTACTGCATCAAAATGTGGATTGTTAAAATATGCAGCCAGATACAACTCCTACAGAAAATAAAATTATCTGTGCTAGGCCAGCTGTGTTGCAATCCTGAAATTGGTATTTCTCCCCTAAATAATCTGTGTGATGCTTAAAGAAACCTCTGGCGTTTTTTTTAGTTTATGTATAATGGGGCTATGAATAATTTTTAGCTCTCAGACCTTCACAGTCTGTGATATACTGAGATGATTTGCAGACAAAAAGTGTTGCTTAGAAACAAAAATAAAAAGAACAGGGGTCTCTAATTTTGCCTCTCAAGGGAACTTAAAAACAAAAATAGGTCTTTGAGACCACGTTTCTCCTGAGGTGCATAAGGCAAATCATCTCAGAGGCAGAAGAAGATGGTGCTGTGTTTCAGAAGCCAGATGACCCAGCAGCGAGCACCATGTCCTGAGCTGCTGGCTGCCATCAGCTCTGCCACCTCCCCATATCCCACTGCTCCTGCCCTTCAAGGTGCTCAGAGCTCCAGAGGTGCCTCTGAACCCTCTAGCCCTCCCAGGTCTTTGGCAAGCTGAATAGGAAATACTTGCTACCCACTGCATTCAGCTGCTGCACTGAATGGAGCTCTGGTTTAAGTAATTCATTTTGATAACAACGGGGAGGTTAATTGATCTGTCATTAATTTTCTTGCTTCGCAGTTTTTCCTAGTTATCTTCATTACACAGAAGGTGTGCAAGGCATGCTCCTTGGTGAGCATGCCTACTTTTTATTGCTTTGTGTTAAAGTACAACATATGTGTAATTACTCAATGCTATTTCATCTCTCAGCATCCCTCTTGGCACGGCATACTCCATTCCTGAACTCCTCTGGACAACAGTTAACCTCTCTTCCCATGGAAAATGCTGGTTGTATATGCTGCAGCAGGAATTCAAGCGTTGACAGAAATGTCAAGAAACAAATACCTTTTTCCAGACTTGACAGCTTTTCCTGTGAAAATTCAGTTATGGACTATGGAGACAATCAGGAGCAATCCAAATGCTCCTGCTCCTTTTTAAAATCTGAAACAAAATCAGTGGAGAGAATATTTTTCAGGCACAAACACTTATTGCAAAGCTGTGCAGTGGCAGCAGTGGTCAGACTGCCCATCCAGGTACCATTCTGGTCTGATACTTTGCAAATGGGCAAGTCTTCTTATGCCATTGCATACTTCTGCCATGCAGCCTGTGTGTTATCTCATTCTGGAGGCTGTCAGATGCAGTAGATTTGTCCAAGTCTCTAGGCAAGTTTAAGCTGAAGTGTAAGGGGACAGAGGGACATAGAGTCTGTGTGCCTGACAGAGAAGCTTCCAGGGCTGTGTATGCACACCTCTGCACAGGCACAGGGCAATGATCATGCCTTACAAGAGGAGATTTCTGATTTAACTGTTGGAACAGCTGCTTCAGCTGAACAAAATCAAGTTCCTGCAACACATGTCTGACAGGGAATTGAGCTTTAAGGAAGGCAAGGCAGACACTAGAAGCATATTCATCTTTAAATAGCAAAGCTGCATCAGCACAAGCCTGAAATTGTACGAAGTCACAGGGGCACAACTACAGTGCAGGGTTCACTCACTCCCTGTTACATCTGTCCCTTGAGATGTGTGATATCTGCTGGCCACATGCTCTCCCTGTGCCAGGAAGCATCCCAGGTGTTCATTGTTTTCCTTGTCCTGATTTCCCTGGGGAAGAATACAGCAGCTGGGAGGGACCTGTCTCACACTCCCCTCTCATGCACTGCTGGAAGGCTGGGGCATATGGGATGAGGCTGAATAAAGCATCTGCTCTGCAACCCAGATATAGGTGCAAGGTTTTCACTTTTAACAGCAGAAAATCTGTGCACACCAAGCTTCTTCTCAGAATCTGGAAAATATGACCCCACTGACCCCACTGAGCTGTGCAAGATTGCTTAGCAGAGAGGAAATGTAAGTAGTTCATGACTATTGTTAAATTTCATTGTAAGAAAGGCAGCTTCACCTTGAAAAAGGAATTCATAAGACTATAGGCACAATAGTCTATGATAGAAGGATTAAGACATACATGGGTTGTAAGGAGATAAATATCTCTGTACTCTTCTTGTACCTTCCAACAGATAATTCAATGAGAAACAGTGTGAGGCAAAGAGCAACACCTCTCTGACCTTGTGTGCCATTTTTAAATTAAAATGCAGGATCTTTTTTTAGTATTAGATGTGGATGCTCAGCATAGTATAAATCCAGGTGTATATAACAAAATATTGTATTTTCCCTTATGTCTCTCAATTCTCCACCAAATTCCCATGCCTCACCTATTACACTTCCATTCTGGTGACATTTGCAGATTTTCCTCACCCCCCACTTTTCACATAGCACTTCGTTTCTCTGCAATACTCACACCAACCTTCTCTTCAAACCCATGACCAAAAATTCCCACCAAACTATTGCGGTTACCTTATAGGAAACATCCACATGAGATACTGTCTTGGACCTAACACCTGGAGAAGTCAAGTCACTCCCTAAAATATTTGGTGGAATCTGTGTGCCCAGACCCATTGCAAAGGTTGTCCTCCACTGACTCCCCATCTGCAAAGAGAGGACCCAGGTAGTTCTCAAAAATGGGAAGACCACAAAAGTTGGTTGTGTTTACTTCTTTAAATTGAAAAGGATGGAGAGCTGATTTCCTTCCCTGGACAAATATTGTTATTTTTCTGCAACGCCAGTACAAGAGAAAAATAGAGCTTTAAATGGGCTTATATTTAGAAAGAGGGGCACAGACAAGCAATTGTATTGCAACAGAACCCCAATATCAGTGGCATCTCTTACTGTTAGATGCTATCGCACTGTTTAGAGCTATCATTGTAAATCTTCTATTTTTCTTTCCTATGCCCTTAATTACTCATGGTTTATTTGAAGAAGATGATAGCAACCATGGAAATACCATCATGCACTTAGAGACACCAAAAACACTTATTCTGAAAGTTTCACAAAACTGCGTGTTCAGTGGCACAGGTGAAGCATCTGAGATATTTCAGCTCTGTGATCTGCTCAGAAAACCCTGATGCTCAGAATACAGCTGACAGCCCTGCTCCTACTTTCCCCATCCTCCTCATCCTTCTCTTAAGTAATCTGCACCTCCTTGCAATTACATTAATTCTGTTGGGAAATATTTATCCTCTTGCCATTGCCTTTTTTAGGAACAAATTCAGGATGAAAATAGTAGAAAATAGATGGGCCAGACATGAAGCAATGATGCTGAACATCCATGCCTGTGGAGGAGCTCTAGGAATGAGTTTAGCTTGAGCTGACTGCATAAATCTTTCTGTTGGAGATACGTGAAACATATCAAAGCTTTAGAAAACATAGATAAGCTTCATGCCTCTCTTCCAGTAAAATGGTGTTTGAGTCTTAAGGGGAAACCAAATAATGTTTCAAACTTATTTTGCAAGGATTGTTAAGAAAGGAAAATACTGGGATCTCACACATAAGCAGACTCAACTACCATTGTTATGTGGCTGTGTTTGTAATATCATACTTCCATTTAGTACTCTGAGTTTCTAGTACACTTCTTTGTTTGCACTGTCTTCAGCAAGTCCCTTCAAACACTGTGTAAACTTCTGTCTCTAGGGTTTTGAGGTATTTCAGAGTTTCAGGCTGCACTGCTTTTATCATAAAACATGATGTTATTCTTGCAGACAGCCTCTTTGAGGACTCCTATCTACTCTATGGCAATACGGAATTTCAGTTCTACAGCAGTTGAACGTTCTTCTGTCAGTAGTAATTACTATCCATTTAGTTAACTTTTTTTTTAATTTACTTAACATTTCCTAGTGTGGAATACTTTGGTCTCTGAACTAACTCCTTCTAATTAAAACTGGCACACACTCTTTCACAAGTCAAAATTATAGGTCATCCTTCCTCTTTAGAAAAAAAACCTTTATCATATGGCTTCTAAAATTAGCAAAGGTAACTGGATGCTAAATCAATGGCTTAGCAGATGGATAGATAAAATTTAAACAAGTTATATTCTTTTAAATAAGGAAATATGAATGCTGAGACTGTAAACGTGGTTAGATCCAAAGAAGTTCTTCAATGCCACTAACAAGTGAATGAGTCAAAGCTAGTGATCTCTTGCAGACTTTACCATAAGGTTTGCTCCTCCACTTCAGCTATCCTTTATGGGTTTGTCTGTAGTTTGTTCTTGCCATTTCTGTTTGATTAGAAAAACCTTTTCTAGCTTTTAGCGTAGCTCTCCCACGCACTGATGACCTTTTAAATAATTAAAATGCTAGCAGTTCGTTCAAGCTATTATGCAACTCACTCTTCAAAGTAGCAGGCAAAGGATCAAAACTGGGAGAAAGAAGACCTTTCTGTGCTGCTTGGTTTTGACTTGCTTTGTTTTCCTGACACGGTCTGTCTGAGGAGAACTGAGAAGTGTGCTTCGTTACCGGTTCAATAATCAGAAATTCTTAGTGTTGTGTCATTATTCATCTTTTCTGCTCTGATCATTTAAGCAATTTTTCATGTTGCTTTCCTCCTGGATACATTATCTGACACACAACAACCAGAGTTTTCACAAAGCTCTTTGGTGCCCTTGGGTACACACATAGCTGATGCCTGTTTAAATGGCAGCTTCACACCTTTCAGACTTGTGCTGCATCATCCAAAAGAACAATTTCTGCACTAGGACACTCCTAAAATCATCTACTCAGAACAATGACAACAATGTGGGGGGAGAGGTGGAATCTAGGTAAAGCACAATGTTAAATTTAATATCTTGGGCTTACTTCCAAAAATGAACCATATATTTTGTTTTACACCAAATCATCAGGAGCCTAGAAAATAGGAAAAAAAATGAAATTAAGAAATCTTGACTTAGAGGAAAAGGGTTGTTAGATTTAAAAAGCAAGAGCTACAGAAACTTCTTCATCTGGGCTAAACAAACGAAAGTGAAAAGGCGAAGATAGGCTCCCAAAAAGTTGGTAAAATTTTAAAAATGCTAATACAGCTGCTCTTTTAAAATTAATGGGAAGTGTCAGTTCTGCTACAGTGGAAGTGGTATATGAGCCCTAAAAATACACAGGTTTGGACAAATAAACAAGGATTGTCTAATGGATCATAGAAACCAAACAAAAATGTGTGTTGATGAGACTGGCACCGCCTACTCCTGACATTTACTTTTATAAATTTTGATAGCTGTACATGCATTTGTGTCCCTATAGAATCACACATATCAAGGCAAAGAAATTTGGATTACATCTAGAATGAAATGCTTCTCAGAAACAAGAATTCCTGCAGCACATCTCCAGGGTTTCAGGTAAATATCCCAGATAATAAAACCCAGAGAGTAGTTCTGCATGTTATATTTCAGACAAGTGTGTTTAAATAAATTTCCAGCCATACTTCCATATTTACACACACTAATTTTTACACTTCAAATTATACCTTCACCTTGAATGTTTCAGCTGGGAGAATGCCAACATTTTGCTATTTTTAAAGTATGTATGTCCATTATCTTGCTCCAATAGAGCATCAGCAAAAGAGGCAGACATCATTACCTGCATTTTGCAAGAGGAATATGAAAAGCAATGAAGTTGTTTAACCAAGTACATTCACAAAACCAATGACAGATCGGGATTGAATTGAGAGTATTGAAACGTTTTTGAAGAGTCAACACAAAGTCATAATTGCACTATTATTTTAGTGGTTAACATTATAGGAAGTCAACATGAGAGTATATACTACACACAAAGAAAAACAAACAATGTAATGACACCAAGATACAAAGGCAGCCTTTTGGCATGGGAATGGTAAGAACTTAAATCAAACAAAAAAAAAAGAAAAATGAATCTTGGACTAATGGCAATTTCCTCGTATTTTTTCTTTTTTTTAGCAAGAAATTTGAGACCCAATGAAACAAAAACATTTTGATAACTACAATACCAACACCATCAGTATTTTCTTGGGTGAGAAGACTAATCTTCAGGGCATTTAAGTATAATATCAGAAGAATCATTGCAATGTAGGGAAATGAAAGAAAACTAGTTCAAGAACCTCTGTGGACAAGGTCACACAATATTCTGTTCTGTTTTGTAACTTCTGCTGCCTGAAATGTAGCAGTAAAAAGAGATGTGGCATCAGGGTCAAGTTTTCCTGTAAGATTCACTCCCTGAAGTGGCTGTAAACATCTCTTGCTTTTTTTATGTAATGGCAAGGTTGTCATTCAAATTACAAGGGCAATTCTAGAGGTTCCTAGATGTGCTTTCTGAAGGCCAGCACCACACTCTGGTTGTCATAAAATATAATAAAAAATATTTTTTAAAGTGATTGCACTTGAGAGATACACTCACTTTGTGCAATATATGAACCATCTTAACTTTTAGTCTGAAGACAACAAAAAAAGAATAATTTCCTTCTGAGCTATATTTCCCAAAATTTATTCTATCAGTTTTAATTCATCCTTAGTTTCTGTTTCTCTTAGATCTCCAGGGAGCAATGCCACCTTCTTTCCTTCAGAGTTTCCAGTAGAAAAAATATCAGCCAAAATTTATGAAATTAAAGTATTCCCTCCTGTGCCACAATGTCCATTGAAAGAAGGCAATAAATATTAATCCCTAAGTAAAAAATGAACCAAACCAGCTCCTAAACCTTTCTATCAAAGTTAGTCTGAATAGGCTGGTGGTGTGCACCATGTGAATTTAAGCTGACAGTTCAGAATAAAAACACTACATCCACCTCTTCTGTCAGTAAAAGAATCACTCTCCCAAATTATAACCAGGATGACTAACAACATTTTATTATAACTCTGAAATGTCTGTAATTTTGCTGCTTCAGCATAATATTGAACAAAATACAGCACTGTGTGATCCTAGGCATTTTAGTTCCAATCCATATTTTTGCCTAACTGATGATTTTTTAGGACTTATTAATCTACATTTTCAATACTTAAGGTTGTTAAATTCTCAAGGATTTTCACATCATAGACCTATTTGAAAGAGATTAGCACGGATGCCTGAATCTCTGCCAATACCATATCTTTTTCCACATAATTTTGTCCAGACCAGTCTCAAAAGCACAGGTTTTCATCACTTTGCTCTCCAAAAGGTGTTGTACTGCCTACAATTCTTTAATAGTTATTCCAAGTCAGGTTAAAGCTATTTGATCTTTCCTGAAACTCACTAAAAAATTATTTCCTGCCAATCTTGAGGTTCTCCTAGCACTTCTTCAAACTTTTTTTCTCTACTCAATCCCTCCTTTCTTCTTGAATTTAGAAACTGGCATGATCTGTAACTTTGTTTCCAAATTAATTGGGAACTTTGTGAATCTCAGCTATTGGTTAGCATTTCACCATGTACCATATTTTGTCAGACAAGGAAAAAAGTGTCAGGACTCGCAAAGACTAGCCTGATCTGTGACAAGCATCAAATGCTTCATGGTTTTTCTGCTTGCTATTCTTTGCAGACCACAAAACATAAAAATAGAGCAAAGAACACAAGCTTTGGTGAAAACTGAAAGAAATGAAACATTCTGGACAGGATTAATTCCCGTAATTAGTAATGGCAGATGCCTAATATGCCTGTGTATATGTTGCATTGCGTGGTGAATGGCTAAAATAGACGAACTTTAGAATGCATTTTTTTCTTTTTTCTTTCTTTTTTTTTTTTTTTTTTGAGACCGGAATGCAGACAAAAGCAATTTCAAGAGTAACACTGTATTAGTATGTTCTTCAGCAATAACTAACCTTCATTTACAAAACAAGTCAATAGACTGACAAACTGATACACTCTTTAGATCATTCAAGAGCACACTTGAACTGTGTGCATACAAAAAGGGATTAGAAACCAATTTTTCAAAGGTCTTACTATGAAGACCCTTGCACTGATTAGGTGGGCTTCCAATTTTACCCTGCAGCTTTATCTTTTTCTTTTTTTTGTGATAAGCCACTGCCTTAATTCTTCCACAGGAAAAAAAAAGTTTTTAAATCCTTAAATCTATTTGCTGAGTTCTTCTACAGTAGAAAAGTTTAAACTCAGGATAAAATTTTGCATTTTGGAGGCAGCCCCTTCTGAACCTCTCAGCCCTATAACACTGACAGGCCTTATGATACAGACAGGAACACCAATATAATTGGTTTTGTTGGTGTCATTGTCTGACACCAGAGTAGGAAGAATTGTAGAGACCAAGTGATTCCTTTTCCATACACAGCTTGTTAATTAATTTATTTTTTTTTTCCTGGAGGAAAGGTAATTTACACTGATTGTATTGTCAGTCGTCAATGGGTTGCTGCAGCGTGCAGTCAAGCTCCTAAGCAGTGTTTTGTTTTGTTTTCTATTCTTGCCTGGATTCCCCCTTTAACCTTATCAAAGCAGTTAAATTTCCTCAACATATCAAGCTGAGCCATGTCAGCATCTTTAGATAGTCGCTGTTGACACGGTTGAGCAAAGCTGAATTGATCTCTCAGCCCGGAGGACATCCTGTGCAGCATGCATGCTCTATACTAATGCCACATGCCTGATTTAAAGTCCAGACATTTCTAACTCATTGCTGGCAAGTTAAAATGGTTTGTATCACTAACGCTATTTAAGATCATTCTATTGCCACAAATGCTATCCCAGTAATCTTAGATTGTGCACTAGAGATGGAAAAAGTACAGTGATGACATGCTTGTTTGCACTTAAAAGCCACAAAACCCCTCCAATCTGAAGCAACAACAACAACAACAAAAAACCAAACCATGATTCAAGTTGAGCTTTACCTGTCTATCTGAGAAAGCAGCAATAAAACACGGTTGGGTACATTAGAGAACAAAGTGTGTCTGACAAAGCTTCCAGCTACTCTCCATGAAGAACTTGACAAGTGAATGGCTGTTTTCCAAGCTGTTAGGCACCCGAGTTACTGCACATTTCCTTGTATCCTATGTGTTTTCCATTATCAGGCATGCACGGTGACAGTAACCCATGAATCATAAGAATCCTGTCCTTAGCACTGTGAGCACAAAACCACCTGGATTTTGAAAAATATGGAACTTCATAACAAGGTCACCCAGGTCATCAGGAGAGCTCAGCCTCAGGACAACAAACAGTCTTAATTACTCATTCTGTTTACCTCATTCATAACTTAATTATATTTGTATCTCCTAAGTTTCAAGTAGGGAAGCAGAAGAAAATTCTCTTGGAGAAAAGAATCACTTTGTTTTTCAAAGGATCTTTGTTTATGTGTTTATATGCCTACATGCTTGTGTGCATTTTAGTTAATGGCTGTTTACAGAGTGCCCCCCAGAGAGGTGACAGACACTTATTGGTGATCTAATTTCACTGCAACATCTTGATCAGTGGAAAATGAATAAGCTTGTGTAGCAGTGGCCTATGAAGCAAGGGCCATTGATAATAAGGAAAAAATGGTTACATTTTAGAAATAAAGGATCAAATCCTGGGTCTTTGTGTGTAATGAACTAACTATGCTGGGGTACAAAAAAAATACTGACCATACCACTACATAAGCAGGACCTTACCTGCAGACCTTAAGTAATCATTAGAGAAATGAAAAGCAGCAACAATATAGAAAACTTCATCTCATATACATGAAAGTCCTCTTTCTATAACCACAGACAAGTGTCTCTCCTTATGAGCTGTAACTCATAAGGTCTTTGGGGTTCTTTTTAATTCACTGTTAAAATGGAATGCTGCAGAGATGAGGTTTGTCAACAGAGATGTGTGCAAAGTCTCCACACAGCAGTTAACTGCCCAGAGAAATAGACTAATAAAGTTCTTAAGTTATATGGGAAATGGGTGGAAAAACCTTGGGGTTTTTTGTCGTAGAACAAATAACTATGACTTGGGAAACAAAGACTCGAGAGCCTGGCTTGCAGAAATCTGCCAGTTCTCTGACTCTGGAAAGATATAATATAAACTTTCAAAAAAATACAGTCTATAGAAATGAAAATGTGTCCTTTAACACAAACCAGAAAACAAATAATGACCAACAGAATGAGACTTAACATAGATTTGAGGATTTCTTCTGAAATGCGAGTTTTCAGCTTGTGGTTACAAGATGACTGTAATAACAAAGCAAAACTATGGACAATCATTTCATTAGCAATAAATAAGCTGGTGATATGGAACATTTTGTTCATCTATCGAATTATGACTTATTGGAGTATTCTGATTTCAGAACTTTATTTCAAAAGCATTTCAGATCTCATTTGTTCTTAAGAGCAAGAGGGATTTTCATTTATATATTCTTCTCTTTAACCTAAAAATCACTGTTTAATCATCTTTCATTGTGCTTTTATCCAGAATCAAGGAACACACTTTACCTCTTTCATGAAGCATTCACAGAGCAATCACAAAAAAAAGGCTCAAATAGAGCTCGATTAACTTGTATACATGCAGATGGTTTGGAAAGTAATTTTATTTGCATCTACATAATGATTCACAGATTGTGATTATCCAGAATCCACTTGTTGGAGAATTTATACTAAATAAAAAACCACATTGAGATGATATCTTGTTTTCCCGCCCTTAGTTTATGCGAGCAAGAAGCCAGTTAAAAGTGGTGATGGTTTGGAATTTTACCTCTAGCTTCAAAGGCAGTCATTTCCTCAGGAGTCACTTTTTGGGTGTTCAGATTAGAGACAATATTAACATATGTGTTATCCCTCCTTCACTTGTCCAGCTGAAACGCTGAGCTATAAATTGCCCTCCAATCTAAAATTACTGCCAATGTATTCTGTGCTGAGATTTTCTGCGTAGTGCCGAAGTGAATCAAAACAGCTGGAATGAACACACACACAGTCACAGCCACAGCATTGAAATGTTCAGTCCATAATTTACCTATAATTTGTAGAAAATTAATAATGTGATAAGTTCTTGCATGTAACTCACAAAAACAACCTGCAGGTTTCTGGGAATTTTTAAAATCCATAATTACAAGAGTAACCAGTTGTGTACTTTATTCCTCAAAAAGATAAAGGAAGCCTCAGGACACCTGAATGGTGTGTGACTTGAACAGAAGCAGCATCAATAATCAAGGAATTTGGAGGAACAGAATAGCTGAGGTAGAGCTTCTCATCGATATTTCCTGGGATTACAGTAAAACATGTTTTGGAGACAGCTTATGGAGTAGAGGGAGGAAGAGTAACCAGACCAGCTGATATTCCCTGGAATTTTCTCATATTAAATAATTGAGTTTATTTATATAAAATAATACATAGATATATATATCATTGCAAAGCTGATGTTTGCTGCCAGTAGTGGTGCTTCCTAGCCAGAGATGTGAACAGGGTAGGGCTTTGGAAGTGCTAACATTGGCACAACTGCTAACAGAAGCCAAAACCGACAGCCTCTGTTGTATTCAGATACTGAGAGCTAGAGAAAAGCAGCACCTCAGCACTACCCCAGTCATTACATATTTAATCTCTCATGAAGAACAAAAATAAATGAGCTGCCATGGTCTGAGCTAAATATGCTCTTCCCCTGAAGTATCAGCTCAGGTGTCTCCACATCAACTTCTCAACAAGAGTTAAATGGGAGGATTTGAAGTTTTACTGCTATCCCACATAAAAATAATTGAAAATAGGCTTACATATCTTGAGGACTAGAAATAAAAACTATGTCTGGCACTTTTCTGTTAAAAGAGGTTAATAACACGTGTGGCTTGTGGAATGATTTGGCTATTTTATAAGGTTTCACCAGTTTTCTTCCATGTATTTAGAAAATTTTATTATGGTATTTTCCTAGCTTGCTGGAATGGGGAAGAGATCAAAGGAGGACAGTACATAGTAGCCTTGTGTCCTGAAGTGAAATTATGATTCAGTTATTAGCTCTGCTACTCAGAAGCATACATGAACTAATGCAGCATCTATCCACTTTGCCTTATCTATTGTGACAAGCCTCCTGGGGGCTGATCCACATGAAATTCATTTCACATCTCATTCATTGAGTGCCTGGGATTTGAAATACCTTTCTGCTCTTCTAGGTTTCAATAAGCTAGACTGCTCAGACTCATTGCCAGCAAAAAGTAAGAAAGTAAATATCTCTGTAGAGATGGTGCTTTCAAATTTCCTGTGATGACGCTGGAGATGCGCTGACATTAATTTCAGGAACTGTGCACATGTGTACCTAGGACTAGGATGACTTAGAGAATAATCATACTTTTCAGACCAATGGAAATATGTTTTTATATATTACAGCTAATATTGAAGTTCATATCATATTAAGTAAGAAATATAAAATATTATATTCAATCTTAGATATATGACAATGAAAGTTTATCTTTTCCCCTAAAATTGACTAAAAAATCCTCATGCTTCCCTTTAAGAAAGTTGAACTATTAAATATTTCACAGTTTCTACTAGTTAGTGTACAAATTTGACTGACAAAAGCAGGGCAAACAAGAGTTCACTGTTTGTCCAGAACATTGCCTTTCATATTTCTAAGCAAAAACCTAGGAGAGAAACAATATTGCTAAAAACATTACAGGAATTTCCTTCAATGTAAAGAAGCATCATCCACAAAGCCAATTCCCCTCCTCTTTTCATTGCTCCTCAAAATGATCAAAACTGTCATGGTACTGGGACACACAAACCAACATCTCCAGCAGCCTGTCAGCCTACAGGAAACAGGGAAATAATGGTGTTCCTTGCTGCACAAACTAATGATTATTGGACATCAAAGTGTGAGATACTGTATTTTTTATGCAATAATACTAAATACTTGTGTCAGCTAGGACAAGACTTAGTCCTAGAGACCTCACCTATGAAAGGATATACACCCAGAAAAAGACTGAGGTGAACATTAACTTGTCTTCATGTAAGAAGCCAATGTGCATTTCAGATTGCCAGTGTGTTTTCACCATCAGAATTGTCATCACAAGCAGGGGTAGAGCCCAAATCACTCCACACTGGGGCTCACGTTACAAGACTAAAGAATCAGATTTACCCTTGGCTTTGCTAGCTCAATGAATCTTTCAAAATAAATTCACTTATTGGGCCCAGTTATCAGAAACAAGCACCAAAAATGTGAAAGGGATTGCTGGCAGTCTACAACCTACCATGCCAAGGGCAGTAGCAAAGTCTCAGTGTTTTCAGCAGAGGAGCCTACACAATCCAGCTAGTTACATGGAATAAGGAAGGGAAATTAGTACAGCTGGGTCATGAGACTATTAAAGGATTGCAGTGGCAGTCAGTGTGAAGAAGAAAGCAGATTTTATTCTTTGTAACCAGGTTTTCTTTTTACATCCTCAGCCTGAATATTTGTTCATGGGATGAGAAAAGGAAGAGGTTTCATGGTTCAGTGTGTAACTGACTGCAGCCCACGAGGACACACACATGCAAAAAATGTGTGCAGCCAACCCCTGAACTGAGAAATCTTTTCACACAGACTCTTCTCGGGTGATGCCCTCCTCTTTCCCTTGTCTGCTGGCAAAGGAAAGCCTCTGTAAGGGCCAGGCTGTGAGTTCATGTGCAGAAATGCAGAAAGGCAGCTCCTCAGGGAGAGCTGAGCCTGCTCCATGATCCTCTCTCAGGTCTGTCTCCTTGTCCCTTGAAATTATCCTGGGTGCTCAACTGCTTCCTGAGCAGGGACCAGAGCCCTTCTTCCCTTAGTAAACCAGACCATGAGAAATCCTTAAGGCAGCATATAGTACAGCAAGAAAATTCCTTTCAGTCAAGTCATTTCCTTCAGAGGGACAATCAGTGCTTAGACTAAACCTGAAGATAACAGTACCACAGCTGGAGAAATGCGAATTCATTGATGAGGTATTCTAGAATCATAAAAATAAAACATATTCTGAAAATTTTCTAAATTCTCATGAAACAAAATTGTGAACAAAGTTTTTACTTAATTCCTCCTTGATTTCAATAAGGATAATTAATTAATTCCTCATAGGCAACTCTCTAGGGAGTATGCTGTAGTATATTTAATTCTGGCATTCACAATATCTCTAATAACGTGTCTGATTGTTAATACAAGTTATCAAAATAATTTTACCAAATTATCAAAATACTATTAACAAAATCAAACAGAAAATACCAATTTACAACTTCTGTCTAAATCAACATGCACACTCAAGTTCTTGCCAGATTTTTCTCATTTGGTGATGTGCACTTTCTTCACTAGTTCCTAAATTACAAAACACACAGCACTGGGGTATCTACAAATAAAGAAAGGAATTTAACAAAACTGTGGGATTCTTTTTGGATAATGGCCTTCCCACAAGTATCATTTTCTTCTTAAAGCAGCTTTGCATTTTTCAGTCTCTGATGTTTGCTCACCCACACGCATTCTGTGTGATTTTATAAATTAGTGGTAGGTCTTGACAGCACTCTCTTTCTTTTAAGCATTTGTACAGAGAGGTTATACCCTACATCCCTATATTTTGCAGTTACTATGCTTGTAGTGTTTCTTCCAGTTGCTATCATGCACACACAGGGTAATATGCAAGTCATTACATGCAACATTTTTTTCTTTTATGCTGAGTTTATTAACTAATTTAAATATTGGTTCCCCTTATAATAAAACACAAGTCTTGCTTCCAGTGCAGTCACTCTATCTTCATGAAATGGAATTGAATCAACATGAGAGTACATTGTAATATTTCAAAAAGCTACAGTAAATGAACTTCATTTCAAGATGTTTCCTGACAAAATATGCATCATCTAAGCAGTTGAAAGCAATTAAATTAACAGTTAACAAATAATACTCCCTTGCAATACTTTGAATTGGGGAATATCCAGTAATTGGTCATTACAAATCATATAAAAACATATGCCAATACTGTTTTAAACATCTTGCTAAGAAGGTGTGCTATATCACTTTGCTATAAATTTAGGTTCTACATAGATTTTTATGCAAGCCACATGGCCATTTCTCTATATACTGCGTATTTACCTTCTGAGATTGTGCTCTGCACCAAATTAGTGGGGTCTGTTCTGTAAAAGATATGCAGAATTAGCACTGTTTACTGTGTAAGCAGGTACAATTTACAGTCCTGAACTTTTCAGTTCCACAATTTTGTTCTTGTGGTTTTCTTATGAAAATTGTGTCAAATAAGTCATATCAGTTCTTAGGTTTGTTTTTTTTTTAAATTGCATAGTTTTGTATAAATTTTAGCATTTTGGGCTTTTTTATCCTTTTAATTGTAAATTTTTTATGAAATATAATGAAGTTAAAACTGTAATATTTATTTGGAAATACACTGCATGGGGTATAAAAACGAAAAAGAACAGTTGTCATACATCTGTAAATTCAATATTCCAACCATTTTACAAACCTCTGATTCACAATTTCGAAAAATTTTTACCTCCATGGAGGAGTGAAAGATAAGGATTTTTTTTCATCTGTCTTGTTCAATGTTACCTGTCAATAGAGGAAATAATGTCTATCCCTATTTTTCACCAGGATAAACTGCTTTATTTAAGCCCTGTATATAAAGAGTTCTTACTAGAAATGGAGGCAATCCATTGTTGTTTCTGTATACACAGACAAACCTGGGGATACACCAGGTGCACTAAAGCAAATTAAGCCAAGGGATGAGCTCATCCTAAGCACAAATACAGTCTGGATGAACAGCCTTGAGAAGAAGGATTTGGGGTGTTGGTTGATGAGAAGCTCATAAACCTGCCATGTGCTTTTGTAGCTCAGAAAGCCAGCTGTGTCCTAGGCTACATCAAGAGAAGCGTGGCCAGGGGGCTGAGGGATGTGATTCTCCTCCCCTACTCTGCTGTTGTGAGTCCATAACTGCAGTGCTGCATCCAGCTCTGGGACCGCCAGCTCAAGAAGATCATGGACCCGCTGGAGTGAGTCCAGAGGAGGCCATGAAGACGATCACAGAGTTAGAGAACCTAAAGACAGTCTGAATTGAGATTGTTCCGCCTGAAGAAGGCTCCAAGGAGATCTTAGAGCAGCCTTGCGGTACCTAAAGGGAGCTTGCAGGAGAGCTGGAGAGGCACTTTTTACAATGGCATGTTGTGACAGAGCAAGAGGGACTGGCTTTAAACTGTAAAAGGGTAGGTTTAGATTAGACATTAGGAGGAAATCCTTCACTATGAGGGTGGTTAAATTCTGGAACAAGGGGCCCAGAGAGGTGATAGATGCCACCTACCTGGAAACATTCAGGATCAGATTGGAAAGGGCTCTGAGTAACTTGATTTAGTTGAAGATGTCCCTGATTATTGAAGAGGAGTTGGACTATATGATCTTTAAAGGTCTTTTCTAAGTGATCCTTTGATTCTATGATTTTGTCCCTCACTATCAAATATAAGTAAGGGATGATGCACTTGAGAGTTCAAAGTATGTCACTGAGGCTGGCAAAACAGGAACCTGGACCAGAACAAGGTGAGATGGATGGTGAAACAACATCTGCCTGGACTGCCAGAATTTTTCTAATGCCTGCAGTGAAGACAAAACTTTTAAGTCTGTCAATTTGACCAAAACACACAGTGGAGAAGGAAACTCCCCACTGTTCTGAATCACTAACAGAACTGCCTCAATCTATTGCAAAGAGCTAGTTAGGGGACTCAAAGCACGACCAGAGCTAGGGACCACCTTTTGTGTGGAGTGTCACAGATGGCTACCAGGCTGTCATTCTCAGGGCCCTACTTAGTTCTCTGCAGGCTTCTGCGTTACCAGCTGCACTGAGCACTGTGGTTCTCCTCACTCATTGTGGCTGCACAGCACTCCCAGCATGGGCTCTGTGCACTGACCCTGCTCTCACGTGGAGACCTGAAAGCAGGTAAAACCAGGCTTAAGGCTGGTATTAGCAGAAGGAGACAGCGTGATCCAAATTATCGTAATACTTTAACATGTGCTGTCATCGCTAGTCTCAGCAGCAAAGACAAAAGGCAGACAGTCCTGAACCAAACCGTATGTTCCCTGCCATACCAGAGCTGCAGCAGAAATGTGGATGTGTTTGTCTTCAACTTAACACCCCAGAGGACAGTTCTGTATTCGACACTACAAAGTATCAGCATAACCAATGCTTTTCCCCTTTAGCATTATGGAATTCCTTCAAAGTCCGCTCTGGTTCCCAAATTTCCAGTGTGGTCAGTTTCTCAGAGTCAGTGGCTTGACAAAATAGGTTCCAAAATTATTGATACTCTGTCCTTTCTATTCCTTTTTTGCAGATTTGAATATGCTCAAGGCATAGTTTGGCCAGGGAAATTAGCCTAATTAGCTAAGACCACAGATTAATTGTTCAGGTTAAATTGCTTGTATGTATCTAGCACTGTGATATTTATTTATAGAGTAATAATTATTGAATGTCTGAGATAACATTTAGACTAAAAGCACGATTATAGTTCAAATGCATATTTATGTATATCAAACCCCAAACCTCCAGCTATGCTGAGAAAATGTTTAAACTCACAGTAAGACTCAAAACAAAGGAAATAAATAAAACATTAAGGTTGAATATGCAGTCATAAGATTTGTGAGCTTCTTGCAGCTAAGGCTTTCCTCCTTATGAAGTATCTACTGGACTGTCTAACAGACACTTTGTGGATATTACTCAACATAATTATTATCCTCTTATTGTAAAACTTTCACATCACATTTTTTGTGGGTTTGTTTCTTGTATTTCTTACAGAATCAAACTTTTGGAAAGATTTCTGTCAGGCCCTGGGGACTGTAAGGGAGCCCAGGAGCAATTCAAGTTTTTAAATATTTGGGTAGATTTTGATGCAAAGCCACTGAAATACATGTACAGGATAAGATAAACAAGGTTTTTCTTTGATCTATACGACTTATGGCACAAACATCACTGGCCTTTGCTCATATAATACTTCTTGGAATTTTCTTACTGCACATTTTCTGAACTCTTGCTCAACATGCCTTGGGGATTCCTTGTATGTTTTTTCCTGGCACCTACAAAAATATGATAAGTTTTCCTTTGGATGGATTAGTGCTCTCCAGGTCTGCTCTATCCTTCTCAAAAACGTGACTATATAAGGACTAAGTATTTGGGAATCTATCTCCCAAAGAATTATAGACAATCTAGGCATTTAGCTATTTTGAGAATCTTGGCCCAAATCACAGTGCTTTTCAAAGCTGACTTTCAGTAAAGGCTGAGGAGAAGCCTCATTTCAGTGTGAGGGAAGTTCTCAAAGACAAAACACAACTCAGGAAATTCCCAAGAGGTTGTAGACTATGAGATCTTTTTTTTCTTGGTGTATAACTCCACACTCATAGCTGAAGAACCTCCTGAGCTGAGATGGCCTTGAGCTTCAGCAGGTATCTCTGTCTTTCTGATCTTTCTTGATTACCTCTCATTTAATGTAATCTTCTCTTTGTGCTCAGAGCTCCCACTGGGTGACACGAACCAGTAACATATTTCAGTATACCTTAAAAGAAGTCATACCATTGTTATTACATTGGAAAGAAGTAATTAACTTAATAAGCAATGCAGACAGTGAATACTGTAGTCTTTGTACTATGCTTCATCCAGTGTCACAGGCTCCTCTGTGGAAATGGCTGGAGTCTGTCAACCCTCTGAGTATCTGACTCAAATTTTGCCTATATAGCCATACATTTCATCATCTCAAGTGTGAGCCTTGCAAGAGCTGGAAACCAACTGGCTGCAAATCCCATTGATGCTAAAAAGAAAGGAAGATTGAATTCCTTGCCTACCCAGTAAGGTACAAGAAGAAAAACATACAAAAAAAGCACAAAATTTTGGCTATAGCTATATGTAAAAAAAAAAAAAAAACCAAACAAAAACAAACAAACAAACAAAAAAAAAAACCAAACCAAAAAACAAAAAACAAAAAAACGCCCTCCAGTGGCTGTGCATTCTTTAGCCTAGGTTTTGAAACTGAGGACATTTGCAGGCATGTTGACACTCTGTCCAAGAAACCTTTAAAGGCCTTAGAAAAAGAAGAGGCCAGGCAGTCACTCATGTTATTAACCCTGCCTTCATAGAAGGAATGACAAGTGCAAGCAATAATATTGTGCTCCTTGCAAACTCAAATGCTTCCTCCTAAAACCAGCAGCAAAGGGTGGATGTATGTAATAGGCAGCCGTGAAAAAGCTAGCAAAACTCAGTTTGGCATAGACCACAGCTGCATTTTAGATTTCTGGAAGTATGAATTGTGATAAAACATCTTGGCTATGACAGTTAGAATTATATTCTAAATTGCATTAAATGACTATCTGCTAGTAAACACATTGAGAGGATGAAAGAGTGCACTGGGAATTACTCCCAATGTCTTCACCAAAGTTATTCCATGAAAGTCCAGAATATCCCATTAGCAAAATCAGGCCAGTGAGCATCAGTTTCTCCTGTAAGACATTTCTGACCAGAAAAAAATTTATGGTGCAGTAGTCGTGACTTTAGTATGTGACCTTTCAGGCTATGCAGAGAAAAACTGGTGGACAGATTATACCACCAAACAGGAAATTCTGCTGAAAGCCTAAAACATGGGAAAACTTAACACCTTTTCTCCTCAAAGAACTTGCCCTCATGCTTTCTTAAAGAATTTAGCTTTTCTTTTGAAAATGGGGATCCTGCAGAGAAGTCCCTATGTCATCAATGTAATCAAATAATAGTGACTTTACAAGAGTGAAAAAAGATGGTAAATGCTGCATTGTTAGCTCAAGCAGTTTCTAGAACAAACAAATATTACACATGATTTGTGGGGAAAGCATGAAAATTTCCAAAAATGGATGTGTGTTTGACACCCAGCCACTTTATACTTCAGAAAAGCTTATCATGATGATAAACACTCAGATTGAGAGCTGCTGCACATGGTGTCTGCCTTAAGATGTTGATAATCTTGGATTACTTTTCAGATCTTCCCTGGCTTAGCAGCTTCTGTCAAGATGCAAATAAAGGAGATCTTGTGGCATTCCTTCTACCAGCCATGAAGAAGTCACTTGTTCACTGACTAGCTGGCATGTTTTCACAGCAAGTCTGTTCAGACACTGGAATTTGTGCCTGTTGCCTAAGTGACCAGTAATCCACTCAAAGAATGACAAAGTTACTGAGGTGCTAAGGGACAGTGACTAGGAATGAGAAATATTTGACAGTGAAAAAATATGTGTTTGGTGATGTTTGTGATGTTTGGTTCATCTTTCCAAAAGGGAGCTGAAATTGAAGAAGGCAGACTGAGATCACTAAAACTCTTTTGCACATGGATTAACTTGTAATTCACTTACTCATATGCATGTGGGAATACAGCTTCTCAGACCAACTTCCTTCAGCAATAATGCGGTTTATGCTTCTGCTCTTGTGTTTTAATAAAAGTCATGAGATTAAAAATTCTCCCTAGTGACTGCCATCCTGAGCTGAAATGTAAGAAAATGGATCATATATGATACCTAGAAACCACAGTGACTGCATTTTGATAAAAAAAAATGTAAGAGATCAGTTGTAATATGACTTGGCTTCTCATGGGATATACTAATCCTTCTCAAAAGAATTAGCTCACTTGGCTCAATTGCTCCTTTGGGGCTTACAAATAATGCACGTTCAAGTAATGCATATTTGCATGATATCAAGAACAGTGTCATTTATGCTTTAAGGTGCCCCATAATGTAAACTCTAGTTATGGAGAAAATTCTAGACACATTAACATAGCCTTATACTAAAGCAGTAAATGTTGGAAATACTGGAGAAGCAGTAAACTTATCTCTTTTTTTAGTGTTTATAGACTTTCTGGTCCTGGACCATCAGAATAAATAAGGGCATTGCAGTTAGATAAACAAGTAATGAGATACAGAGGCTACAGCAAAGCCCTGCTCATCAAGGCTTTGTTCTCTCTGCCCTGAATAACCAGGTGATTCATATTAATTTTGTAACTCTGGAATCAGTTTTGCATGGCCTGGTTTTTGGAAGCATGGGGGGCCAAGAAGTGGATTCTGTGAGAAACTGCTGGAAGCTTCCACCATGTCTAGTAGTTCCACACAGTTTTTCTAGTCAGAGAAGAGGAGGCGGTGAGAACGTGTGAGGGGAAACAACATGGAGACACCAAGGTCAGTGCAGAAGGAGGCGCAGGAGCTGCTCCAGGCTCAGGAGCTGAGATTCCTCTGCAGGCTCTGGTGAGTACAATGGTGAGGCAGCTGTGCCCCTGCAGCCCATGGGGATCCATGGGGATGCAGAGA
>VRYO01001463.1:44589063-44681861 GCA_009812075.1 Sialia sialis | reverse complement strand
AGCAGGTGATGCCTGGAGGAGCCTGTGATCCAGTGGGAGACCCATGGAGAGAGGGCCCTGCTTCCAGGCTGGAGCAGCCTGTCCTTGGAGGACTGCACCCCTGGAAGAGGACTCACACCACAGAAGTTTTGGAAGGGCTGTGTGCCCATGGGAGGGACTCCCATTGCAGCAGGTGTGGTTTGGCTGCTGCTCGTGAGAGTGGACCCATGCTGGGGAAGTTCATGGAGAACTGTGTCCTGTGGAAGGGACCCCATGGACTGACAGGGGAAGGACTCCTCCCCCAGAGCAGCAGAAAAGCTCAGATGATAAACTGGCCAAAACCCCTTTGCCCTGTCTCCCTGCTCTGCCTTTGGGAAGGAGGGAGAGGCTGGGGAAAAGAAGGTGTTTTAAGTTTATTTCACTTCTCATTATCCTCCTCTGATTCTGTTAGTAATAAATTCACTTTGCAACTTTAAGTCGGACATGTTTTGTCCTTGAAGTGTTTTGTCCCAGTCCTTATCTTACTCATGAAGTCTTCTTTAATTGATTCCTCTCCTCTACCCAGCTGTGGCAGGGGAGGATGAGCTAAATATCTGATGTTGGGCCAGTGTCAAGCCACGACAAGGTCTTTGCCCTCTCATTATTAGGGCAGCATCCCATGCTCAGTGTCTCCATTGCTCCTACTCCTTGAGCAGTCCCTGCCAGGTGAGCAGTCCCAATAATAAGTCCCAATAATAAGTGAAACTAACTTTTGTGGACAAGAGTGGTAGAATAGGCCCTGAGAAAGGGAAGAATATCATTTTTTCTCATTGGCCTGCTGCAGCTCTGACAGCTGCAGATCTGAGCATTATTGGGAGGACACGTGAAAAACAGATTGAGGGACGCACACACACAGCGTATTTCATGAGAGACCAGGTAAAACAAGACAGAGGAGATAATCTCATTCTTTAGGGAAGATAAGACAGTCTGTTTAAAACAATGTACTGTTATCTACTTTAAGTAACGAGTACTAACACACAATTTAACAAGCATTGCTTACTCTAGGAAGCTTAATTACTCTTCAAAATGCATTCAATACAAAATTTCTTAAGCTGATTGCTTCTGCTGAATGTCAATGCATTATGTCCTAGCCACTTCAGTAGAAACTGCTATGTAGCAGCCAAATTTTCTTCTGCTCCATAAGTGACATGTCAAGAAAAATTACTTAATGAGCTGCTGCATTCTGAATCTGTGTAAATAACTTTCATGTAAACATGCATTAGGGATGATCAATGTGGCTTCCCCAGTGCTGAGAACAGTCAGCAGTTATGACTGCGTGAAGTGCTTCAGGGTTTTGTGGGAAGATGGAGATTTAGAGTGGTTTATATTGATTAAAGCTTGGCTTGCTACAGACCCTCTCTCCCTATCCTTCAAGATGTCCTTTCACACCTCCTCCTCTCTTCAGTCACCAGCGAGGCTTTGATCCCTCTCCCAGCTCTCATGACAGCATTGTTCCTGGCACCAGTGGTTCAGGGATCTGCAGTTTGTGAGAAACTAGCACTACAGAGGAGACATCACATGAGTAGGGATGGTCAGGGAAGCACAGTAGGGACAAGATAGAATAGGCAAAAACAGGTAAAGAAATACAAAGGAATATTAAGAAAGATGATTCTAGAAGAGATGGCTGAGCCAGGTGGTACCGCCAGCAAAATGTCTCAGGTACCAATCTACAGCTCTGGAGGATGTTTCTGTGAACCTCAGATGGGAGGGTTTGTGTGGTACCTGAAGCAGGTGGGAGATGGCACAAAGAAATAGTGTGTATCTGCTACTGAAGGAGGCAAACAATAGGCAGAAAGCAACAT
This sequence comes from Sialia sialis, assembly GCA_009812075.1. NCBI lineage: Eukaryota > Metazoa > Chordata > Aves > Passeriformes > Turdidae > Sialia > Sialia sialis. Next base: position 44,680,041 of record VRYO01001463.1, on the reverse strand, counting down.
GGAAGAGAGAAGATATTTCTGATCCCCTTCTGTCCTGCTTTATCACAGTCCAGTGTAAGTTTTGCAATGTTTGCAATTTTTTCAAAAAAGTCTTGTGTCTCATTTCTAATTAGCCATATAACTGACATATATATTACATATATGCCATGTATACTGTTCTATTTTACACAATATATATTTCTACTCTTTTAGAAATGGAAATCCTTTCTCAGATCTTGCTTTGGGCATGATATGCAGGAAGAGTTTTCCCATGCAAGGCTGCATCCAACTTTCACAGTGCATGTACTTTTGATGTTGCTGCTGGTAAAAAATAACTAAATTAAATTTATTTGTGTCAAGTTTCTAAATATGCTCGTTTCTCAATACTCAAAAAACCAAACAACTGGATTCATCTTCATATTAAATCATTAACTCCCAACAGGTGTTGCAGAAAATTAGGTGTTCATACTTCCGACCACTGGCACTGTATCACTGTTTTCCAATATTATGCTTATGCATATTGCACCTAATTATGTGTACCATCAAGACATTTAAGATGCAGGATTATCAATACTGCCATGAACTGGGCTGCCCCAGATTATGTTCTGATGACTCTTGAGAGAAATGAGTAAAGAATTTTTGGAAGGCAGTGGATTACTTTCAAGGCATTAGCTATTGAACACACAGATTTTCTCTGCAGACAGACACATTACCAATCTTTTTAAAAAGACTTAATTGGCTTTTGAATTATGGTATGACAGCATTAAAAGCACCATATTTTAAAGAGGAATTTACAGCATGAACAGGAGTCTGCTAAAATGAAGACATTTGGGTTTTGCAGAGGTCATTGTCATAACTGCTTTCAGCTGGGGATCATGGTTTTTGGGCATTAATCAGCAGTGAAAGCAAGCAAGACATAACATGCTACTCCTTTGAGCTGCCTCAGCTAAATCACTGAAATAGACACTTGGAAAATCGTTGCCTACTCTTGGGGTGGGGGGGAACAGCCCAAAATAGTATCTTGAGTCCTGCTACTGTACCACTGATTTTAAAAAACAAATTTAATCCTGTTTGTGCCTGAAGTTTGCAGTGAGAGCAGCTCACTAATGGCTAAGGTGGCTGTCAGGATGTATTCTGAGGCGTGGGCTTTCAAAACTCTACATCCCTCACTTGTCTCCCTGCAAGAAGTATATTTCAGTCTCTAAATTGCTAAAAAGCAAATGCATCTGGGATCAGTACAGCAGGCAATGTGTATGTCAGAAAAAGCAATAGGATGTTGGCTTTGGGGTCTGACCTCATCTTAAACTTCCCTAGAAAGAAAAAAAAACAACGCAGCAAATTGTCGTAGCCCAGGGCTCTGCTCCCAAGATCCAGGTGATGTCTGCTTAGAAGGGACTTGTCAAGTGATGAAAACCCCCTGTCAGAAGATAATGGGCAGTGTGCTCCCCAGGTCTGTCATCTGCCCAGCAAAGTTTGCAGTAATTGCAAAATATGTTTCTGAGAGGGTTTCTTCTATTGTGCTTGTCACAACTCTGACATGTTAAGTAGTACAAAGACCAGGATAAACATGACGTATACCCTAAAGACAAATAGCTGATCCTCCAGCTGGTGACAGTCCCAAATTCTCAGCAGATGATACATGCACCACACATCCTCCAGTATCACAAACCCCAATGAGTCTGTCATTCTTGCAGCAATTACAGTGTTAGGTTAAGCAAAAAGAAGGAATCTAGGACTGTGAGGCATGAACAAATGACAAACTGAAGAAATTTGGAGCTGCATCACATTCCAAGCACTCAGTTCAGAAGTCAAAACAAAATTAATTTCTATGTCTTCATTACTTGTGACAACAGCCTCGCTGCAGCTCAGCTCACAGGCTGGAAACCCACTGCTGCCACCCGGTGTTACTCTGCGTTTACTGGGAGCAAGGAATGGACTTAGCCTGAAATACCCGGAGTCCCAAGACAGGTGTTTATGGCCTCTGGCAGAAGAAAATAGAGGAAAAAGCAGTGTGTGTACATATTTGTGTGTGTGCATATTGATCCCAGCTATCTAAGGCATTGTGCTGGCGTGATCATAAGGAAAATAAAAAATTGTGGGAAACAAGAGGAGATTACTGTGGTTGTTCAGTTATTGTCTGTATGAAGCAATCAGTAGATAGACTGTTTTATTTGATTTGGAATCACATGCAAGTATATTAAATCCCCAGGAAATGAGTGAGGAGCAGGTGACTAGCAATATCATACCTCTTTTCATTTAAATAATCTACTTTCTTTCAAGTTTCATTTCATGAATTTTCTTCAGTGGCGCTGCTTTGCTAAGCAAAACCTAATGCATTTGTTACAGCCCAGGGAATGAGCTGCAGGTTGAAAGGTAGATTGAGAAGAAAAGCGTACATTCATTGTGATTTTCCAGGTGATCAGTAATATCCAGGAGTCTAACTTGCCTTGCACTCCAAATTGATTGTTTTACCCAAGATAATTAAAACCTACATTCTCTGAGTGCAGCAGCTGCTTGTGAATGTCAATGTTTTGGCCAGAAGCCTTTTCTCAAGACAATTCACAATGCAGTGTTGTTAATATGCTGTCCTGTGGGGAGCATTTGTGATTGAGAGACTTCTGCTCATCAGACCATACTCATTATATTCAGTTTTGCACTGAGTTATTCTTCTGTGACAGGTAGGGTTTCATTTTGTTCAGAGGAAATCGAGCTAAACATTGTTTTGTATCGCATCCTCTTGAGAAGGAGCAGTGTAGGAATGCAAAAATAGGGAGGAGAAATTTAGCTCTGTAGGGTTACTGGGCTTTTCTTGCATGAAATAATAGAGCTGTTTGATTGCTAGAAAATAAAGCAGGTTCCAACAGAAACCTTCATCATCCTTAGGAATGACATAGTGTGTAGATTGGGGAAAAAATTAAAAAACAAATAGCAAAATAATTTGTACTGTATAAGATACCTCCAATCCCTGGACTTTCCCAAGCTTGTCATGAAATTTGCCAAAACCACAGCCAAAAAGATAGAAACAGCTTGGGTGAAATTCCTCCAGCTGGCTAAACCAAACTATTGCTATCTAGCTCTTCCATCATAGCTGATGAGTCTGCTTCCCTTGCAGAGTGGCTGGGACCCCAGTGACTGGTCCACCCTCTGTGAAGTCAATTCAGCCAACTGGAATGGCAAAAATCCACTCACTGCTCGATTATGTTATCTTTAGCCAGGTGCACTGGTTCACAGCAGGACTAGATAAGCCTTGCAGATGGCAGAAAGAAAACAAGAAGAGTAGGAAGATTGGAGGCAAGGATCAAGTATCCCTGCTACAGAACTCCAGTTCTCAGTGCTTTGCTTACAAACAGCCTTATTAATTGTTCAGTAGAATTTTTTAGACTACATCTTTAATAAAGTTATCTTCACTAAACAGCAACGACATTCAATCTGGGGAGAAAGTTACAGAAGAGTACGCCGTCAACATAAACTTACATTTGGGTCTGGAATCTGAGCAGAGATTGACAGCCACACCAAAGAAGTGGGGACATATTCACTGATGCTGGTGTGACTGGAGGTGATTATCAGCTCTCACAGCAGGGAGCGTGTTTAATTTTTCAAGAGGTCTTTTGACCTTGCCAGTTAAGAAATAACTTGAGCAACATATCTGTTTGTGAAAGTACATAAGCATATCCACCCTTCCAGCTCCTGTATGCTAACAAGGCATTTCCAGCTGCATATCCTTCTCCTATCTTGACAGGAAGGAAAGGATAACCAGCACCTGGTGAACACTGATTTTATCTTTTTTAAGCTATCAGCTAGTGAATTCAAGTCATCATCATGAGACACAGAATCATAGAATGTCTCATACTTATCAGACACCTGGACTCATTCTCTTCAACCCTCTTCTCTCAGTAAAGTTAATATGAATCCTGATTTCCTAGGATAGTATTAGGTGAGATTAATCAAAACAAGGAACAGGCCCTAGGAAAAAATAAAGAAGGGTCCCAACACTTGTAAAGCCAGTATCCAGGTCACCAGAGTGCTGTCTAAGCAACATCTGGACATGGATGCCAAAGAGCACCCCAGGTTATCCAAGAACTCACCACCATGTCCACTAGCCTTACAGAGGGGAGAGTTCCAACAGTGATTGAGAGTGACCTTTGACTTCTTCATCTCATATGGTAGCCAACCCTGACATTGAGTTCTGTGTCCAGTTGTGGGCCCCTCACTTCAAGAAAGACATTGAGGTGCTGGACTGTGTCCAGAGAAGGGCAATGGAGCTGGGGCAGGAACTTGAGCACAAGTCCTGTGAGTAGTGCCTGAGGGAGCTGAGGGTGTTTAGCCTAGAGAAAAAGGAGCACTTATTTGCACTCTACAATTAGATGGAAGGAGGGTGCAGCCAGGTGGAGGTTGGCCTCTTCTCCCAGGCAACAAGTGACAGGACATAGCCTCAAGCCTCACAGGAGAGGTTTGGATTAGACATCAGGAGGAATTTCTTCGTGGAAAGCATTGTGCACCATTGGAAACAGGGAGGTGGTGGAGTTACACACCAGGAGGTTCTCAAGAAGCAACTAGATGTGACACTTAGTGCTATGGTTTAGTTGACATGATGGTGCTTGGTCAAAGGTTGGACTGGATCTTGGAGGTCTTTCCAACCCTAATGATTCTATGATCAAATCCATTGATGGAATTCAAACAATGGCCTGTAGCAGTTAATTCAGACATCCCATATACCCAGGCAGTTCCTATGAAGAATTGGCTGACTCAATGTTCCTGTTAAGATTTCAGTGACAAACCAGTCAAATCTTCCTTTGTCCTTCTCCTTCCTCTCAAAACTCTGAAAAGTTAATATTTGAATTGAGGATCCAGTATTTCTGTAGAGAAGGGAGCTGCAAAGCAACTTGAATAGAGGAAGTCCATCAACATTTGATAGAAAGTGAGAGCACTGACAACACAAAGACAGGAGAAGAACAATAAGAAAAGGCACTTTTAAATCCAAATGTAGATGGTAAAATATGGGTCAATTCAAATGTAAAAATGATTGGAATTATGGTGAAATGCTATTCATAAATATAAAAATGTTATACAAAGAACTGTTTATTATGAGTTCCTTCTTTTGTTTTACATAGGAGAAAACTGAAACCTAGATCTCTGTATCTTTCCTGGTGCCCCAGTGATTAGTGTTAACAGAGTGTGAATTCTGAAATATGAGCACTTGAAAGACTGAAGGAAATGTCTTAGAAAACTCCCTTATTTCAAGCAGTTCTGCAAGAGTACATTCTGGAGTTAACAAGCTCCAGGTCTGTTTCTCTGTCTCATGTCCCAGCCTTCATTCATTTTGCAAGCCCTTTGGTAATACTATTTCTACAGAAGCTTTGGCTCTTCTGAAATAAAATGAAAAGCTGCTTGTTCATGGCAAGTTAGCTCTATCAGAGAAGAAAAAATCAACAGCTTATTTAAGGTCTCATTATTTAATTGAAATTAAATGTGGCTATTTAATTACAGTTATTATGACTGAACTTCTATTGCATTACAGTGGTATCTCTGTGAAGATATAGCAAATTGATTAACAATGAAGGAGCAAATAATGTTAGCAGAATTTGAACACAAGCAGTAACCTCCTCTTAAATGCCCATTAACTATCGCTTCATTGATAATAAATTATGATAGACCATGTAAGAACTATTTGAATATTAAATGATCTTACAAGGGGTGCACAGGTAAGAAGTACAAAATTAATTCATACTAACTGGACACAAAGTCTTTGCAATGAAAGAATGATTCATAGAACAGTCTGAAGTATTTTTTTATTGAGTTATCTTTATGATCCAAGACATAAAAATACAAGAGGAGAAATCATGGCATCCTCTGCTAAACATGGCTATGTCAGATGTGATCAACAGCAATTGAAGGAGACTGCTGCCTTTCTCACCAATAGGAGAGAATGCGTCCATTTAGCAAACTCCTTATCAATTGAGGAGAGGAAACCCCTTGGACTAAGAGACATAATCTAACAGATCACTTTGTTTACATTGCAGCAGAAATAACAACCAGGACAGGATTCCATACTAGCTGGTCGGTGAATATTAAACATCTCTTGTGATTATCCAGAGTTCTTCAGAATTCTGAGATGGCACAAATACCCATGTAACGTTTCAATACACCAGTAGAGGCCACCACACTCTTCACAAAACTACCAGACTACCTGGTCAATCAGTTCACTCATTTCCAAACCGGGTGAGAGCTCGGAGCTGGATCCCACCAGGGCCAGGCTGCTGCTCACATATTCCCACAAAGTGCCGGCTTCTTCAGAGGCTGATTTATTCTCAAGTAATTTCCCCCTAGTTTATTTCCTTTCTCCTACAGCTCAGAATTCATTCCCATACCCAAATTCATTCTCGAGATCCCATCTTTGCAAAATGTTCTGTTCCAAATATGCTACTGGGATTAATTCATTCACTTAAGTTCAGGCCATTCACTTAAGAGCTCAGTGATCCTTGTGGGTCCCTTCCAACACAGAATATTCTGTGATTGTGTTTGATTCACTGAACAGCTTCCCTCAGCTTACAAAGCTGCTGTGGGTGCAATGTGGCAAGGCTTATCTGCATGGAATAACAGTGTTCAGTGGGAAAGATGGCCATGCTTTCTCCTCAGACAGTGATATACAACAAAAACTCAGTGCCCGAACCATGGCTCATCTTCTGCCTCACTCACCCTCTAGACACGAGCTGGAGTTTTTAAGGTTCAGTGATAGAAAACTCTCTTTCATATTTAAGCTCATCACACAGCCTCCTAAGAGATATTAACAGTGTTTCTTGATACCCAAGTTTTCCAAATATACACACAGGCTAGAAGTCATATTTGCACTCTGTTCCTCAATACATATCAAGGAATATTTTCACTCATTTTTACATGACAGAGATAATTTGCAATTGTAGAAAGACCGACTTTTCAAAGCTCATATTGTTACTAAATAAAGATGCATTAAAGGAAAGAAAATGGCATTTTCAGGATTAATATGACCTAGGTATTTTAAATTTTCACTCCCTGTTGAAATCCATGCATTGAACTGCAATAAAGCAGCCAGTTAATAAACACACAAAAAAGGAAAGATTTTTTTTTTTCTGCTATCTCTAAGGTCCACCCCAGGACATATTTGGGATTTCTTACTTACGAATATTGCACTGCTAACACACTCAGATGTTACTCCTGAATGAAAAATGTAAAAAATGTCCAAAGGTCCAGTAGACAGTGAAACATGATTCATGATTCAACATGATTCAGACCCTTGATTCATTAAAAGATGCTGTCAAGACCCCAGTAACTTTGAAAGATATTCTGTAATCTATTAAAATGCTCCTTCAAGATAAAAGTGTAAGTATCTTGTTTTCTGAAGTACACAACAAGTATGAAGTTGTGCAAGCAGTATTACAAAGAGCAAAATATGTCTACAGAACTGAAATACCAGACAGGTAGAGAACTGAGTGGGAGACAGATTAACAATGACTGATAAAGATGGCAGACAGTTCATTAATTCTGTTTCTGAACAGAATTATTCAGAAGATGAAGCTAAGACCATTTTATAATGTACATCCTGACAGTGAAATGAGGAAAATGCATCTAGCATTAGGCTTTCTGAGCCAATGTACAAAACATGAGGAATGTCTTTTCAATAGGCAAAGAACATTATGGAGTCTTGTTCAGAATGTCATTTCAGTTATGCTTTGAGAAAAATACAAAACAGGGAGAATAAATTAGAATTTTAAAAGCTTACTTTAACATTTAAAACTTGCTTGGTTTCCATGTAGCATGAATCCCACAAATCTATAGTAAAAGTCTGAATGGGCCTGAAATCTAAAAGCAAATACAGAGTGTGTGTACCCATAGATGTGGGATTTTTTCACTTGTTCCATTTGGTAAATATTGTCTGTTCTTGAAAAAGGTAACGAACTGGGAAACTTCTGCTCCTGAAAACAAATCTTTAAACCATCTGTAACAATTCCTGAGGGTTAGCTCTGCAAAATAGTGATTACTGTGTATAAAACATCTGTATCTTAATTTCAAGTACAATTACACTTTGCACTTAGTATGAGTGCAGATGTAAATGAGTCCACTGACTGTATTCAAGAACCAAAATAACCTGTATAAGTGTAAGGAACTTCTATGGCTACAGAAAATGGCTTTGAACAGATGTAGTTTGCTAGGTCTAATACTCTGCTGTCCTAGAAAATATCATCATATATTTTTCTTAAAACTAGTAAAAACTATTTTCAGAACAGTTCTGCTGTTTTTTTTCTCCTCCTTCTAATTCCTGTTCTAAATGGAAGACCACACCAGACCTCATTTCTCTCACCAGAAGTCAGTTAATTCTAATTTCTGCTCTGAATTCTTTCTCTGGAAACTATGCCAAAGTTCTCTGCTACCTTAAATAACTTTTCTTTCTTCTCAGAGTTTACTTCAGTGGTGCATTAATAGTGACCTCCCTTCTCAGCTTGTCTGTATCTGACGTGGTCCTGTAGCAGAACAGGATCTTGTGAAATATGATCTAGGAGTTAGGTCATGCTCATAGCTCTGCTCTGAACGCGTCCCTTTTCACACTTCATGTAGGAAACCACCACTGTGTACAGTCTTTCTGATGAACTATGCCAGTGTCTTGCACAACAACCCTATGTTTTTTATTATCTCTGCCAGAAATAATGTGTCCAAATGTTTACTTCACTCCTTATGGCAGACCCTCATCTCTAATTGATGAGACTTTGAGCTTAGATGTTGCTGCAACAATTAATTGATGCATTCCTAACTGTTATCTATGATCTCATTCTTCTTGTTTAATTTTCAAGGTTCTTTGGCTGTTGTGCACATGATTCTGGTTCCATCACCCAGTGCTGCTTATGCCTGTACCTCCCTGCATTGTGTCCTCCACACACGTACTCACTGCCAGTGCATTTACCTCTTCCTGCTTTGAGCTTCTAAAACCTGGCCTTGAGGTAGACCACAAATAACTTCTTTGTGACAACCTCCCTTTCAGAGTGTCTGCCAGTGTAACTGTTCAAATGAAAATGTTGTCACATGTCTAGCTACCCTGATGGCTGCTCCTATATAGAAAGATCTTTCACCACATCTCAGGAAGAACTGATCTGGATACCTACTTAAAGAAAAATTAAGGGACTTCTAAATTTCTGACAATGGCATCACCTGGAAACAATATTTATTCGCTTGAATCCCTTCTCCCAGCCCTCTATTTAGGCTTAAACTTTCAGTGGACTTCACAAAAAAAACCAAACAAAACCAACAAAAACAAGCAAAAAAAGGTGATACCTTCTATCTTTAATAAAACAAGATAACAGGGAAAAAAACTTGCATTCTTCTGAAATCAAATTCTAGCATGTGAGGTGCAGAAGTTCAGGGATTTGGGAAGGAGATGAACACAAGTAAACATGCTGTGAATCTCAGCAAAGCCAACTGTATGTGTTTATAAATCATTAGCAAGGTCTACAACACCCCTGCTCCCCTACGACTTGAGATTAAAGGCCATTTTAATTCGCTCCAAAAAAACCTGGGGAAATAAGAGATTGCAAAAGAGGCAAAAATACAGTACTAAAAACATTCTCATGTGCTGCCTGACTATAAAGAATACATCTAATATGAGCACTTCCTCTGGCCTGATTTTATGTCCTGTCTGCTGGAGTCCTCTATTTCTCCATTCTGAGAAATTCAGTTGATGGGCCCCTGGGCATGAGGGGAATTCCTGGGTACTCAGGCACAAATAGACTGACCCTGTGACAGTCTTGCAGCCCAGGAATTACACAGAAGCACTTAGATTGCCACCAAGAGCAGAAAGACAGCTCTACTTTGTGCCTCTCCCTGCCTTGAGACTAGTGCTATTTCCACATCCAAGAAGAGTGAACTGGCAAATTTTTACATATAGAAATTGGGAATAATTCTGGAAGCATTAATATGCTAGTGTGATATATATTATATAAGTAATCCCAGGGACATAATTCAAGAATGCACAGAGAATAGAGAGTCACTGCTGGAGACCAGACATAAAAATGCTCACAACTGCTTGGGATTGATCTGGGCTCATATGTCAAAGGGCAAATGGAATGGAAGTAGCAATTTCATTACGGCATCTGTCAAAAGAATGTATTAATTGATCCAAATTCTTTACTGTCTTTAATGGATTGAGCTGCCAGAGAGAATTAATGTCTCACAAATTTGGGTGAATTATAGGTTAAGATGCTTACAAGCCTGTCAGAAGAAAAATGGTCTCTCTACAATGAAATTGATGGCTAAGTTGAGCTTCTCCAAGTGCTAAGAAGAAATTGTGCTAAATGAACATAGTTAAAATATGTTTTCAAAATGAAATGAAAACAAAAGGAGAAAATCAAAGAAGTTTTCTGCTATCCAATCTTACATTAAATAACTTGATTTCAAATTTAGCAATCCCTTGCATAAAGATCTGAAGAACACTGCAGATTAATATTTAAAAGAAAGGTGCCTTTGGGGTGGGCTAGAAGACAAAATTTACCATTACTCACATGCAGGGAATTCTCACTATTTTTTTACAGAATAAGAAAATTCTGTGCATAGAAATAGTATCCCTCCATGGACTAATTAGGTAGAAGCTGCAAACAATATTCATAGTGAAAAACAGCACTGACAGATCCTGCATGTGGACTTAGGACTTGCTTTCTGTGTGAAGTTCAATATCTGAGCTTTTGACAACTTTACGTGACTCAGTGCTCGAGGACAGGCAGGGATTGTGGCTGATATAGTGAGGAATGCATGGGTAAAGTGACTGAATCTTTCATAAGGAATGGTATTTTCTCTAGCACAAATATAGCCAGTCTCTGCAACTCTCTCCTTATAAAGGTTTTGTTTGATAGCCTTTCTTTCTTTGTTGTCCTCTGTTTTGGGCAGTGATGCCTTTCTTCTTCTCTGTTTTGGACAGAGAGAAAGAGAGGGGGAAAAACGCCAGAAAGAATGGGAACTGAAATGAAAATAGTCTTTTGATACATTGTGCTATTTTTCACTCTTCAACTAAAACAGCAAAGGTCTGGAAAATGTTAACTGTCTGGAAAATGTTTTCCTACCTTTTAACAAAAAAGTCCTTATGATGCATGTTCTGCCAGCAAGTGAGACTCTGGTATAAAAAAGGTCATACAGAACTCAGATACTTTTATTCAGAATTCTTGCAATGAAGCTTCATAGTTAGATCCAGCCAGCTGCTTTCCTTAATACAACCAACTTCTTATTGGAACTACAGTGATGATTGTATGTCATCTTTTCCTCAGTGAAATCTCTGCCCATGGGGAGTAGTAACTGAGGATGTTCAGCTGGGGTTTCTGAACCACAGAGGAAAATGAAAGCATACTATAATAGGGGAAAAAAAATGTATCTGAATCAAATTCTTTGGATTTTCTAAAAAAAGCAAACATTTCAGCCAATTAATTACCAAATTTTCAGGCTGTGATCAGTATTTGCACACATTCATTTCAATTAATTGCGATTACCACTATTGGATATCTTATTAAACAGTGTGGAGAGCTGATGCAAAGACTCTGTTAATCTCTCCACCTGACAGAGGATCCTGGTTCTATAAACATACACTGGGTTGACAGGTTCTTGCCATCTCCCTGCAGTCTTTCTGAAAGCACTGAGAAGCAGTAGGGTAGGGAAACACCATCAGTGCTTCCCAGGCAAGAAAACATCTGTCTCCCTGCAGTCCTGCAGTACTGGCTTCCCAGGATCCATCTCATATCTCCCCAGAATGGGGAGGGCTGGGATGATGCAGGTGATCTGGTGATCATTAGAGGTCTGCCCCCATCATAACTGGAAGTCTGAATTTTGCAGCACGTTCTGGACAAAAACAGCTTGTTACTTCCACAGAATAAGGCATATAGGCTGCATTTGAGCTGCTCAAGCATAATTCACAAACTGTCTACCCTTGCCCTAAATTTAGAAGCGCATTGAACTCCTCTTGTTATTTTATACTGCCTTTACATGATGTTAAATAAGTGGAAATTTTGATTTATAACCATTAGCTTATATATTGTCAATCTATTAAAGAAGCTGATACAAAAATAAGAATGTTACATCTTGCCTGTAGTCTTGGCAGAGTGAACTTTAGCCTTTAAAGACAAACTCAGTGCTGCCCACAGACACTGAAAACCAGTGAATCCAGTCTGGTTGCTGATCACTGCCACCACAATCCACAGGCAAACATGTGGACACTGACATAACCAGAACCTTTCTCTTCAAGGAATTAAAAATGAAGAAAAAAACTTTCAGTGCAAGCAAAAGCTGCATATAGTTCCAAGAAAAGTAAAGGATAGCTGTCTTAGCAGTCTGGTTTAGAAGAGGTGCAGCTGCATCATATTTCACAGAGATAGTTTTGGTACATCTAAGGAGAAAGGATTGCAATTATCCATATCATAAAATCCAAAAACTTGAATCACAGAGACTTGGTTCCCCTCCAAAGCCGGATTTCCTTGCCATGCACAGGCATTCTTTTCAGTGATGGTCATAAGCACCCAAGAGTGGAGGAAAGCCTGAGTAGATGAATCCAGTGCTGTAATGTAAAAAGGGATGGCAGCAGTCCACCTGTGAGGGTTTTCATGTAGCTCTTCCCTCTCATCAAAGTGATGTCCCCCTTTTAAGAAGTTACAACTCTCATTTCTTTGCCTTGAGCCAGGTTCTTTTCATCTCAAATCTCATTTTTCAGTGAATTAGGATATCATTCATGTTTGACATTTAAGGCCCTGTAAACAGACACTATATTCTGTGACACAGTATTACATGTAAGCTCACCAAAACTAAGAAAAGTGACCGTCAACGGATGTTTCCAGGTGAGAGCTATTGGGGAAGGAGTTAGAGGAAGTCCCTAATAAAGAGTCTCAGACTTTTCAGAGAGGAATGGAAAAAAAGGTATTTTGAAAGGGATGAGATCTCCCCAGTCTCCCAGATTTCTCAGGCAAGACAGATGCATCAAATGCCATGTAAGGTAAAAGAGGAGTAGAATTTGCTAGAGCAGCAAGGGCTCACCTGCTGGCAGCCCTAAGCTACCAGTTTATCTGTCAGTGGCAAAGGACCAGCATGAAACTTCCCTGGCACTCAGTGAAGCCTAACATTGCAAAATTTGGCCTGACACCAGCTCCTCTGTGCTGATGTGAAACAGGACATGGCTGTGGCTGTGTCATCAAAGTGATGACTTCTTAGCCAGAAGCAGGGATATCAGTTAAGAACTGGGCAAATCAACAGGGCAAAAAAGAAAACAAGAAAGCCTATGGATGGTTTCAAGGCACCTACCTGATCTGCAGTATCCTAACTGCTACTTCAGCACCATTTTTCTGTGAAGCTTAGGAAGACTGAGGCTATATCCAAACCCTTAAAATCCTAAAAGTGCAGCAAAAAGAAAAACAACAACAACAACAAAAAAAACAAACAACAAAAAAAAACCCACAACAAAAAATCCCCCCAAAACACCAAACAACCTACAAACAAACAAACAAATAAACAAACAAAACAAAAACAAAACAAACAAAAAAAAAGCCAACCAAAAAAAAAAAACGCCAGTGAAAGATGGTCTTGGCAAAGTAATAGATGTCCAAGTTTTCAAAGTCACAGTGAGAGTTCACATGCTCAATAAGAGAGTGCATTCCCTGGGCACTGAATTATGGTATCTTTATTTCTAGCATTTCTAATTATCCTCTCTGTCCAGAGTTTGAAATTATCCGCAAAGCTTAAAGCAGTGGTTACGTCTCAGCATATATCAGCCTTCATTTCTTGAAGACTCTTCATGTATTAGAACTGCAAGTGTAAACGTTTTTACTGAAAGACAAAGCCTAGCTATCTAAACAGTGATTTTGTACATTGGACTCCTGTAAAAGTGTCAGACACTAATTTTCAACTTTTGTGCTTTGAAAAGTGCTAAAAACATAGCAGCACTAATGCTTTTCCAAGGTTTGTTAACCTTTCTGACTAAACAGCTGCTCTCTGTCATTTTAGGGTTGAAAAGGAGTTAGAATGGCCTTGGCTTTGCCAGAATTTGGGAAGCTGTGCTCTAAAAGATTCAGACCAATTTCCCCCTTATTGAAGGATGATTGGCAAATGTCGTCAAGCTGAGGACGTTTACATCATGTGATGATGAATGTCACAGACATTAAATAGGGCTGCTGCGAAATTCAATGGCTGCTTTAGTTGCCTGACTTCTTATTAGAAAAGGTCACTTATTGTCCTAGCTCACATGATTAATGTGAGTTCCTGTATCTTTATGGGGTATGTCTACAATATGTGCTTTGTTTGTTCTTCTTTTCAGGCTATACCAAGGTTTACTACTCAATGTGAATTCAGATTTGTTGTTGAATGCAGACGTTTTTCCAGAAAGCTTGTGTAAGCTGTCCTGCTGGGAAGAGGCTTATGTCTGGGGCCTTAACAACACTTGTAGTCCACTTTAGTATAATTTACTGTGGTGGGACAGCTGAAATTCATGCCTGCAGTTCCATTTTAAATAAACTATTTACTAAATCCTCGCAGCACTTTTATACCTGCATTCTGTGAATTTGAAACAGGATTCATTTTATTTTTTAATCATTGTTATTTTCCTGAGGTCTGGGCAGTTTAATGCCATCCATACAAAGGAAAAGCATTAACAAGTCATAGTTTCCTCATGCCAAGGATTTTCACATTATATCTGTGAGCTTAGTTCCTTCCAATAAGGGTCATTGCTGAGAAATTGAGAAATGAAAACAGGAAGTGACAACTGACTTTGAACAAGACCTGGGACAGATTGGTAGGCAAGGTCACATTTGGTACAGGAATCTTCATTTGATTTGGGGACCCTCAGTCAACTACTGCAAAGTAAAGTTTGCACTTAACCTCAAATTTTTATCCTTTGCTCAGAAGTTGATCACTGGACAGTTGATCACTGAAATGCAGATGTACATCAGCCAAAAATAGAATAGCAAAAATAAAAACCATGAGATCTTTACACTGACTACACTTCCCAATTCAACCATATTACTTAAATATTCCACAGTCGATGTGCAATTCAGGTAAGACCTAACCTACCCACAGTCCCTCAGTCTGTTCTTATTATCAGTTATTTTCCACTTTGCTTTACAGGCTTTTACAGAGGCAAGGCACTAAACAAAGAAGTTTAAGTAGCTAAGCTTAATATCTGCCACAGAACTCAAATTGTGCATATGAGGTAAATGTAATGAAGCCATATCCATAGGATAGAACATAACAGTTTTATGACAAGCTAATGTCACAGACAGGCCATCCTTCCAAACTCCTGAATTATTAATAGGTGTGCCAAACCTGTGAGGATTTCTAATTTATAGAACAATTTTCAGGTTATTAGGAAATAAAAATAGAAATAGAGATATTTCATATATATTGTGTCTGAACCTAAAAATCTACAGATTTTGCTTCTGAGTTTTGAGACCCAAGCTTTGTTGAGCCTCTATTTATTGCTGTAGCTACCCCTACACCCTGTCCAGTACAAGCTTTAAAGCAAAAGAGATGGCTGAAGGCTTTTACCCAATATTCTTCAGGGTTTCACAGACTTGTCTCCCATTAAAGCAAGATCATCTCATATTGGTACACTAAACTGCTGAATATGGATAGCAATTATTTACCACAATTGAAAGACATTAAGAACTTGTCAGAATCAAATCAATTCTTGGTTAAGTAAGGTACATTAATAATTGCCAGTTGATGAAACTAATATGGATTTTATTTTAAACTGAGAGAGAAAGAAAATATTCATCATCCTTGCCATTTTTATGGAGTTATTCAGAGAATGAATTATTGATTATAGGCACAGGACAAGTGAGTAGACTCTAGGTATTTAGGTACTTGTCAGACTAAGAAGTATGATTACATTCAAATGCAGAATTGCGACAAAATAGGTGCAGTGGCTGACAGTTCATTGCCAGTGGAGAGCAGCTACGCATGGCTTGAATTAATTGTACAGAATCAGGCAAAATAAGAAAGAATTTGGTTCTGGGTAATGAATAACTCAGGAACAAAGCTCTAATGTCAAAACAACACACATGCACTAAAAAAAATGTCCCTCCCCTATCTTCCACATTTCTAGGAAGGACTCATTCACAACTAGTCCCCAAAGTGGCAGCTCTGTGCCAGTACAGAGGTTCTTGTGTTCCCACTGCAAGAGACAGGAAAAGAAGAGCTTTGGGTGGTCATCTGCTCCAAAACTTTTGGCACTGCAATTGCTCCCATGAGTAGGTCAGATGCAATTGCATAGCTGTAGGCCAGTGTACACTAATTCAGGGATCAACCATTAATTTTTTGTGCAAATGCTTTTCTTGGATCTTTTTATCATATTTGAGGGAATAATAGTATTAGAAATAGTTTGCCTTCAACCGTTTCCTTGCTATCAAAGGTCATGCTCTGCATTTTGAGCTACATGAAGGCAGTCATGATCTTTCTTTGTGAGATAACCTCCCCACCAATTCTGTTTTTCAGCTGTGCTTATTAATAGTCACACAAGGATGTGATTTAGGCAACAGCAAAATGATAAAATAAATTGTCACATTTGGTTAATGTTATAATTTGTTGGTGCAGCTATGCATGTGTGGCTCAGGTCACAATCTTCCTAGAACTGTGTAGCAAGAATAACCTTTGATGCTAAAAGCGATCCTGCTGTTGACATTTTAACTGGAACGTTTTCATGGGGCTACTGAGAATGACATACAAACTGCTCTTTGAAAGGTCATACATATGTGTGTATTGATTTAATATTTAGAGATGCTTTCAGCAATCAAGAGGTACAGGTTTCTGCAAACATCTGTTAAAAGCTCTGTGTGGGTTTCTTTTAGGACTGCAAGTAGAGTGTTCACAAAGCTAAATTAAAACTGGGATTTAATTATAATTATTTATTTGCCCTTTAAGGAATATTGAGCATTGGGAAGAAATTCAAGCTTTTGTTTGGAAAACTGAATCTCAGTAGTTAGACTGCAATTATAGTTCCTCTTGGTCACCGACCCCCTGCTAGAATTAAGTGAATAACATTTTACTGTAAAACATTTGCACTACCTGTAATGCATTGTATTCAAACATATTTCAGACCACTGATTTTTAAGCTGATATACAGGTGCATATATTTGAAAATTAAAAAAGTTGTTTTTGTAGGAGTTTGCCATATAATGGGGAAGTCTTTAAATTATCATTTGCACAAATACCATCAAAATGAGATAGTAGATGCTTGTCATTTTTGAGTAAATAAATCCTAATCCTTGAGGGGCAAATGGACATTGCATTACCCAGTGCAATAGCTCACTTGTCAGTCCTTCGGATAAACTGATGATTAAGGAAAAGCACTTTGTAATGCATGATTTAACCCTGCTGATTTCATTATAATGATCTGAATGAGAAATGTATGATGAAGTGACTTAAGATATATGAATCTCTTGACTGTAAAAGGAAATCTGTAAAAGGAGTCACAATATGCTACTCATACAAACAATTTGAGACCCTGCTGATATTTCATAGATTTGTTGTGGAAGAAAATGTAAAGGTGTGGAGTTACGAGAGAACTTCATTGTCACAGTGATTGTGTTACATTATTTAACTTCAGTGTTTGGTCCTCCAAACATGGTCCACAACGCTGCCTAGAGTGACAACACAACATGTAGGAAAACAAAAAGCCTCTCAATCAGCTCAAACATCCTGCACAAAATCCCCTCCATAAAAAAATCCAGGAGAAAAGCCATGTTACTTCATTTCATTAATTTTGATGAAGTAGCTGTTACAAAAGTGTACCATGCTCTGTCCAAGCTTCTCAGAGAAGGACAAAAACATTTATCCTAGTCACTTTTGGGATCTATGTTCAAGTTTCTTTCTGGCATTTTCTCTCCAGCTTCTGCACAACCAGCGTGTTTTTTAAGGGCCCTATAAAAACAACATTTGCGGGACTGGGAATCCAAGTCTGATAGGGAATGGAAACGTGGATGAAGTCAGTGGCGTATCTGGATGGGGATTAGAGTGGCATGCACCCCAAGGCTGCAGTGCCACTGTTTCCGGTTACCAGTGTTCCTGCACTGGTTTCTCAGTTGTAACAGTGGTTTTTCTTTTTGCTCTGCAGAGGCCAATATATAGAGAGTGTGACAGTAAATGTCCTTCCTGAGCCCAACCCAACCACTGATCCCACAGCCCACTCCTCTCTCTGCAGCCATAGGTGCAAGCTATCATCTGTCACAGGATGCTCATCTTCCTGAGGCAGATCTTTCATGGTTGGGGAAGAGAATTTGTGTGTGGATTGGTCTTTTTAAGCATACAACCTGCAGGGTAAAATCCAGTTCAAAAACCTCCTATTCTTTTTCTTTATATGCTCTTTTAGTAATTTCAAACCTGTACACCTTAACTACATTTTATGGCTATTTTTCATACAACTTTTAATTAACAATAACTTTACACATTAAAATTTAATTAATTTTTCCCCCATAGTGAATCGTTGGTCAACAATTCAGAGCAAGTCTTATTAAAATCCAATGTAATTACTCTCTGCATGTACTGAGAGCATTACAAACACTTGGTTCTTATGGCCACAATGATTAAGGAATTGAATTTACTGAATATTATTGTTAAAGCTTACACGTCCACCAAATCAAATGTATTGGTCCTTTGTGTTAGACTTGTAAAAACTCCACTTCACCCAGCCAAGCTACTCAGCTAAATCCTTTCTATCAGATTGGAATTGGAAAGGACTGTGGAGTTTGTAGGAAAATTTGTAAGTGCCATTCTTCTTTTTATTCTTATTGCTTGGATTGCTGATTGCATTCTCCCCAGTCTGCCTCACTGGATTTTCCACTAGGGATTTACAATAGCTCACCATATAAAGAAGAAAAGAATGGACTAAGTAATGACCCATTGATGCCTGCCAATTCTGAAGAGGTTATTTACCTGGGGCTTTCAAGTATTTCATAATTATCTGACACTACTGATGGCTTTTGCCAAGTCCACATATTTCTGGACTCCTGCTGCAGGCTGCACAAATACATTCCAGGGTTCCAATTATGCACTGGCTCAGCCCAACACGTAGCTCTTCCACTCAATTTACGATACTAACAGGTGTTCCTTAGGATTTAGTATGTGATGTGCCACTCATCACATATCTGCCATCACTTCTTAGGTGTCAAAGACTCATTTTGCCTGCTTTGTCCCTCCTCACTCTCTATTACTTGCATGTAAATCACCTCTATTTTAGCAAACTACGAGTTCTCTCTGTGATGCTTCATAGAGACCACAATGAGCGTAGACAGTAAACTGGTAGAAAATTGATTATTTAAAATGCAGAAGACCTCTGATCTACATTTCTAAGACCTGTCCTACATTTTCAAAGCAAAAGTCCTAGTTAAGAGGACTGGATTAAATGTGCAAAAGAACTTTTTTGTCAAAAGCTTTTAAGACAGAAAGATGCCCACACTGCAGAGTAGGGATCAGGGGCCTCACAAGTCTAAAGGCAGAGTGCATTTCTCTTGCTTTCCTTATAAATCAAAACTGTTGCAGACCCTTCACATCCATGCACTGTTCTGCAGGTATTGACGTTCAAACCCTGTTCCCATTTCAGGTGGGCTTGACTGTGATTGACTGTGACCTAATCTATACTGGCAAAGGTGTCCTTTTGGGTGTCAGTGCAGGTGGTGAGGACACACACACCTGGATTTACAGAAATGCAGATATACAATCTGACTCCTTTGTCAAGCTAGTAGTGATTTTCTGACCTGTTCACAATATCACCACACTGATGATAAAAGACTAATCAATTGGGGAAAAAGCAAACACATCCATTTGTCAAAACAAAAGGAAAGGAGAATAAGGTGTTTCCTTTGGAGGAATTTGGAAATGCAACTTTGCATTTAGGTGCAAAGATCTACTTGCTTCTGCAAATGGTTCAACTAACTAGCCAACAATAGCAATAATCTTGAAATTGTCGCCCTTAAGTGGATGAATCATGCCAGAATGACTGGTGAGCCCTGTATATGTATAGCTCCCTATGAGCTAGGTGCTCCTTTTAATAAGAGGAAACAGAGTGTCCCAGAATTTTGTCTAGGTGCCGTTACCAACAGACATGATTCCTAGGACAATTATGGTGATTGTATGAAAATATGATTAAAAGATGAGAGGGAAAAAAGCCACAAAACACAAAAAGGATCTGCTAAGTCACACTGATATGAAGCTTTCTTCCAGTGAAGGTGTTGCAGAGGAAATTGTATGAAACAAGCTATCAGGGGAAACCCGTGCAGTGGGCCTGTCTGCTTTCTGCTGGTGTTTTTTTCCTTCACACCTGAGCCTTGGCTATCAATTAGACCATTCCTGACATAGTAACATAAACAGGAGAGTCTTTCAAACCACAACAGATTTGGACAGAGGTAGAACTGGAACAGGGAACGCCAATAACAGCTTATGACACAAGACAATTTTGTGTATTGATTCTCTTCAGATCAAGTAAGTAAAGCCTGTAGGGAAGACAAGGGACTGAAAAGGGGGATTGTATTAAGTACCACATGAAAAATTAGGTTCCTACTAGAGCTTGAAAATTCCTAGCTTCTTTCTCCTTCTTTTATTATCTTCCAGTATTAAATATTTCCTCTAATTCTATACATTTACTTTTCTGTTGGCAGGAATTTTTACTCACAAAAAGAACAGAGAGTTTTCTAAACCACAGCTAAGACCTAGCATGTACAGTTGCTGAATAAAAGAACCAAAACCTACACTTTCTTTGATGACAGACAGAAAAGTGTGATGAAAAAAGCTGTGTGAAACTTGGTGATAACAACAGGAGCAGTCTTCATGACTGAGGCAAGGGTTTTAAACAGCTTTGCTGTTGGTCTGAGCCCACAGCAATGTTCATTTTTAGTTTTGAAAGCTACAAAGGAATAATGACACCTTTAGCTGGGAATGAAAATCCAGAAAGGCATTGTGGGCCCACAGTAAACTTTCTGATGGAGGAATTCCAAGCCTTCAAACTTGCAGTGCTAGGTTAGACTTGCACATCATAAGCAAAACCCATTCCAGCTGATTAGGTTCTCCATCAGGTGCTTTACAGCACATGAATACTAGCTTCTTTAAAAACACTTCCATAGTTAATTTTAATGCCTGTCACATGAACTGTTAATGCCAGGACTCCAAAATTGTGCCAACACAACCACTTGTAAGCTGGAGTATTTTATGGCCAATTACTAAGTGTAAATAGGAAAATGAGATTGGAACAGGCCTTGCTCAGCACTGTTCAACACTGAGTTTAGACCCTTCCCTTTAGAGCACACATAACTTTCCACATCAGCCTTCCCTTATGTGTGTTTGATAGGTGTTTGAGTGCACCCCTCAGCCCTGATGAAACAGGTGCTCCTATAATACCTTCAGAAGAGCCACCTTTCATGGAGAAATAAATGGCAGCAGTGGCAACTGCAGAACAAGCACAAGTTGGCTACTGCATATTGTCACAGCAAGGATTAGTCTTTACAAGAATTTTATTACACTTTGTCATATTTGTGACTAGCCAGCTGTGAAAACATGTAAGAATCCTATATAGATTTTCCATTTTCTGACAGCTCACTAAAACAAAAGCAACATGGCTAGGAGAAGCAAGGTACATGCAACATAAATGGTGAGGTAAAGCCTCACCTTAGCAGGCCTGTTCAGCTTCATGGCATGCTGCAGGATGGAGAAACTCATGAGGTTTGTAGCTATCCAGCTCTTCGAGGCAGCTGGATAGAGCACCACCCACTGCTCTGCTGGGGGAGTTCTTGTTTCAGCATTTGTGAGCGGGGCAGCTTGAGTGATTTCAGCACACAAACATGCTCTTCCCCATCTAAAAACTTGGCAACAGCAGCTACTTCTCATTCCAGATTCCAAACATGTCCCAGGCCTACCTTTCCCTCCTTGATTCTTGGGCTGGAAATGCTGGTTTTGCACAGTTGGTCAGAGAGTGCCTTAAGCACCTGGTTATTCTCCTTTCCCATTTGCATCTTCTCCACTCTTCTCACTACTCCTCTGATTGCCTAGTATGGCTACAGAAGAATATTAGCAAATAGAGACAAGCTAAATGAGTCTGCTTTAAGGAAAAATTGGGCTCTTCACTGCAATGTCATCATCCCTGTCTTCAGCCCTGAGGAAGCAGCAATCTGAAAAGAAAAGCAGAAGGAGATTTAATCTTACAGGAGAAAATGGCCACTTCTGCACTATAAAACTCCCTTCACATGCTAATCTTCACAAAACTCTGCAATTCTCTCCATTCCCAGGCAATGGATGTAGGACATACCCACCTGCCTCTAGAAGTATAAGGTTTCTGTTAATTCTTCTTGATAAAATAACCAATTCTTAGTGGTTTTGGGGAAGGGTTTGTGTGTGTGTGTGTGTTCCTCAATGAGCAGAACTTTTCCTAAGGCTTATCTAAATAGATTTTCCAGTGAACTACAGACAACCACGATTCCAAGCACTTTCATTCTCCCCTAGGAATTTTGTAGTGGCTTGCATGTAAAAAATGAATCAAAAATCCTTTTGAAACCAAACATAAAGAAGAGACACCACTGTCCATGCTTCTCTGCAGAATAAAAGAATTAGATGAAAGATGGTAGACATGTTGCTTAAGCAATACGGAAAAATGCTCAGAGGTTATTCTTGTGAATGAAATATAAGACTGTGGAACAGAAAATAGAAATAGAGGTAGAAAATTTATATGGGGTGCTTACTTTATGGTGTTTTTGTCTTTCAGAAAATTCATGTTCCCAGTACTGAATCTATTAAGTGGCTTCATTTTCACTTTAGTTCTGTTGACTACATACCTGAAGCTCTACTGTGATGGCATTATTTTGAATTTCCTGCTTTCAGGACAGGTGCCTGAAATCTAAACTTAATAGCCTGAGATGATTCAAACGTGTCCTTAAGTGGCACTGGGCTGCTGTGCATTTGCCACTTTAATGAAGTCACTGCAACAAGACATTCTGTCATCCAGAACAGCAAAAGCCTCACTGCCTGCTGCAACAATTTCAGCTCAGCTTTTTTTTTTTAAAAGATTTAATATCTTTCCTCATTTTTTGTTGCTCTGCTTCATCTCTTTGGTCACGGTGTCTACATTAGGAATTTAGTTCAGCTACTGCACTCCATAGCTCTGTTACTGTTGAGCTTTGTCTCCTGGTGTATCACCAGCACCCATTAACAGCTGCTAGATCTGTCCCAGATGGAGCTCCCTTATGGAGCTGTTTTATGTTTTCTGCATGATTGTTATTTTACATTGCATTGTCTATTTATTTTTCCAGAGTATCATAGAACTTGCCTACCTTGCTGTTGTAGGAGACCCTCTAATTAGTGGTATTGCTTTACATATTATTTCCACATATGTTACAAAGTATGAAGCAGTCACAACAAATATGCCAGTGAAAGCTGTTTTCTGGTCAACCTTTCTTTCTCTGCTAAAGAACTTTCTTTTTCTGGACAAGAAAAAGTCATTAAGGATGTTTTTACTCAAGTAAGGAAAAAAATGAGCAAAAGGTTGGATCAGAAAAAAAATAAACATCAGATAAAGTGAGGCTGTGGACTACAGATAAATTGCAGAATAATTACTGTCAATAACTTGTTATTCATTTTACTGTTGCCAATCTCATGTTTTTTCATTGAATAATATTTAGATAAGAGATTACTGTTGGGAATTACAAGAAGACAGGAAGAATAACATCCAGCTATCCAGGCTGTAGATAATCTCATAGTCAGACTGCCTTTGCAAAAAAACTGATGGTGGCATTAGACTATACTTAGATTACTCTGAATCGATGTTATGTACCTGTCTGCCCAACTGGAGACTAAACAGTGACAGATGTAGGGCAAGGACACATCAGACTCCCTCCAGCATTTCCCAAGCTGCAAGCAGCCCTATCCCCACCACATAGTGCAGATGAGGTATTTCCAGGCTGGAAAACTGCTTAGGAGAGGCTCTGCATCCCAATCCTCCATGTGCATGTTGCAAAACATTGAGATAGTAAGGAGTGGAGAAAGCTGTGCAAGCTCCTTGTGAGCACAGGGAGGAGTGGGTTTCAGTCTCACAGGTGGCCATCACTAGAGACTGACAGACCAACAGACTTGCAGTTTTTGCTCAGTCCATGACCCTTTGTGTTGTGTTGAGCTTAATCACATGTCATGTGGACACAAAAGAAGACACAGAGAGCTCTGGATTCAAGCAAGTCTTTCTGACCTTCAGGGAGTACATGAACTTTAATGTAGCTCTGCCATGAAAAAAATAAACAGAACCACTCTACTCTCTCTTATTTTAAACAAGCGAGGGGGCACACAAACCTCTGTGTCCTTCACATCTGTGAAATGGTTCTGTATTGACATTCTGTTCTCCACCTGGGAGTGGGTAGAAATCCCAGTGGTGTCGCCCTTCACAGACCATGGGGCTTTTATGGTAGATGAAGCTCTTATTTAGCTGTGCCCTTCTTCCCAGAAGTGGTCGCAAACCACCCCAGGCAGAGGAGGCAGACTTCACATCACCTTCATTCATAGACGTAAATACACACATGGAAAATTGTAACTGCAGGACCTTGGGATAGCGACAAACACTGGATTTAAACTCCTCAATTAAACCTCAGACTTCCATGCAAACTCCTCTAGTACTTGACCTCCTCTTGTGAAGGATCTTTAAGTGTTAATGGGTAGCTGGTGATATTTACCTGATTCCCCCAGTCCCTATCTGTGTCAACCAAACTGCTGACTCAATGGTTGACATCAAAAGGTGGACTTGATGATCTTAGAGGGTCTTTCCCAACCTCTCTGATTCAAATTCATACAGCCATGGTGCTAGTACTGTCAGTCTATTTTAGGGGAGATTTCAATCCCACCTTTAGGCTGGGGTCCATTTGTACACCTACAGAAGATAACCAGCAAGTTAAGATTTAAGTTCAAAAATATTAAGAGCAGATAAATTTGCAGATAAGACTGGCTAAAGAAACTATGGGCAGGGGAGTTACTAATAACACCAATAGGGTGGTCTGTAAGGATCTGTCTTACGTCCACTAGCTTTCCATGTTGTTGTTAATGAGCTGGATGATGGAAAGGATAATGATTCTAAATCCACAGGGTACACCAACATGGAAAGAAAGAAAGGGGAGAAAGAACAAGAATTCTGACAAATTGGAAACACAGACAAAATGAGATCTATGGTCTTAGGGATGCATAGAAGTTTCTAAACCAGGCAGAAGCACTGACTTACATGAATACACCCAGTGGACTTCTGGACAGATAGGAGTTTTGCAGAAAAGAACCCGGGCATGTGTTTTGTTTGAGTGAATAATATCAATCTACTGTCAAAAACAAAAAAAATAGCAAACAAAGCATAAAGTTTATTGCACTGTATGAACAGGAGCAAAACCTGCAAGAAAATGACAAATGTTTTTTCTTTCAATTGTAAAAGTTCTGATGAAATGCTCTATACATTTTCAGGTATTGTATAAGAAAAAGGGTAGAAAAAAGAGTAAAAGTCAATATTAATGGACCCGGCTTGCAACAAAAGGGATTTGGCATAGATGTCAGGGAAAAACTTTCAAGTGGTAAATATAGCAATGCACAGGGATAGATTTCCTGGGAAGCCTCCCAGAATGGATTGGCATCTGTCAGCTAATGTACATTTGACTACTGTGGGTAAAAGGATGGATGAGATGATCTCTTGATTCTCTAATTTTTGAAAAAATGTTTGGTCTACATTTAAGCAAAAGCAAAAATGGTACTGAGTTCAAATGATACCTTGCACAGCTTAAAATGCAGTCAAAAAGAAATGCAGGAGTTTGTTATTTTTATTTAAAAATAGAAAAATTAATAATGAGTTATACACAAGTTCCTCATAATGACAAGACACCATTTGAATTACTCCAATAGTGCACTAAAGCTCAATTTCCCCTCTTTGATTAACCAATATTTGCATGGAGACAAATTATCTGTGCATGTGGCTGTAGCCTCACGATGAAAGAATGTGAAGAATAATGGAGACCAAGGTGCTGAAGGAATTTAAATTATTACTTTATTTTTTTAATAGAGGAAAAGTGTGCTTGTGCATGTGTAGGTGTGTGTACATGCACATGCACACCTCATGTTTCAATGAATGTACACATTCATGTAATTCACACTGTATCAAAGTAATGTTTTATTTTCTTGGGTGTTTTTTTTTTGTTTGTTCAGTTCCTTTTTGGAATTTCTTTTGCTTTTTTTTTGGAGGGGAGGTGTTGTTTTGTTTCTTTTTCCCTTTAAATTATATCAAAGGACTCTGGCTTTACATCTTCATAGGGTTTATTCATTGCTAATGGTAATTTGAGCATGGTGGTCTCAGTACCAGCCTCCTATCCACACAGGCAGAGAAAATTTTTATAGAGAGACCTGAAAATCGTGCTTTGCACTGTGTTACAATCTAAGCAAAACACTCATTGAGCACACACAGAGGTGGTCTCATTTTAAAATCTTCTTCCTTCATCTCCAGCCAAAGAAATCCTTAGCAATTGCTATATACAGGCCAAGTTTTTATCTTCAACTAGTTGTGCTATATTATTCTACTAGAAAAACACTGGGAGAATATTTGCATAATGGATTATACTTTTCAGCCTGAGAAAATTCAAAAGGTTGAAGGGATTTTGCTCAGTGTTATATTCAGTAAACAGAGTATCACCTTTCAGCACAGCCAAGAATGGAAATGTTCAGCTGAAAATGTAAACATGTTGGTAAGTTATGAATGTGAAGAAAGGAAATGATATTGTTTTGCTACGAAGGTTCAAAATAACCACTGAAATTACTCTAAGCAAAGCTCAAATCTTCCAGTCACATGCAATTCTCAACACTTCTTATTTACCTTGCTGTTAGGAATAAGAAAAAAACCCCAGATTTTTATATTAAACTGCTTTTCTCTTTTAGAGAGAGATTCCAAAATGCTTTAAGGGCTCATATACATGAATCAAATATAGCTATGGAGCAAAGCCACAGTTTTAGAAGTATACAAACTGCAAGTGCCAATTTTTCTAAATGTCTAACTAAAAACTGAGGTTGCAAACCCATTAATGGCACAAATTATCCTGGTGTGCTTGGAAGAACACTCTGTTACTGCACATGGAGCTATGGGCTCCAGGGTCATGGTAGATCAGGTTGTTAGCTCGTGTCAAAGATTCCTTGATTAGAAAAATAATCCATCTAAGAGATGATTTAAATTTTCTCCAGCACTTCTGGAGTCTACAATTTCACACAAAACAAACCTGAGCTACAGTACAAGTCTTTCAAGCCACGTTGCTGAAACTACATACAGTCACTAAATGATAAAAACTTTTAAAATGGTGACACTCTAGTGCTCTTTTGGCTCTTTTACTTCACCCTGTGCTGGCAGTCATGTCCTGCACCTATCCCACTCACTGCCACATCTGCTCAGTTGGGTTCCTCCTTGCACAGACCCAGGGATGTGTTGGTTGGCAGGAACTGCTGGAGAGGGTGCTTCTGCCTGCTCAAAACAGGTCCTAAGTCCAGTCCTTCGTCAAGGTCAGCTCTAGGTGTTTTAGAAATGTGCCATAGTCCTTTTCATCTCTCTCCCTCTTCGTCTTGGCTAGTCTTGTTATGATTTTCAGGAACTTCACAAACACTCAGACACAAAAATACATACAGTAATTTCACAAGTATAAGCCGCACCTTTTTCATTGAAGAATCCGGCCTACCCCAGTAGTGCAGCTTATATTCAGGTGTGGCTTATAATCAGGTGCGGCTTATAATTGCAAAATTACTGTAGTTTTCTGTACCACTCAATGAGGTACATACATGCATTCTACATAGAGATTTATCTGAGAGCTATTTGCATGAACAGCCAAAATTGTGATAATGCACCTTGTTACTGAATATGTATAAATGGCTCCTCAGGTATGCAGGAGAGAATGGAAACTCTCACATTTGGACCTCCAGGGCTGTCAAAGTGACCTCTTAATAGACTGGCAGGGTCTATAAATAGAATTCATTCATTTTATCAGCTTATTTGTTAGAGCTTGAATTTCTTCTGATATATTTGCCTACTCCCAATTTCAAAGGTCAGTTTGGCTAGTTTGAATCGTATTCATGATTCATAGAATTATACTCTGTAATGCAGCCAAGAAAACAAGCTGAAACACAGTAAAACAGCCCTAGGAATAACATTCACTGTCTACCAGGGTTATCTCTTATGCTGCAGGAAGAAACCTCTTCCATTGCTACCACAAGTAGAAAGGATATTCAAATTCTGGTGAGCAAGCTCTCTTTAAGCTTGAATGGCTGCTGTTGTTCATCCATTGACTGTAGATCTTACTCATACTGTCCCTTCATGGTTACTGAGTTTTGATTGCTTTGGCTGGGTGTAACAGAAAGACTGTGGTTGTTATCAACAAACACTGTCAATCAGTTTATTTGTTGACTTTGGTGCAGAAATTCACTGGCTTGGCTTCCTGCTCTGTACACAGCTCTGGTATTGCATTTCCCTGTAAAACAAATGTGTTCCTCCATAATCTTCCTTTTTGTTGCCAAATCTCATAGATTCTGAAAGTGTACTGCTGTGTGGTGATAGAAGGCAGCACAAAGGCACCACATTTCATCCACAGTATTTCATTTCTCCATTTTCAGTTTGCAACTGGCTATTTCCAAATGATGGATATATCAGTGTTTACCTTAAAATTAAAAGATGTAACTGCCTGGAATTTCACCACTGGATATGAAAGCTCTATAGCAAACTTACTGCCTTTGGATATGAAATTTAATAAGGTTAGTGCTCTGTACCAGTAGGGATTAACTTGAATTCCACCACATTTCTAGATACAGAAATGTTTGTCTATTAATTGCCTGTTTAATATTTTGTATTGAAAACATTTACTGCAGCCTCATAGTACGGTAAGTAAATACTATTTTTCCCTCTTCAATGCAGTTATAAAGGAGTGTTTCATTAGCCTGCCCTGGAGAGCCTGCCTCCACCCCATGGCTGTCTGCATCTGCCCCACAGCTGCCTTCCTGTGCCCCACAGCCCTGTGCAAGTGATAGGCACTAAAGAGGAGGGGGTCTGATGCTGAGTGTCTTCTCAGGTCTCACCCTAATCACACCAGTTCCTGCTTGGGATTGTTTGCCCTATTTAATAATTTCTTTTTTTTCCCTCCTGTTGCAAGGAAATGCTGCAGAGTGCTGCAGAACTTCAGATTCCTAAGCAGCTCCCCCTTTTCCAGGCACTCTGCATGCCTGGCTGCCTGCAGATACGTTCCTCATGAGTGTGAAGTGCCAGAAAAATAGTCCTCAGAGAGGTTTTTTGTTCCTAATGGCCTTCTCAGACAGGCCACAGTGGAATTAGGAATCAGTGTGGTGATTTAATTGGGCAGCTTGCTTTATTTTCTACACACTGGAGATTTTTCCTTCATATGCTTTCATGAGAATAAAAACTACAGTCCTTAAATGGAGGAATTGGACTGAAATTAGTGTATTTTACTAGCAGGAGGGAAGAGTAGAAATGGAGAAAACCCCATATTCTGAATAAAAATTACTTCCAGATGGTTCTCAGTGAATCAATGCAGAATGCTGTTAACTTGTTTTTCTCTTTCTTACCTTGGTACAGATCAGGAATTCTTCTTCTTCAGCCACATTGCACGTGGTGACAACTAAGCCTGGGTATGAAATACCCTCACCTGACTTTGAAGAGGCTTTTGAACTCTTCCACTCTATCTGTTACTCCTTCAGGCTCCCTTTCCACATTTCCTGGGCCCAATGCCGCATAGTTTGCTGGCAATTCACAGGGCTAATATTGAGCAATCACTTCAGCAATAAGAAAGTATATAATTATGCCAGATCTCTTCCCAGCTATGTCTAATGACAGGTTAGTCTGCCTTTCAGTCTCAAAGTGCATTGTAACAAAAAACCATGTCAGGACTAAGGGCAAGAAATTGGCTTAATTGAACACTTTATATGAAGGCAAGGACTAATGCTACTTTGACAAAGTTAAGATAGCTTCAAATTAGAGATGCTGTCTTCATAGTGAACTACTCAGATCTATTAATATCCTGCATTATATAAATTAACTTTTTCTATAGGAAAATATCTGCTGTTAGACTAGTTCTATTTTATTCTCCAGACAGGAAAAAAAAAGTTCCCCTGGATTGATCGAAAACATTTCCAGTTTGAACCGCATTACTTAGCAGGCATTGATTTTATTAGTCACATGGTGTTGTTCCCATTACCCAGATGAGTGCATATTCAAGCTCCTTGAGCAACAGTGCTTGCCTTGGTAAAATATAATATTTGGTTTCCAAGGGCATTTTAAAATAAATTGCTCAAATTGTTTTTCTACCAACATGGAGGACAAAATTCTTTTCACTTGAAAGTTCATGGAAAGAGGAAACAAAAGGAATAGAGGCACATATTGTTGCTTTCAACTCAGCTCTGTGTTACATTAAGTAAACACAAATGTTTTTACTGCCACCAATCAAAGGTTTCTAATATCCCCCATTTCTCAGTTAGGGAGGAAAGAAAACGTTTCAAACTAGGATGAAAAAGAGGCCTCGATAACTGGCAATGAGAGTCTCCAGTTATGGGGGATCAAGTTGAGTCTCAGTCACCATACTGACTACAAAACAGAGCTGGTGGCAGAGGTTTGTGTTACTGATTTGAATTGATAAGTCAAACACTGAAAATTTAAGTGCCTGGTCCTTGTTCTAGCATAGGGTTATTACTTATCCAAGGATATGTGCCTTGTTCTTTCTGGAAACTCCTTGTTCCCTTGAAAAAATTTAGTGTTGAAGAATGAAAAATTCCTAACAAAAACCAGTTTTGTCAGAGAGATGCTATTTTAAAGGGAGGAGATGATGAGCTATGTGAACATTGTCTCCTTACACCTGGACTGAAGTTTACCTGTGGATTTTAACATCCAATCCTGAATGAATGCAAGCTTGACAGGGCTTATTCCTTCTCAGAAAAAGATGAACAGCATTTCAAAATTGTGTTGCAGACAGATGTCTCACTACATCAGAATGGTTCTTTATCTTAGAGACTGCATAAGCTCAGCCTCTAAGAGTCGCACTTTTCACTCATCCCAAGGCAAAAGATCACCACTGTTATGCATTAGGAATGAGTCCTCAACACAGCAACCACACTCAAAATATTTTTTTTTAAACAATATTTCTAATCTTTACTAATTTAGTGATTAAACCTCTTCTGATGCAAAGCTTTATACACAAAACAGGCACCATTAATAAAATGTTCTGTGACATTTGGCAGATCAGGAAACTTCTGGCTACATTAATCAATGGGAAGCAATCACTTCAAAAAGTCTGCGTTTCTGACGAAATGCATGCATGTTGAAATTAATGTAAATGGATGATAATAAAATATTTTCACACTTTA
Organism: Sialia sialis; assembly: GCA_009812075.1. NCBI lineage: Eukaryota > Metazoa > Chordata > Aves > Passeriformes > Turdidae > Sialia > Sialia sialis. The sequence continues at coordinate 44,648,694 of VRYO01001463.1, read as the reverse complement.
CTGACAAGTAATGGTAGAAATCATTATCCTAATGGCTTATGAACATTTTATGCTGGTGGGATGCACAGTGGAAATATAATGACTTTCTATTCTGCACTTGACATAGTAAATGAATGGGAATTATTAATATAGAGGATTTAATTTCTGTGTATGTTTTCTGTTAACCGCAGACAGAATACAAGTGATGTTCTGCCCCTCAGCATGTCTTAACTTCAGGTCTTCATCTACACTAGTATAACAGGCTCTTTCATTATAAAGAACTAAAACTAGTACAGTTTCTCCAATCTGAATGCGCTTAAATCTGTCATACCAATAGACCAGTTCCCTAATGGGCAAGAAAGTAAATCAGTTCTATTTTTTTTCCTGTCTGCACCTGTGCCATTGACAACAGAGACCTATTTATTTATATTTCATTTATTTATAATTGTAATGTGATTGGTATTTCCAGTATATGGGAATAACTCCTGTATTTGGATCCAACTTCAGTTATAAATTGACATCAGTATTTCTCTGTCTCCAACTCCACATGCTCGCATTAACCTCATGCTGCGGCTGAGGTTATCATCACTGATATTTCAGGTAAGTATTGCTGTGCTCTTGGGAACAACCCATGGTGTCCTCATGGATGTGGAATTACTGCAGCACATCAAACCTATCCCTCTACAATGCTTGGAGCTGCAAAAGCCTTGAGTTCTGTATTTTGATGGAATTGCTCCAGGTGAAGCGTGCTGTATCACCATAACTTTCACATCTTGTACTTGAGGTGCTTCTGCTAGTAAAATCCCAACAGGACAGTTACAACTTTGACATCCTTGCCCTATCCCTTAGGCTTTTCTGCTTCTACCACCACAAACTACTTAATACAAGAGTCACCTATAGTTAGAAATGCCAAAAGAGATACATTCAAAAATTATGTAGGATGTTTATCTCATATATCTATGTCCACATTTTTGGGAAAGGGAGCTCTTATACCAGCAGAGTTAAAACAGAGTAAAAGAATGAGGCTCTAGAACCTGCAAAACAAAAGATTTTGGGCTAACTGCCTGAAAGAAAGAGAAAGAAGGGTGTTGAATTTTATGTCACTGTCCTAATGTGACTCAAGAGTAAGAAAAACACAATCATCTTTCCCTCGAAGAAAAGGAAAAAAAAAACAGGAAGAAAAGAAAAAAAGAAAGAAAAAAAGACAAAAAGAGAAAGAAAAAGAAAAAGTAAGTAAAGGGGGGAAATCAAAAAGAAAAAAATGAAAAAGAAAAAAGGTTCAACTAGACATAAGTTCAGAAAAATATAGTGACGTTTGCAAAATCTGTAATAATTACAGCTCTTCAATTTGATTGAGCCATTATCAAAAAGCAGAAAAGGTTTGACACTCAAAATCTCTCTTCCAAAGAGCTTCCCCATCAGCATGTCCTCCCAAGCAGGTAACCAGCTCGGCAGGTCAAGGAAGCTCCTGCACCTCTCATGACAATGACATGCTCTCAGGAGCCCGTGCATCCAGAGCCAGGAGCAGACAGAGATGTCACCTCTGGGGAAGGTGACAGAAATAGCCATTTCCGTGGAGGGTTTTGTTCTTATCGGCAGGAGAAGGCCTTTGAGGAATAAAGCCTAGGTTATACAAAAGCATAAAAGCAGAACTCCTTTTCTCTTGTCTGCAGGCACTTCCATTATAAAAGTTAGGGCCCGCTGCTCGCAGAGGTTTCTGTGTAATGAAGGTCTGCCCTCGCACCGCTGCGGCAGAAGAAAGCAGTCTCAAAGCAGAAGTTGGCACACCACAGTGTTAAAGTTCCTCACAAAGGCCATGTGGATGGCAAAAGACAGATGTGCAAGGCCCTGGTTCATCCAATGCATGGACCCACACACACAAGGGGTGCTGAGCCTTGGCCTGGGCAGCCGTGACCACGTTCCCATTATGGGGCACAGAGCAGATCCAGTCGTGTGATGCCACATTCAGGGCAACAAATGTGTGATGAATTGCATGGCTCTATGTGACAGCTAACCCTCAGCCAGCCTACCCACAGCACAGTGCACCTCCTGCACTCTGCTCCGTCACTACACACCCAAGGACACTGCAGACTGCTATTGCAAACAAGTAAATACAGCACGGAACTTTCTTTTGTAAGCTTCTGTCTCTTCCCTCATTTCAGAGCTTTCTTACCCACCAATAGCTGATGTCTTGCTGTGTACTTCTCAAAAGCCAGAAAAGAGTAAATTTAGATTCTCTCAGGGATAGACTTAGAATGAGAACATGCACAGTGCTTCAGGGGAATGTCGAAAAAGAATCTTTTCTGGCTCATATAAAATTGGACTTTTTAGTTAAATACAAATTCTCTGCAGTTATTATTGTCTGGTATTTCAGCTGACTCAGCTATTGTCTATAAACACAACTGTTACCCAAGGATGCTCAGTCTGCAGAATAGTCAATGTAAAATAAATAAGTTTGATTCCTGTGAAACCATGATCAGAAACATAGCAGCACTTACCAGAACCTAAGGGAGGAAGTAAAGCAGTGACTTACTGCTGAAAGACTTCACAGACAGGCAGTAAGCTACCAAATTCTGCTTCATTCACTGAAAGAAGGAAATATAATGAATATCATACAGTTTGAAGAACAGGACAGTAGGCTAGTGTTCCTCAGCTAATGCTGAGCAAACTCCAAGGTGGCTCTTCAGGGTACAAACCAAGAGGTAAAGGGTATCAATCTAAACGAATTAGAGACACAGAGGAGAGGAGCCGCCTTAGCTCTTGCTTTCTACTTGTGCCAGAGCTGTTTGAAAATTGTGACATTAGGTTCGAACAAGCAGGAGGAAAATGAAAAAATCCATCCATAATCTTTGAAAATGAGCTCAGGAATCTTCAAATGTGTGGATATTGTTCGATTCATGCCAAAGGATGAGGTGCACCTGCAAGGAAAAAATTAACTATCCCTCTCTTCTCTATGACTGCATATCACCAGGATCTTTTTGAAGGTCATTTGAGACACGAATCTGACTTCTCAGGTACATTTTTTTTCTTCTTTAGCTGTAAAACCATATTGGACAGCTCAGGGTTGTGATCTATATATTTCAGATGTTTCCTGAAGTTAAATCACCTGACTTACGTAGAAGGGCAGTATATAATGATGCTTTTTTGCTTTACAGCTCAAAAAGACAGGCAAGGCAAGGATGATACAATGTTTTCAGGAATCTTGACATGATTGATATGTACCCATATTCCCAAGTGTAATAGTACAACATAAAACCACAAGGAAGCAAAATCTCCTCAGGATGTACCTTACACAGTAGTAGAGCCGGTTGCATCCCTGCTTTGCCAGTGCAGGAAAGACTGGCTAACACACTAGTGGGCACATTGGTACTTAGCTAACATAAATGAACACTGCAAAGCTGCCATTAAATAAAAGAAAAAAAAAAAAGCCCACAACTAAACAGTCTGTCAAAGTACTCTCAAGAGAAGAGGAATACCGAGGCAATGTCAGCCTGGTTGCCATCAGGCATGGCTTGATGTTTGTGGAGAGTGACATTGTGAAATGCTCCTGAGAAATCTCCCTTTGGCATGAGGGAGAGTTTTCACGTTTACCCTAGAACCACTTACTGAGCTATTTGCACTCATTGCCACAAGAGTTTCTGTCAAGAGGACAGCTGGGAGCTCTGGCAGGAAAATGTTTGTTAGGGTGCCATTCACTAAGAAATACATGATACATGCAATCCAACTTTTCTGAGTTGTTTTAATCATAATGCAAACATTACCCAGCTTGAAAACGCAGAGATGCTCTGGATGAAAAAAAAAAAAAGCATGTTAATGAGACCACAAAGGAGCCAAAACCAGTGAGTGTCAGGAGAAACATGGACTCCTTTTGCCCTGCATGGCAAGGATGTGTAAGTGCTCCAAGAAGTTTTCTCTCTTCTTCTATTCTATATTGCAACAAAAAGGGAGGTAGAAATTTTTTGGTGATGCTGAGGAGGAAAAAATGTGTTGGTAAGGATGAAGAGGAAAGAGGTAGGTGGGTTGGTTGCTTGCTGTTTAAAAAAATAAAATAACTTTTCAAATAAAAATCTTGGAAACAAGATGAAAGGTACATTTCCAGAAACACCAGCTTTTTAGAGAAAAAATATCTAAAGGTTGGTTTACATATATTTTAATGCTCACAAAGTAGAACAACATTACTAATAATAAGTGGTTAAGGTAACTGTTGAATGATGCTTGACAAGATGAACTGGTCAACTCTGTCACACTGTTGAAGATACCTGTGCCTTGATTTCCTAGACTTGTAGATAGCTCTTTTTTCAGAAATGGGTGCTTCTAATACCACATGTTTAAAGAATCACAGCCTAGCTGATAAGCTACTTAAATGTTTCTGCTCCACTTGGTCATGCTGGATTGTTACTTGTCTGCAGAAAGTTCCATTCTCCAAGTGGCAAAACTTCCCATGCCTTTGGATGCAGAGCTGGGCTTTCAGATCAAATTGCCTGTTTCCTGCAAAATTATTCTGCAGAAGGGGGAGGAACGTGGCTGGGCATGTTAGATAAAACCTTGCTTTTTTATCTTCTCTCTACTCCACTGTTCTTTTTCTTTAAGCAACAAAATCATCTACAAAGTATGCTTTCTGTTAATTAAGACATGGATTTTGGCCTTGCTGCCCTCCTTGCTTCATTTACATGACCTACTGAAAGTTGACCTGCAGTTACTAATCACATAGTGCCTTGTTGACAATCTGATTTCTGCTCAAGAAATGCACTTAGATTTTAAAAACCCTAGGTCTCAGCTGTCTAGCACAAAACTCAACTCTACCTGCAAGTTATTCACTGACCAGAGTGCTTCATCAACAGAAGGCACTAGATAACTTCTAACTTATTGCCCTAGTGCAGAGGCATCAGGGGATTGCTCTTTTGAAGCACTCATCCCAAAATCTGGCTGCACAAATCACATGCCCACTGCACATGCAGTCAGGATTTTAAAAGGTAAAAGCAATGGGGTATATTTGCAGCTCTATAATTGTGGGAATTAAAAGCATAAATCCTCTCACGATGTACAGGAGGTTTGTACCATAGTTGCTGTTAAGTGTGTGAAAAATTTGGACTAATCAGGCCATCACTAAGAGGTACAATTTGTAGGGGGGCCACTCAGTATAAAACGTATTGGGACTTTTCAGGTTCATTCTCTCTTCTATGCATTTTAGATTTTTTGCCTTACTTTGACCCTATCAAGCTATTTAAAGGATGTTAAGCACTTTGTTCCCTGCAATTCACAGTCCATAGCTCCCATCCTCTCTTTTATCTCTGAAGAAAAGGACAAGAAAAAAGAAAAAAGGTGGTGAAAAAAAGCCTCTCCATCGTTACAATCATATAGCCAATGCTAATGCTTTTTGTACAAGTGTCTCACCTGGGATGTTTTACTCATTCCCCTTTTACTGATTGTTATTAAAGGTCTTTGGAGATACTTTTGTTTCATCCTTCTGTTCTAGTTTAGCAAGGGTGATGACATACCAACTGAAATGTCTGGAGGCTTGTTAGCAAAAACCCTGTCACTGGGAGGGATCAAAGTGTTTTTGTGCTGAGTCCCTGGGGCACTGATCCTGGCAATACAGATGGACTCAGATGCAGCCTCCACATGGTTCAACATGACAAGCAGCTGGATCCGCAAGCCAACAGACAGAGAGTTGTTTTCTTTGGATGAATAGCGTTTCTCAAAACCAAGGGGTGAAATGAGCACCACTGCCAAAAAACCTTAATTTATTTTGGGATATAGGGGAAAATATTACTTCTTCCATCTAACTGAGAAGAAGAAACTGATTCTTCTCTCTGCAAAAACCACAGAACAAGGATCTGAGCAAACTCATCAGTGCACATCAAATTTTTTTAACAGCAGGGGAGTTGAGAACAATTCACTTTCATGAGCCAGCCTTCTGTGTTAATACATAATGGTTTTAAGCTGAAAATAAGCTCACATTGACTGTCAAATATATATCTAATCTTTGCAGTCTAGCTGGAAGATGATCTACAAACACAAGCTGGCTGTACATCCATAATCAAATAATTGACTGTCTGACAACTGAGACCAGTATTTGGCTTGGTGCCCCTTACTAGACAGGAAATGGCATTTCCTGCATCTTGATAAAGCAGATGTCACTTGGTCCCTCCAGCAAAATACATGGCACCAGGGGCATTTTTAGAAAAGGTTTGTTCCAACACATTCAGTAGCGGTCAGATAAAAAAATATCCTCCTGCAGTTTTATCAGACACTAGCTCTTAACAGGCTAAACATTTAGGGGAAAAATTATGCAACAGATATATTTTCATAGCTGGCTACATCTGTTGCTCTGCTTATTTCCCAAACTGGCATTCCTGTTCTCATTTAGGTTGTGTCCCTCCCTGAGGACACACTCCCTCCCGCACAGATACACAGCACTTTCTCAGGAAAGTGGGGATATGGCAAAGGCCCAGGGATTCAGGGTGACTCTTGAGTTAAGTACAGCTTGGTAGTTCTGAGTTGTTTTGCTGTCTGACTCGGATTCCATTAATTTAACCTACAAGGTTTCATTCTTTTTGTGGTTTTCCGGTACAGAAATAGTAACTGTGACTGCAGTTAGTATATGATGATGTTTTCCCGTTTGAATATGTGTCTTTCTTTGGCAACTTGCTCCACTGACGTGGATTAAGTTCAAATCCCTAAGCCACCTTGCATGCTGTTTATTTTGTTGCCCAGCACTTCAGAAAGTCTTGTGGAAGGTAGTCAGCTTCTCTGGGGGGTAGCCATAAATTTGGAGGAAGCTATGTGCAATATGTGCAAGAACCAGTCTCTTATTTTCCTGTGATTACTTTTCAGTTGGTTTAATTCCCTGGACCAGCTCACCTCAAAATCACACAAATGCCGTCAAAGAAGAAAGAGAGAAGACGAAGAAGGGACAGGGGGTCAACTGCAATCCCAGATGGCAGCTGCCTCTGTGAATGTGAGATCGGGATCCCAGCAGTCCTCTATTTATAGTCTTTCCCACAGGGGAGGGGAGGAAGTTTAGTTCTTGCCTTCTGGAAGAAATAAGAGCATTGCCATCTTGCCAGAGATCAGTACTGCCAGTCTGTTGTGCCAAGAAGCATTTGGGACTGCAGAGCAAATGTTTCCTTGATGAAATATGAAGAATTTGCATTACCAGATTACTCCACCAATCTAATGCACGTTCTGTCTCTGACGGCAGCCCGCACAGGTTCTTCAGAGACTGAAGTCCTTATAATAAACAGTTTTACAGCCAATAGAATTGTGAAAGCCTGTATGCAGACAAATCCCTGCAGTTTTCACATTCAGTTTGCACAAGTTAAAGCTGAGAGTTGACCATAGGATTTGGCCTAGAAGAAAATGTCGAGTCCCTGTTACCCTCAGAGCTTATGCAACTAACAAACAGTGAAAACACAGAAGCAGTCCTAGAGTTATCTGCACAGTAACAAAGGACTGCCCTTGAAGGACACAGCCTTTAGTTTATATTTGCAGGGAAGATAGGTACATGTTCCTGTAACTGTTTGTTTTCTTCAAACTCCAAGGGCTGATGCTGAAAGCATCTCTCCTGGATGAGTGCTGCAGGATTCCATATGTAAAACATAACCCCAGAGTGATCCATCAGGCTGGTTATGACACTTGGTATGCTGCAAGGATAGCTGAGCTGAACTTAAGGAGGCAAAAATCAATTCATAAACAACGTTTAGTTTTGAAAACTGTCCAAATGTTTACCGCTTGGGTGAAGATAATTGTACTTGCATGCATTTCTGAAATCTATGGTCAGGGTGAAAACAGGTATCATTCAATAACTCATATCTCAACAGTAGCTGCAAATATATTGGTTGATCTATAAAGATGGCTTGGATTATTTTTTGTGTTCTTTCCTGTACTAGTTCTTCATTGCCTCCTTTTTCTTTTACTCTCCCCACCTCCCTGGAATTAATCTGTGCAATCCCTATAGTACAAGCACATTGCACACTTATACTGCAGCCTCTTAAGACACCACATAAGGAGCAGAAAAGGCTTAAAGTTTTTATGAGCATTAACACTTGCAAGCAACAAACAGTGCAAGGACTGCTTTGGAAGTTGGAGGCGAGAGCTAAGGGGTTTTTCATTCTGGATCAATGCGAGTGATAGAGTTTTCTAGGCATGTCATTTGGACTAGACAATTATTTAGGCATAGTCTGTAATCGAGGTCTATATATAGCTCACTTCTGCCAGGCCTAAAACAACATTAAGCACTCAGAATATTTAACAAAGATGTGATTCCTTAGTAAATGAGGTTGATCCAAGTCAGCTGTGCCCCAGCCCAGCATTCCATTCAGCAGCTCTGCCCCCAGCAGTGATCTTGCCCACTCCCTCATATCAGGACTGATACCCACAGTGCTGCATGAAGAGCTTGTTTGGGGAGATGATACTAACTGTAGAAAACTAAAGGGAAAAGCTTCCGAAGTATCCAGTTAGTTCAGAGTTTATGCCATGACCTTACAAGCAGCAGCAAGGAAAGGAAGGGAGGGAATATATGCAATTGGGGTCAGAAGGGATGGCAGAATCAGAGCAGCTCTGTTTTGGACTGGCTTATGCTGCATAATTTTACATTCTTGCTCTTTTCACTTTTACACTGCTTTTGGGAGGCAGAGAGACTTCAACATACGTCAGAGTCCCACACCTCGACATATAAGGGTCTCTTCAGGACTCAGACTCCAGAACCAGGCTTCTGATAAGCATTGAGAAGAGTGCAGGGTTTTGTGCTGGTTTGCTCCCACTAGTCCTGGAGGAGAGGTGTATCGGGACCCATGCACCCCTAATCCTGCAGCTTCCCTCATTTGCATTTGTCTGTTATTCTGGGGATACTTCTTTAATGTATACATTTATTTATAAATTTTCTTCGTTACCCTTTCTGACCCATCAATTTGAGCAATTTTCATCCCATGATCTGTAGAGACCTAGTAGTTTATATCACTTAATGATGGTCCACAAAGCAAATGTAGCTCTAGGGCTTCAGTAATCACAAACTTGTCTTGCCACCAGGCAATTCCTAGAGCAGCAGATCTGTCTTCCCACTTGGGCTTTTCATTTCCACCCCCACGTAATTTTATCTTTTGATGGGATGCAAGAAAGGAGGTAATGCAGAGGCAGGACCAGAAGGCTGAGCATGGCACACCTTCTTCTGGCTGTGGTACTGGTCTTACACTGCCTGAAAGCAAACATAAAATAATAGACTGAGAAACTGGGGATAGTATTGTAGGCTAAACTTTGCCAAGGATCTCCTGTTCCTCTAAAACATTTTCTGTGGGTTAACAGAATAGAGCAGGCTGTAACACCATGGCATTACAATGTCCTCTGTGTATCAGGACTGCTTCAAAGAGGAGAACAACTGCCATCTGACACAATGCAATCAGACCTCTGGCTTCTTCTCCATGCTTTTAGGATTTAAAGTCTTCCTTTTTTTATTTAACCTTCAGTTCTCCTGCAAACCTAATCTATCTCTTATTCTACACAAGCACGTAAAGGTTAAACTTGAGTTACACAAAGTTCATAGCGAAGCAAGCATCTATTATTGCTTCTAAGCACCAAAAGTCAACTTGTTTCTTTACTATCCTCACGTTAACATTTCACCCTTGTCTAACACAAAAAGGGTTCTGCAAGAGAGCACAAAACACATGGTGGAAGCCGTATGCTGATGTCAGTGTATACTCTGCTTGCCTCTTGAACAGTGTCTTGAGGTACAAGCAAAATGTTTCATCTTAAGGTATTAACCTGATTTCCAGTGGTACAATTGGTATGATGTGGGAAAAAATATTTGGGACAGGAGGGGAAATACAGGGATGCACTCCTGAGCTGCTCCTGTCTAATCTGCATGCTGATGAACTCGATTGTACAGTGCTGCACTACTGCCTGCAGACTGCCCAAATCCTGGATTAAACAATCAGGCACTGAACTGCTGACTCCACTACATTCCTGTGCAGCCCAGTGCCACAGATATCCATCCTGTTGTCACTTCTGTTTAATAATAAAAGCCCTTTCTGCTTTGTATAGTGCAAAACATGCAAAACAAACAACAGTGAAAGAACATTGTGGGTGCAAAGTCAACTATTCAAAGGTTAGGAAATGGCAGGTTTAAGATTTTCTGGTCCCCTTCCACTTACAACACAGACTTTCATTATAAAGCCACATCCTATTTTTTCTGATGAAACCCTGTGCCTCACTCAGTGCAATAGATGGTGCCAATGCACAGCTGTGCAGTGCATTGTGTCGATCCCTTCACCTACCATCTAGTACCAGCCTCTGCTTAACTGTACAGTAACCAAATCCCTTCCCTCTGCATAAAATAATTTATCTCTTCATGGACTCTCCTGCGGTGCTTCTCAATATGCCACTTGAATGCTTCAGAAGCAAAAGTTAATTTATCTTTAAATTAGAGAGGAGTTTATATTCCCTCCATTTTAAAGATGGGAAGCTGATGAAGTGAGGCTGCACTTACAAGGCACACCAACCCACCAAAATGTACCCTTGAACCCCATTTCCTTCACTCATCCATTTGTGCACCCCAGCTTGTGCACACACCTCTCTCAGGCTGTGCAGAAAGTGGGGTGTGAGAAGGGAGGCAAGCACCTCCATCCCTCTGATTTGGGGCTACAACACGGCACATGCAGCCACCACTGCCATGCACCCATGGCTTTCACATTAGCCAGTGAGATGAACTGGAAAAGCCATCAGATATTTCTCAGGAACCATGCAGACAGGCTCCAGATTTTGGTGTGGGGCTGTAAAATCTTCAAGATCTCCAGTCAGGGAGTTAAGGAGCAAAGTCCAAGCCTGTCTGCTGCTATATTTAGTCCTGCATTTTTTTCAAAATGGAGGAGTGTCTGCATACAAAATAGAGGATTTTAGAGTGGATCAGACACTTCTTAGTGACCTGAATCCTACAACACAGCCATTAAAAACATTAGGTCCATTATTCTCATGATGGAGAAGGGTCTTGAGCATGAGACCCATGCAGCCATGTCCCAGCAAGACATAAATCCCCTCAAGCAGTTCCCTGGTCTCAGCAGCATGGTTTATTGGTGCCCCGGAGCCTGAAACACTACCACCAGCACCTCAGCTCACAGCAAACAGGTCTCAGTAATGGCTTGCCCCAGCAGCAAAAACCACACACTTCCTCTGGAGGAGGTGTCATAGTTTCCTTGCCTCTGAGACAGAGAACTGTGGATCCCCTCCCAGGCAAGGATGCCCTTCTCGTGTGTCCTGACAACCATGCACACTCCTTATTTGCCCTCCCAGGACTCACTCCTTTAAATGCTATCCTGTCCAGCCAAGCCTAAGCCTGAGTCTTCTCCATGCTGTCTGTTTTTTCTAGGTAGGAGGGCATAAATAAAAAGCATCTGTTTGGTTACTCACAGTGGAACTTTTTTCACACATTTCCCAGGCCTTTCATTAGTATGCCTGTGTCGTTCACCCCAAGGACATGCAACACCCTTCTTCCCTTTCAGATCTTTGATTATCTTTTATTCTTTGTTTGTTTGTTTGTTTTGTCTGCCTGCATCTTCTCCCTGAAACTGCTGACCAGCTGCTTTGTCACATTACTTTTCTAGACCCAGTATTCTTCCAGCGAGTCTTTTTTGTTTTACCCTCACATCTCAGAGCAGTCTCTCACAGCCTTACTGACTGCTTTGTATCATCTGAATTTTTCATGCTCAGTGAAATTGTTTTCAACAACACTGTAATTATTGTTGCATTTATAATCTAACCTGCTTTTACTTTCCGGCATAGTAGTCTGGGCGCTGTTTTTGCTGGCCATAGGGATTCACTCCCAGAGTAGCTAAGTTTATTGGAACATTTTGCTTCAGCCATCACATTGCTTCCTTGCAACAGTCAGAGAGAGATTCTAGGGAGAATGCCTTGCGCTGAACAACAGTCACCTTTCATTTTCAAGCCAATTCAAGAGATTTCAGGGACTCCTGTACAGCCAGGAGGCATTGCTATACTTAAAGCAATCACCTCTTAAGCAGCACTGGATTAAAACAGCTTGTGGTTGTTATACCCATAGCCTTTTCCACTCTCAGTCAAAAGGCAAAAAGTACTTTTCTCAGATCTGCTCCTTTTTCTTGAGAGCCTGTTGGGTGATGTTTTTGCTAGAGCAAGGATTCACGAATAATCTTTCTTTGGCAGCATTTACTGCACAACTTGACGGGTTCCTACCCCAACAACGTGTGTGATCTGGCAGCTCTTTCCTTTCTACTGTTTCCCCCAATCTCTAATGAGCTTTGTTTTCAAGATTTCCACTCATTTCCAGTTCCTTCTTCCCAGGTTTCTTTCCTTGGTTGTGAACATCAAAGGGGTAAAGTGGCATCTGCCAACTCCTTCTCTATGGATGTGGTGCTGCACAGCTCATTCTGTCCAGGACCTAATGAATTTGTCATTTAGTGTTTTTTTTTTCCTTTTAACTTCCTGTATTTCTATCACAAATGTTGGGGCATATTTATATATTTCTCAATTTTGAATTTATTTCCTTCTCCAAATGAAAAAACCCCACTTCATGTACTGCTTAAGTGAGACTTCCCCCCGACCACATCACACAATAAATCACAAAATAACAAAACCATACAGCTATCGAGCTTCCCAAAATAAGCCAGAATCCCCAGTGAGGAAATTACCTTCCCTTTTGCTCACAGTCCTTTTTTCATGCCATAAACCAGACTGTTCCCTCCCAGTGCCCAGCTGCTCCCAGGACAGCTGCAGCAGCGCATGGCAGGACCTGTGGAGCATTTCTGGGCGTGTGGTTTGCCATGCAGCCAGCAGCTGGGAATGCAGCTCAGTGCAGGTGGGACAGCAGGGCCCTGCTTGCCTGCAGGCAAAGGCAGAGAGGACTCAGTGCTGCTGATATGAGGAGAGGAAAAGGGCGAGAGAAGGCAATCTCCGTATGGAGGAAAAGGGAGGAAGGATTGAAGAGCAAAGAGTTTTGGAAGGAAATAAAAAATAAAGTCTATTCTGAATTTCTAGATGGTGTCATTCCCATTTCTCTCTACTTATCACCTATCACAGCAACTAATAATTTCATCGGATCTCTCAGAAGGGGGAAAGGATAGAAAACTAGGAAAAAACCAGCTTGAATCCTGAGAAAAATTTCTGCTTATAACCTGGCACTTCTCTCACATTGCTGCTGCCTGACACTAGTGCTTTCAGAGAGTAATAACCTTCCCCACATCTGTTTATGTGGAAAGTGTCTAATCCAGTCAATTCATCGCAAGGAACAGGCTCTGGCACCCCCACTCACTCCAACGTGAGCCTTTATTTTGCCTTCCTCCTTCACATGGCAGCAGAAGGATCTCAAAGTACTCACTTAGTCCTCAGTTCTCTACCCAGGTCTCAAAAGCCATATTTCACTGTATCAAATACTAAACATGGGATGACATTTAATTTTCAGCTCAGGTTTTATACTATTCCAGAGTAGCAATCTACACATCTAATGCCCTGATGTATGCTCTGTATCTTTTCAGCTTATAACCCCACATTTAGAGAAATGCCATTGACTCACCATTCAGCTATTTTAAATTAATTAAAAGGAGACTCAATTTTCACATCCAATCCCAAATCTCTTTGCACATTTTCAACCTCTGCTTTCTTTAGACTCTTTTTTTCCCTCCCTTTCTCACAGATATCACCTTTCTTGGACTATAAGACATCAAGATAAAAAATTAAAACTGACTATGCAGGAAGGAGCTGTGTGAGTGATCATTCTCATATTTACCTAGTGCAGGCTGGCCTCCCTTTTGACTCATGCTCACAGTACTGTTTGGAGCTCATCTCTCTGCTTCTGCTACTTTTTAAGCCTTCAGAGTCCAAATAGAAACCAAACCTCAATTTAGGTTAAAAAATGTAACCCCATTCCAGGGCTGCAGTTCATCTGTAGCTTCGAGTCTTTCTGTGAATATGCCCCCCACCTCCTCCCCTAGAAACTAATCTCTATTTCTAAGTTTTCTGGAACTGGCTCCCAAATTCTGTCAATTTACAGAGATGGCTGAGGAACTTTTGACAGTCACTCCTTGCATATTTTTTTTTCTTCTGAGCGGCTGCACTAATGGCTTGAGCCCTTACAAAGAACACCAGAGCAGCTGTACTTGGGTCACATCAAAGGTCCAGCAAGTCCAATATCTCATTTTTAACAGGAGGCAATAGCAGATGCTCATTATAAGCTGCTATCAGTTTACATTAATATGCCAGGCTGCACAAATCACAGCTGAAGCCTCTGACTCATCATCTATCTTGGATTTAGCTGCCCTTGTTACAGCCCTCACTCCTGCTTTTGGGGGTGGATGTGGTGGGAAGAAGATAATCAGTTTAGCTGAGCTATATGAAAGGAAAAGTGAACCAAAGCCTATAGACTTTTCCCTATGATTTAAATGTGACCTCTTCCTTTTCAGTCAGAAATTGAGCTGAGGCTCCAAATTGCTATAGCTATCTGCCTAGCTTCATTCTCCTGCCCTGACCCCCAAAATGAAAGTACTTCCTCTAAAGATTTATGTATGGTAAACTCACCTGAAAAAAGAAAAAGTGTTTGAATATGTAAAATAAAACAATAGAATTAAAAACCAGAGCTGTTTTACCTTTGCTGGTCTGAGTGTGTAGATACTACTTGCAGTAGTAAAAGCTGGAAATTTTTTAGATCAAGGTGATATTTAAATTGGAAGATGTCCTTCTTTAGAATGGAGCTTTGCACATTTGACAGGGTGTTAAATCCCATAGAAATCCTCATGGACTGTCACCACTGGGAAAGGCCATGAATGTACAGCTTTTTGTTGAAATGGCCATTGTCATTTGGAAATGAAGCTGGAGAAAAAAAGGTTGAATCAGTGTTGTTGGGTAAATTAGATCACCTGGTAAATTTTCTTTCTTTGATGGGCTTGTGTGCTTAAATAATTTTAAAACTATGTTCTTGCTTTGTGAAGCATTGGTAAGTACTGAGTCATCAAAGTAACAGGAGTTACTTCTTCCCGAAGGAGGGATATGTAGAAAGAGAAAAATGTACAAAGTCTGTAATATTGGTATGGTGTTAGAACAGCTTGACTACTAGCAGATGGCAGAACAGGTTAATATTTTGAATTGGAACTCATTAACTTTATGAACGAACTGTATAATTTTAGCAGTAGGCCTGAAATCATCACTGCTTTATCACCCTTCCCTGGACTTTGGAAGACCATAGAAGAACAAGCTTAGCCAAATTTTGAGTGCGGTACTAGATGGAAAAATTAAGTTTTAGGCCAAAGGGAGGTTTTCGTAGAAAGTACTCCTCCTCTTGCAATTGTTTTTGTCATTTTCAAAATAACTAAATGCTTGAATAGCATCAGAGCTCTCTCAGTTTATCTCTGGAAACTATTCTTTGCCCTTTCCTCTTCTAAATGGAAAGACCTATACTTTTCCTTCCATGGAAGCTAAATTTCTAGCCAAGGATAATAGTAAATCAATATTTTTTTTATTGCTTTTGCATGTGTGTAAATAAGTATCAAAGTGATGAAGAAAGGGGCTGCGGGATTTCCATGTACTCAGGGTTTTTTTAAAATCCATTATCCTCCATGGTTACAGTGTTTTTTTTTCTCTCTAGTCCTTATGCCTTCTTTTTGCTACACAGTAAACATTAAAAAAATCAGAAAACTTGAAGGAAAAATTCATAACAACAGCAGGTTGGAACAACTGCCAGCTTTCAGAAACCATTGTTTAATTGAAAAGTTATAAAGTAAAAGCAAGTACATGAATTGTAGAAATTGTCTGCATGAAACATTTATAGTGAAAAAATCCATTTCGTAAAGATAGATGGAAGGATATCTTTTATGCAAAAATAAAACAATTTATCTGCCTGCAAAGCTGACATCTTGTAAACGTGCCTCTGAAAAACAAACTGGAGCACAGAGCTGCAGAAAAATGCAAACTCTGCGTGCCAAAGCATTTCTGCATCCACATGAGTGACCTAGGGGGGGCATGGGGAGCCAAAGGTGGCACTGAGATGAAATGAATTAACCTGCCTCCTCCCATGTGAAGAAGTGTAAATAAAAATCAAAGGGATCTTTATCCCACTGACAATATGGTATGCAAGGTCACATGGCCTAATATTTTAAGAGGATTAAAGCTAAATCTCTGCAAACTTTGAAATGGCCCAACCGAGCCTGTAAGCTTTTCAATTTAAATGGGTGCACAGTATGACTTCTCCGATCAGTTAGAATCTGGTAGGATGAGATGTAGTGATGTGGGCTCTGAAACAATTCAATCCTGCAGTGATAGGTTTTACACATTATCTGCTAATTTGAAGCTGTGAAGGAAGTGGAAACAAAAATAAAGCCCATTATGGGGAAAGTTTGTGTGAAAAGGAAAAAATCCTTCATATTTATTATTAATCAAATTAGGCACACCATTTCTGTAATTCTGCTTTGTTTCTAGAATTGCAAACAGCAGCGTCTAACTGGAGCACACAAACCACTTAAACCACATTTCCATCACTTTTAAAAGCCATAGTTCTCTGAAAACATGAACAGCATAGAGCAGAAAGCCCTACTGTAGATAGGGAAGAGCAGACTTTCACCAAAACATCTCTATTTGAACCTCAGATGTTATCACATGCAAGGTGCACGTGGAGTGAATCTATCCACCAGATGGGGAAAATTGCTAATTGTCCAGCAGAATGTAGCCACCAGCTGGCAGGCAGCTACCGACACGCAAACAAGAAGCAATCCCAATAACCACACATAAAAATAGCATAACAACATGCATTCAACCTGAACCATCAATTCTTGTGAGGGGCACAGCTGACAGGAAAAAAAAAAGAAAAAGCATCTGTTCTGAAAGCAGCATGTGAATTTATGTGCTAGTGTTTAACTTGTGTTTTGGGAATATTGCAAAATGTTTCCACCTTAAAAGCAGTGATAATAAAGCAGCTGGGAGATACATTCCATCTAATGCTGCTGGCTGCCCTTTGGAGCTCAGACTTGAACTCTCACATATGGTAAGATGTGAACATTTGCCTTCCAGAGTACTGTCCCATATAAGTATTTTTAAAATAATTGTGCCAACGTGGTACCTGCAATTACCTAGGAAATGAAACTGCTGCTGATCTAGAAACTCTGGGTAGATGCAATAATTTTGTCATGAATGCAGAACCTTTTTAGATCTTAAGAAAATCGGTCTTTTCTGAAAAAATTAGCAAATTTAAATTATTTATGGAAAAATGTTGATGAATTCTGAATAGCTCTGTACCTTTTATCCTTCCAGGTGGAAATGCTGATGTAAAGATGCAGCATTTCCTTTCCTTGCCACAGCCAGTGCTTTTTTTGCAGCTCTTTTGTCCACTTTCTTCCAGCTTTCCTGTGGCGTCTATTAAACAAATTCATGAGTTAGCCAAGAGACCCTTGGGTGAAATGGGAAACTACAAGAAGACAGAATATTTTCAGAAAAAAAACGTAAGGAGTATTTAACCAATCAAGCTTTTAACTCAGGCTTGCTCAGGAGGCAATGTTCAGAATGCATGGACTGAGACTCTCCTAGTGACCCTTAAGACAACAACAACAGCAAAAAGCTGCCTTCAAAGTATTTTTTTTCCTTTTCAATGTTATTCAGGGCCGATGTGTTCCCAGTGGCTTCCTCAGTAAAATAACGTCAAAGACAGCAGGACCAGGAAACTGCAGTGTGGGCTCAGTGCTCTCCAGCTACAGTTCACTGCCCCGTACACTTCTGTGTCCCTAAGAGGTCAAAACAGAAGGGTTGTGGGTGGGGGTTAAGCTAAAGAAAACAACAACAACAACAACTAAAATACTCAAGAAAACAGCATTTTTAAAGGCACATCCAAGTAAGCAACATTCTCCATAATAACCCAGTTTTAGGCACCTATCTGAAGATCTTAATTAGCCCATTCTGCTGTTAATTTCACATATCCCCTCTTTGCCTTCAGTATCTTTATAGAATAATTTTCAAGCAACTGCATCTATGTTTAAATCCATATCCATCCAGGCAGGATATGATTATGATTATTTATGATTAGTCCTCCAAGCATTCCCACTTGATCAGTGTAAGAAGACTGAGAAATTAACCTGATGCACTCCTGTCCCTAAGTAACCCCCTGCACCCCACTAAAATAATAAATGCTTTTTTCCCAACAAACTTTTATAAGTTATTTTTTATTTTCCTCTACACTGTTGTTACTTTTACAGAACAATCTCAACTATGTTTTCACTTGAAAGAAGATTACTATCTTTTTATTCATAGCTATTCTTGGGACAAATCGTCAGTCTGCAGTTTGGGGCCAGCAGGTTCACCTGTTACTGTCCCAGGTAAGATGCCCAGGGACTGTCCCTGACAGTGTTAGCTGTCTAAAGTGACAGCTGCCTGTGCCCTCGAGACTGGAATGGGCATGGGCACAGGGACATTGGGATACCACTTTGGATCACCCAGACATCCCCTTGTGGGATCAGAAGAGCACATCATCCCTCAGCCTAGAACTCACAGCCACAACTTTGGCCTCTGTGATATGGCCAGAAGGGCAGATTTATCTTATTGAGGCAGAGCTGGTCATCAAGTATTCCCCAGGCAGCTCACAGTGTCTGTGCATTTTATTATCCCCTGTTCCTCCTTCCTGCCATCCTCACAACTCCACTTACCTACTGCAGCCTCTTCCCAATAAACAGCAGTCTATTTGTTTTCCCAGTTTTGTTACATCTATTGCCAAATACAGTATTACTGATGCAGTCACCTAGGCACTGGTGACCTTGCAGGACTATGGGCAGGAAGGTCCCAGCACTCCTCAGCTTGGCTGTCTGTGACAGCTGACAATTCCTCATGTATATCCTTCTTAGCCACCTGTAAAACCCATCCATCCATCCATCCATCCATCCATCCATTCCTCCCTCCCTCTAGGTGCTACTTCCAACTTCTGCCAGCTCCTCACGTGGTTATGTGTCACAATTTCCCATGTCACATCCCATCATTTTCCACTGAATATCCCACTTTTTTGGATTAATGGTAGAGCAAGACCCAGCCACAGGTGTAGAAAATTGTCTGCAACCCTAAAAAGCAGGGGAGGAGACCCAGCATCTCTGTTATTTTTTTCTCTTCCAGAGCTAATTGTTCTTTTGTGCACAAATGATACTCTAAAATTGTGTCTAGTGTTTTCTGACCAATCCTTCACCAAAGACTGCAGTGCAGGCCAGTACATTTGGCAGTCCATTTGCAAACAACTATTTTCCTATACCTGGTAATTGAGTTTTCTTCTGGGTTCTGGTTCACTGTTCCTTCTTTTGGGCCATAACTGAGGCAATATGCTACACTCTTTGGAAGAGTAACTTTCTGCCCACAAGCCTAACAGCAGTGAGCTTGTATGTAAATGGGACACATGAAAATGGGAAGCCCTTCAGATCTTGAACATAACGTGCCTATGGAGTGGTCTAGCTGAAGGTTAGCTGCTTGGTGACATGAGTGCAAAATGAAGCTTCATGTTACTGGTAAACTGATCAAACAGGTACTTCAGAAAATTCAGTCCCAGGTCTTCCCAGCCCTCTTTCAAACTCTTCCCTTACATCAGCTCTGGCTGTTCATTTGACCTTCCAGGAGACCTTTCCCTGCAAGAGGGAAAATACAGCAGGAAGCTCTTCATTAGTATAGACAGCAGCTCGCTAATGCAGGCTTAGTTTAGGCTGGAGGCTCAGTTCATTTTTTACTCAAATCAAAGTCAGAGATTTGACTCTTCAAAGTTAATGCAATCTGGAGAACTCAGGCTTCTTGACTCTTCGATGCTTCTATGCACAAAGCCAACTTTTCCAGATATAGGCATTAATTAATTCCATCAGCTATATCTGAATATTTACCTCATAAATTAAAACATTGAGAAGGGAAAAAACAGTCACTTTTTGAAAAGTTCTGAGATATATATTTAGTTTAGACCTGTATCTTTGTTGGAAAGCAGAAAGAAAGAACAGCATCTGAAAGAAGTCAATATATTTTCAATATCGAAGAAGAAGAATACTTTGTACTAAATTTGCAGTATTCACTTTGCTGCCATTGCCTCCTTTCATTCATAAGCATTTGAAGGCTTTGCCTCTTCTGTGAACATCTAGATAGTACCTTTATAGAGAAGGAATAATTTTCTTTTGTAAATTCACATGATATCAACATAATACCACTTAAAAATGGAAGGTATGAAAATAAAGGCTGCTAAATTAGCTTCTCTGGGGTTAGAAGTGCATTATGGGTAGCAATTAGAAAATGCTTGCGCTAACCATCAACCAAGTGAGCAGATTTAGCACATCAGAAAAATTAATGAGTCTCCATGTAAAAGATGATAGTGATCTTTCCTCAAAACTACCACCTCGGTTGCAGCACAGCAAATGCAACTTAACTTCTGGAGGCAATAGAGATGGTTTTCACTGAAATATTGAGAGAGATGGATGCAGATGCCATGGTCCTTGATGCAAGAAATGCAATAGAAACCTCTGAACTTACCTGCTCTACCTTCCTGCAGCTTGACATCACTGGCCAAGAGGCTCCTAAGCTGTATTCCTGAAGGTTTTATATGCAATGTTCCTAGCAAGATATCTGTTTGCTGAAACACTTGATTCTTTCATGCTGTTGTTCTCTCTCCCCATCTTCCTAGTGGAATTCCTAGGTAAGGTCAAGAGAAAGAGAAAGAGAAAGAGAAAGAGAAAGAGAAAGAGAAAGAGAAAGAGAAAGAGAAAGAGAAAGAGAAAGACAACTAGCAAAGGGAAAGAGGCCAGAAGGCTTAAAAGTAAGACTGGCCTTGTGCAATCGAGATTCCCATGCTGGTTTATTTTTAGCCAATATCAAAATTCCCCAAGCCGGATTCATATGCTGGAGATGGTCCATGTGAAATAAACAGCCCATCTCCTCACTGAGAAACTGCCACAGGCCTAGAAAACAATCAGCCACAAGGGAGGGAAAAAATGATGAGGAGAGTGTAAGGACCATAACACTAATAGAAACAGTGAAGCAAGACAAAGCAGAGGAGTCTGGAGCATCCTCACCTCCTTGTGAGAAATCTGTAGGGAGAAGGCTAGCAGGTTCCAAGGGAACAACTTCACTTTGAATGCTCTGCAGGGGCTGGGACTTGGGGTAGATCCCTGACACAAAGAAACTGCATTTCAAGCTGCTGTGCTCTAATTAGGCAGCTGGCCATCTTCATTACAGTAAGTAAAGGAGTGGCAAAAAGGACAGATAAAGAGAAAATAAAGACAGATATTAAACCACTGTAAGACTTTTATTTGTTTTACTGCAAAAAGCACGTATTGTTCTTTTTTACTTCCTTTTTTTTCCTTTTTTACAATTGTCCAGGGAATAAGAGAATTTCATCATAATTGTGTTCAGGTCTTAACTGAGTAGTTAAAAAGTCAGGAGTTTGCCTTAAAAGTGATTAGTGGAGAACATATCCGAACAGAAATATTTAAGTATGTTTATAAATTAAGATTAATTGAAAGAAATTCCTTCATTGTTGCTTCATTCCATTATCTCTAATGTCACTATAGTTCTGCCATGGGAGGACATGTTTCTAAGGTTTTTTTTTCCCCAGAGGAACTCACTTTCTGTCCCAATGTGTTTTTTCTCCTCAGTCGCTCCAAGCCTTTTCTCTCTATCCCTTAATATCATGCTCCAGCTGATTGGTTTCACCCTTCCTGAGCAGAGGGTCCCTCAGCTCATGCTATGTTCACACCTTTCCCCACCTCCTGCAGCCAGCACAGCTATGCCCTGCCACCCCAATCACTCAAACACTTCACAGGCACAGCAGTTGCCTTCCTACAGAGCGACACCCATCGCGTGGAACCGTGAAATCCAGGAATTACACATGGTGTTCTGCAAGGGAGTGATTAGAAGAGGGCTGTGTTCATCCAAAACAGGACTGATCGAAGCAATGTACCATTCAAACAAAGACAGGTGATGGCAGAGTTACGCGCACTAAACATATTGTCATGGGGATTGGAGGCCCTGCTTGTTAAAAGTCCTACTACTCAGTTTAAAGAACAGTTGAGTAGCTTTCTTCATCTCTGACAGAGTCTGCTGCTCGCCTGCCAGCTGTCATATTGTCCCTGTATGAGGGAGTTTTATACTTGGAGATCATAAAATATACTTCCGATGAGCTCTCTTTGCCTTCCTAACGAGATAGATGCTGGAGATATTTTCAGACATGTTCTCAAGGAAAAAATAAATCCAATACTCCAGAGGGAAGCTTCACCTTAAAAGTGAAGCAGCATAAATGCTGCATATCTTTTCCCCAAAACCATATATTGTGGTTCTGCAGCAGAGTTCGTTGTGATATGTCTTTACCAGTTGTTTTTGCTTCCATAATTATAAATGACATATTTGTGTTCAGTTTAAGAGAAGAAAAAATGTCAGGGTTTTCCCTCAGTCTGTAGTACATAAATGCTTTATGAACAACATATACTTCCAGTGCAGTAGAAAAGGTTTGTGGGTCCTCAGTATACAAGAAGTTTAATACCATGATACACAACCCATGTGTCTTAGACAAGCCGCAGAAAATGCATTAAAACTGTGTGTGATTTTACCAAAAAAGCAGTGGAAGCATGCTTTACTCCTCAGTAGCTTCAGAGCAGCAACTACACCTGTTTTTAACACCTCCACGACTGAATGATTACTCAAGGTGAGGAAAAAATATATTACAGCATAAAGAAAGACAAATATTACCTGTTTGGAAACCTATACAAACAATAGCACCCACTTCAGCTACATCTCATGTAAGAGGAAAACCCATCCAAAAATTGGTCCCAGGCTTGCAGGGTGTTCCATGCAGATGGGAAGATTGACGTACAAAGCTATTGAGATCTACAGAGGAAGAGGCCACATCAGATCATGCATCCATACATTCTTCCAAGCAACTGCAGAGGAAAAGCCTGAGTTCTGCTGTATAATCTCATCATCAGGCAAGTCATGAAGACCACAATGAGACACCAAAAGAGAGTAAGTGTGTCTTCTGCTGCCTCTTCCAATAGTATGAACCCTCTCCAAGTCAGGTTGAACTTAGAAATTAAGGAATTACCAAGAAAATGACTGTGTTGCAATAATTTATGTACATGCTGAGAAGAAAAACAGTGTCACTACTATCTGTATTATTAAATCATTGCCTAAAGCATATCTACTGTGTTTTTATCACGAGGATGCTGCAAGCTCCTTTCCCAGCCTTGTGCCTTGTTTTGTAAAGAGTCACATTTTCCAAGAAATCTTTCATTCTTCAGCAAGAGAGGCAAAATACTACCCTCAAAACAGTCTATTTATTGAGGTAATCTTGTAGGAGGCAAGCATTTGAAATTGCTAACTCTTAAAAAATGTACTTCTGCCAGGCATTTAATCTCCTGGGTGAATGCTATCACAGCCATGCAATTCTGTTGAATGGAGGTGGGATTCAAATCTTCAGTGCTTTTTAGAAAGGTTTGCCTGAGTCCCTGTGTTTTACACATAACACAACGCATCTGGTAAATGTGAAAGGCAGGTACGTCAGGGAAGCTGGCCACGAAACTTCCATGTTTTTGGCTTGTGATGAGGTTTAGGTGGAAGACAGCTGCTAAAGTGGAGCGGTTAGTACAGCAGAAGGTCTGGGAGTTTCATCACTGAAGATGCATTTGAGTTCTCAAATTCCAGGTCAGGGAGCCTTCCAACCACAAACCCAGAGTGCCTTCCAACCACAGAAATACACCAACAAACAGCTGCAATAAAAATTATTTGTCTGGACAATCAGGCAACTGTCTCCTAAGGCTATGATGTTAAATTTGGATGCAGCAGTGGAGAATTTTGCACAAGAAAACAAAATTGACTACAGTTTTTCAGATGCAGAATAAGACAGGCTTTGGGCATGGCTTTTCCTAGTCTTAAAAACAAAAGTCTTTTGGTGGGCTTGGATTGCTGTCATTTACTTTCCTGGTCATGTATAAAAGATTCCCTCACCCCTTCCAGTGCCTTAGAAAGGATCCACATGAATGATTGATTACCTTGCATATGGTCAGCCAAGCCTACCTGGTTGGATGGTGTAGGCAGCTGGGTCTTCACTTTCTAAAAAGAAGCAGTAGACTTTTTATAGCTGATAGCCCATTTACAGGCACTTGCTTCTTTGCATTGCTGTACTATTTTGTAATTTTAAGGGATTTTTGTGGACCTATATAAAAAGGAAGCTGCTTGAATTCACAGTCCTATGTGCTGGAAATCAGCAATGTTCAGGAAACCACTGCCACGGGAAAAGTTGGGAGAGGATCCAAAATCCTGCCAGATCATAGCTGAAGCTCTGATTAGATTTTTGTACACTTGATGAGTTGAATTGAAGTTTTCCAAAAAGGGGCCTGTGACACAGGCCAATCTTAGAAATATTGACTAACAGCCATAGTTTGGGCTCAATAAATGTTTAGATGACCTTAAAGGTTTGATGAAAATCCTTACAGGTAAATTCTGGGAATAAGACATTTCATGGCTTCAAACATTATGTTCTCACACCACTTAGTTGCTCTCATCATGGGGTAGAAAGTGGAGGGTAGCTTATTTAAATTCCCTGTGGACCGTAGCTCCTTTATTGTCTACACTGTTTCACAACTTTCTCTTAAAAATCTTGTAGGAAACTGAAGGACTCCATGGAAAACCAAAATAAATTGTGCAATGACTGAAAGAGGGAAACTGGAGTGGAAATATCAGATAAGACACATTCCCACTGTATTTTTGACCATGAGTGAAGGAGCCTGTTACAGCCTATCATGACGACAATTCCTTCCTTTTTCCCCAGCTGCCACTTTTAAATTTCTTTTTGATTTATCTCATAGTAATTGACATTTGTGCTTGGGTTTTACTTAGTTTTCTGTTAGCGTTTCCAAAGGCTTTACCACAAAGGGGTAAATCCTGTTGGAGAAAGTCCCATACAGTGGATGGTGCTGGTATTTTCTGTGAACCATTGGTTGGTAGGAACAAGAAGGTCACATGTGTAAGGGAAGTTCAATCAGGTATTTGTATAATTATCATAGAGTTGTAGAGTGATTTGGGTTGAAAGAGATCTTAACAACCATGTAGATCCAACTCCTGCCATGGGCAGGAGCACCTTCCACTGGATCAGGTTGCTCAGTATGTAAAGTGTATAATACATACATATATAAGTAAATATGTGTGATGTATATAAGACATATATATACAGTATTTCATGACTATAAGGTGCACCATTTTGACTAAAATTTTGATTGAAACCCAGAGGTGTGCCTTATAATCCGGTGTGTTTTATGTATGGACAAAGTTCGGAAATTTGCCAACCTGGCAGCCGAGCCATGGCGGCAGCAAAGCTGTGCACTGCGAGAGCCGTGGTAGCCGGCGCTGGGGGTGGGAAGGAGTGCTGTGGCCCGCGACATGGGGAGGGTACCTGGGGCTGTGTTTAAAGGCTATGCTGATCCGTGAAAAACGTTTGCAAATTGAGAACCTGCCAGTAAACCCCGCGATTGCGCGATTCCATTACTAATTTGTTACTTTGTTGTGCGTGGATCCTCGCTGCAAAAAAAAAAAAGTGCGCCTTATATGCTGGTGTGCCTTATATATGGACAAAGTTTAGAAATTTGCCGACAACGCAGAAGCGCGCCTTATAATCCAGTGCTCCTTATAGTTGTGAAATTACTGTATATAATACATATATAACCAAAAACGTATGTGTGATCCATCCATGTATTTGATTAAATCCCATGTCCATATAAAGTGACAACCAGCCTGACACACTCTTTCCTTCCAGATAACCTGGCCTCCACACAGAGGTCATATTTGAGGCAAACAGGAGCCAGAGCTGGCTCCAAGAGGCAATCAAGGATCAGCCATTGTATCATTTTTTTATTCAAATCAAGTTTTAGAAGACTGTTCATAATCAGTTTATTCACATAAGTGCCTGTTTCCTCCCTCAGATTCCAGTCATCTGTGGTACAATTAAATGCATGAAATAAGAAAGCTTTCCCTGGACAATACTAAATTGCTCTCTTCTGAAAAAGAAAGTTGTTTTGAAGAAATTCACTATAAAGGCAAAGCTGTTGATCTGCATAGGCAGAAAGACATACCATGCCAAGTTTCATTTATGTATGTTTTTGTTTTTTCAATGTTTTGTCAAGCACCCTGCAGCACAGTTCAGTGATAGCGGGTAGTGTTTGAATGAGTGGGTAAAGGATGTCAAACCGAGTACAAGAACGAAAGCATTGGACTTGACTATGGAAGGTCTGGTTGATTTAAATGCTAATTCAATGATACAAGCCTTCACTCAGCTGGTTTGTTCAAAGTATGCAAGCAGACTTTTTTCTCCACTTTTTTTTCTTCCTTGTCTTTTCAATGTGTGTTGCAGGCCTCAGGCATCTCTTCACAGGCTTTCTTTTTCTTACTGTGGAGAAAAATCTTCTCACCTGTCTGAAAGATGGAGTTAGGACACCACAACACTCTCATTAGTTGTGAAAGAGTTTTCTTGCTTCCTTTTGGTTCTGGGCATGCCTTTTTTTGTGTCACTCATGCCTCCTAAACTTCTCCCAGCTGTATCACCTCAGGACACTCACAGCCTAGCACAGCAAGTTGTGAGATGCTCAGCATTTTCCTCTGATGAGTGCTGGTCCTCTGTGAGCCAGCTGCTGTGCCATGAGAAGGAGGAGGTGGGCATGAGGTGGGGATGGGAACTCTGGCTGCTTGGAAATTAAGCCAAGGAGCTCCTCCTTGACCTTGTTTCCAGGCCCTCTAGCCTGCAGAATGAAAGTCTGGGTGTCACTTGCTGGTCTAGATCTCCAGCTGGGCTTGTCATGACACCTAGTTGAGAGCTGGGGCTGTCTCATCCTGTTATAATTGGATCAGTCTTCTGGCTTGTCTGAACAATGGAGGAGTTTTGTAATATTTGTGTGTGCATCCAATACTGTATGGACTTGTACCGACTTGTTTTGTCACAACTGAAATGACATAGTCATGCAAAAAAAAAAAAAAAAAAAAGACAAAAAAAAAAAAAAAATTTTCTGATCCTGCAGGATAAAAATGGCCTTCTTGAATCAATGCTAATTTGATGTTAGTGTAATTATGGATTATTTACCAAGATCCAGTTTTCTACTCATAGCAAAAAAATTGTGAAGGTGCCTGGCACTGGTAAATTAGATAACAAAGAGGGTGATTTGTCATTATTACAGATCATTAGTTCTTCTTATGTTTAAACTTGCCCTTCCCAAAGACAGACTTCTTTTGGGTGTCTGGAAGATACAATAAGCTTCAGTTATGATCCAGCTGGTCTATTGGTCATTGCACTGGATTGACCCTGCCCCAGGCCAGAAAACAGCATTAAAAGCTACATAAAGTGTGAGCTAAGAAAGCAAGGCACAAATGGTCTACTAAGTCTTTGCTTTATCAGCAGCCACAATGTGAAAAGTACAGTTTTGTCACCTATTCCTTGGACTGACACACTCCCTGTTCCGCAACTCTTTAAGAAGAAAGACCTCTTAATGGGGCATACGTGAAACTCCAGTTTGACAAAGTGGTCTGAACTGGACCACTTGGAAGAGATGGCATCCAAAACCCCTTTTCCTTGAAGGTGGGAAAGTGTTACTGTGCTGCCCTCTAATGCTCACAGCCTTGTATTTACTCGTGGATGGAGAGGTTTGAGGTTAGTGTCACTTAATAAGCAAACCACTGCTTTTTTGTCTGCTCTCATCACATAAAATTGGAAAAACAGGGCTTTATACTAATCTGTGTTGTTTTTCCTATGCAAGCACACTTGTTATTATGCAGTGAAAGCATGAATTATGGAGTGCTTTGGGGAGGTAATCCAATTTGTGGATATTTCATTTAAAGTGTGCCATGAGTGAATTGTCCCATTGTGATGTATTGATAGCCCCTAGGCTCATAGTGTCACAGAGAGGTAAAATAAGGCAACTCAACACAATTGGAAAAAATAGGGGAACTATTTTTCTACAAAACCATGACAGACATGTCAGGTTCCTGTGCCTTTAAATTTTACAGCATGTAGAAATGATGCTCCGTGGTCTATTACATCTTGCAGAACCATTTCACAGGATCACTTAATCTTTTTCAGGAGCTTTCCTACACTGAGTTTCTTATGTTCTCCCTCCGCATCACCTAAAACCCTGTCAAAACTTAAAACTGCTATCCTAATCCAAGACTGAACACCTGAGCTTTGTGCTTTTGTACCTCCTGTTTTGCGCTTAAATAGATGCCAGCGATCCCCCTCTTCTTCCTTGTAAAGACATGAAAAAAAAGGGGGAAGTAGAAGTGGTCAGGTCTGCCAATTTAAGGCTCAATAGCATTCAGGCCCCTTTTATCTTCAAAACTTGACCTTGAAGTCTGAGAGCTATAGCAGCAGCCACATAATTATTATCAGGATGGGGGCAGGAGGAGAAAGAGGAGGGAGGGTAGGGAAGCAAGCAGACACATCTCCAGAGAAACCCAGTGAGGGTCAGGATCTAAACTAGCTTATCAAGCTGCATAAATATTAATCATACTGTTTAAGAATATATTCTGCTCCATCTGCAGAGTTTCCCTCTAAGAGGTGTCTCTAATAGGGCATGATGTCTCCAAGCGTCTTTTATTAATAATTAAAACACTATGTCTCAAATTACCAACTGGTTCATGGAAGATAATGCTGTGTTGGCAGTGTCAGGCAGGGGAGAGCCTAGTGCAGAATGCCGAGGTGAAGGGGTTAGGTATGCAGCCTTCTGCTTTTCTCCTCATTATTTACATTTCATTGCTTCCTAAAAGCTGTGAGAACGTGCCCTTCTTGTGCTAGGCTCCTGTTCCACACCTCTTTTGCCCATCTGCAAAAAGACAATGATTTCATTTGTCAAGATCTTTGAGGCCTGTGATAAAAAGCCTCATAGATGAGCTGCCCTGAAAAGGAACTTCTGTGCCCAAGAGCTTGTTTGTTAGCATGTACCAATGGTGTTGTTAAATACTAGCACCAACAATTTTTGCTCTGCCTATGGCCTTAGACTGTCTCAGGCAAGTTCTCTCGCCCCAGGTGCTGGAAAAAGAAAATATGCATTCAGGAAAGAAAAATATACGTTTAAGAATTCCTTTCTGCCAAGGAGAAATAGGAGAAAATGCAGCACAGTAATTCAGCAGAGCTTCAGCAAGGAGTGCTGAAAGGCACTAGCAAGGCTCAAGTGGTGATGGTGGAGGAGTGTCAGTGCCATGGGCTAGTAGGGGGAAGGCTGGGAGGATGAGACACCAGATCATGATATAGCTTGGAGCACACAGGAAATGTGGTGTGAGCAGCAACCACCCTCCTTCAGGGATCTCAGCCATAGGAAATGAGAGCGGAGTACTAATAAAGGGAAAAGATGCGACTAATCCAATAAAAAATATTTTAATTGTGAGTTTATGTTTCTTTTTCCATTGGAGGTGAATTTGCATCTGGCAACAGGCATTAAAGTGTGTACAAGGGCAGGTCTGTGGCTCCTGGTCTGCCACAACCATAAAGTGCAGGGAATGAAGTGAAAACAGACAGCATTGTGGCCACACAATGCAAAAGGGACTCTGCAAGAAGGATGTCTAAGGAAATAATGATCCAATATGGTTGATATGGTGTAATCCCTTCTCTACCAAGATTATGGGTTTGGCTATGGATGTGGTGAAACTGAAGCAAGCAGGACTCTTCTGGAGTGCACATCCATGCTTGAAATTAATTTTTTCTGGCTACTTGTGATGTCCTTGGATCACTCTCTGCTCTACCAAAATGAGCAGAACAACTGAATTTGTGACCACTTGTATCTCAGGCCATACTTACATCAGGGCAAGCAAGTGTTGCATGTAGTTGCATTTGAAATTCCTTGTGTCAAAAATCTCTTTTTGTGTCTGGAATGGTGTAAAAAGATTTCAGAACTGAGATCACATCATTTGCAAAACAATATCACCCACATTTTTAATTCCTATTCAGATTAACTTTCCATGGGGTGGGAGAAGGGAATCACTGATGAGAACAGTTAAGTTCCCCATGAAGCTGTTGGTGAGCTACCTAATTTTTCCAGACATGGGAAGTTACTTCTCATCTACTCTAGCTGTAAGATTACTTTAGTTTTAAAGGAGCCTGGATGCCAGATTTATTAATTAAAAAATCTGAAATAAGTAAAGAAATCCCTAAGAAGCAGATGCTGATGAGATTGCTTAGAAAAGGATTTGTATACTACAAGGCCCTCACACAAACAGAGATGAACTTTTTACTTCCTTTTTGGTAACTATTTTAGCATCCATTACTTTCTTCTCTTCCCTTTTGTGCTCCTACTGTCATTATTCTCTAATTCCATTTTCTCATGATAGCAGATTCACAGGAGGCTCTTAATCTTTTGGCAAGGTGTTGCAATTCTGTGACAAAATATTAGATAGCTAAGCTGAGGGACAAGAGAATTAAAGGACATGTCTGAGGTCACACAATAGGTTAATGGCTAATCACAGTTTGAATCCAGGAACTTCTAGTTATTAGACTTTTTCTGCAATTGACTGTGTTGTCTCCTGGAACTCTGAAGTGCTATAATATCACTTAAAAATTGATATAAGTGTCGCATAGGTGGAAATTAAAAATGTGGTCAGGAGAAAAAAAAAATGAGCTATTGGGAATCATTAACAAGCATCCAACACTGATCACTTCTGCAACAAACAGACTGGACTCTGATAAGATATATCTGACACCCTTAGAACAATTAATCAAGTCTCAGAAGTGGCAAGCATCAGTAATAATATCTTACTTGTAGATCACTGAACATCCACTGAAGACTGTGCTTGTAATAAAATCTTTCTTCCTTTTGTTTCTGTGGTGGAATATGTTGGCACTTACTGCTCTGCTGGGAGTGTTATGTGGGAGAAATTCTGGATGAAGGCAGAGTACTCCTCTCCTTTACCTGTCTCCTACCAATTAAACCTCCATAGATTTATGTCTTAATAAAATAGCAGTTATACTTTCTGTTTTTCAGTTCAACTTTGCAGTTAAAAACCACTACTCCAAACATAATAGGTGCTGTCTGCATTTGCTTAAATTGGGCATAAACATTTATTGCCTCCTTAGCTAACAAATGCAACCTTACTGTTCAAAGCAATGAGGAAAATTCCACTCAAGGTCAAGTGACCTGATGTTTTCAGGCAGCCTCATTACCCACATCAGCACTGTAGAAGATGAGGCAGAACATCTGGTAGTGCCATAAAAAAGATAGAAATGTATGCATATTTGGTTTAGCTCTTCATGCCGACATTGAGCCTGTACTTTAATTTTGGGGTAATGTTCTGAAAAGCTGCTAGTCACAATGTTTAAGATTAAGAAACTCAAAAGGTTTCTTGGTCTTTACAGTTCTTTATGTCCAAAACAAAACCATGGGGACACTGAAATTGTCATCTCTTGCTGCTTGGCAGCACGATCAGATTTGAGGCAGAGATAGCCCAGCCAATCTGATATGGATTTTGTCTCACACATCTGACACCTACGAGGTGGCACTTTATTGGAGACTACCAGCTATCCTCAGTCACTGTGTCCATCAGAAAAGTTTGCTCACCATAATGAAAATGCATTGCAAACCTGAAAGAAAAAAGGATGGATTTGCAGCACTGCAGTTTCTGTGCTCCTCTCTTACTGCCCTCTAATGACTTTCTTCCCCAGTGGCTTGGCTTTCAGATTCTTTGGAAGGTGTGGAAAAGCAGCAGCATCTCACCAGTTCCTGCAGGAGCAACCCCTCTTAGCTCATTGGAGGTGCATGACTGCCATTCACAGAGCTCCTTGTTTCTTTGCCTGACTCCCATCCTCATAAGAGTAGTACTGGATCTATTTTGCATCCATAGGTTATGATCACATATTGACAGCAGAAAGACATTGCTCTCTGGCTTTGCATTTCTCCTGGAGTCTGACACATCTGAGGTATGGAAGGAGGGAAATGTAAGATCTGGCTCTACAACTCGTTTTCATGTGGAAACACTGCTGCTCAGATTACCTTAGTGTGGAATTTAGAAGAGCTTTCCCTCTCTTAAAGGCAGGGTAGCAGGCAGAAGAGTGGTGCAGGGCTGAAAAGCTGCCTGAAATACATGTTCAATATAGGCCACATGGTGTGACTGCTTTGGATTGTGTTAGCACTACTGTTCATTTCAGTACAGCGCAAATGTCTCTTCAACATTCAGGAACTCCTGCTGTAGGTGCTACAATCATCAAAACCTGGACCTTTTGTGATCAAGAGATCCCAGAAACTCACTCACTCCCAGGAGGTCCAGAAATGAAGTCATGAAAACAGAAAGTTATCCAAAGGGTTGCTGTGTTGGTCTGGACCTTGATGTAGAAGGCAGTTGGGAAAAAGGGAAGAAACTGGATGGGACAGTGTCAGACATGAAACTAGTCCTCTCCCACTCCCACTCATTCCTACCCTACCTGCATGTTTTCAGCTAAAATATGGAAGGGACAGCAGGATTTTCCTCCAGTGAAAATATTTCTGCCTCAGTCATCATAATGCTGTGACCAGGGATAGTAAACACACACTTCTGGTGACTGTTTGGAAAATGCTGCAGACAGAAGCACAGGAACAGTACCCAGTGATTAACAGCAGGCAATGCTGCCTTTTACACGATGGCCTTAGTGGAGTTCCATGCAGAGATGTGAAACCAAGATAATCTAAACCCACATTTCACTCCATATGTTGTATTGCCTTAGCATACTTCCTTGCCTGTATTTTAAAGTGCTTCAATTCAGAGTAATTTAAAACCTCATCAGCACTCACTAGAGGGTTGGGGTTTAGAACCTCAGTCAATTAAGTCCATGTGGATGAGTAATAGGAGTAAAAATCACAGTTTTCAGTGCAGAAGAAAAAGAAAGAGAAAGAAGAAAAAAGATTCTATAGCCTAGCAATTCAAAAGCAATTATATTTTTAGTTACACAGAGAGACATTTTCAGACTTCTAATTGCTCCAAATCTATCTGCTAAAGAGTCATTACATTCCATTTTAACCCCTCTCTGACACCAGGAACTAATGCTGTAATTGAACTGTGTCACCAGTGATCTCAGTTCAAAATCATTAGTGGAGTTGTTCTTTTTCATATTTGCTCTAACATTTCTGCTCATTGCTTACAGGCATGGGGCCAGATTTGCTGCCAGCATATGTGGGTACAACACCACTGAGATTGGTGCTGTTGTGTCCAATTAGGCCTGTGATGAGGTTGGCCCCATGTGCTACGAGCTTTCATTAACCAATATATTCCCATTACAGACTGTGATCTGTTCACCCAACTACAACGTCTTAAACATGTGGCAATGCAGTGGAATAAAACTCAGTGGGGTTATGCTTTGAATTCTCCCCATTTTTATTTTCTTTAGTAACAGAACCCCATCGTTGGGCAATTTCATATCCACACATGTGATTCGGATTTCACCTGCAGACAGTAAAGGAACAATTATTTTTTAAAGAACTTGGTTGCTGTGTTCTCTCTGATTCCTTGTTTATGGCAATGTGTGAAGTACCCTGGGTTCATCTCCTTTTTCTCCACAGACCTTAATGGAAGAATGAGAGAAACTGAATCAGAATATCATGGTAAACAAGTTAACAAGGTTCCATGCAGCTTATGTGTTATGGTTTTGTTGCACTTATGAAGAAAGAATCATTAAATGTCAGGGATATTTCTAAATGCAGGCTTAAAAGGTGATATTTAACCATAAACAGTACTATAGTTATTGGCAACTGATAGTGTGAGTCCTATAGCAATCTGTTAATTAAGATTCCACCCACATTTCTAGTTTAAACTCTGCCATAAAAATATGCTCTGTACTATAATCTGGAACACAGATTTTAGCACAGCAGTGCTTTCTATTTGTTTTGTTTTTAATTCCAAAAAATCATTCAGCCATTTTATAGCTGAGAAAGGCAAAGAGTAAGCTGGAAGTTTCCAAGCCCTAAGTTATGATGTTACCCAACTCATCTGAACTCAAGATTAATGCTTACAAATGCAATAACTCAATCCCATTCCCATGGCATTTGGCAGCTTAGAGCCCAGCATTTAGTCAGCAGGTACTGGAGGGGTTTGCTGGTGCCAGTGTCTATCAAACGTGATTCATACCCTGCCTTACTCCTCTGAGCATGGGCAGGCTAGACAGATGTCATTATTTACAACCTAACTCTGCCTGTGCTCCCTGTGATGAAGTGTGCACCATTTGGCTGTGTTAGCCCTTACTGCAAAGCTCTCCTCAGTATAACTCTGCTTTGAGCACAACCGTGCAACTAGCGTTTTCTGGCTCACATCTGGTTAATGCAGAGCACAAGTGAAGGTAGTTTGTTGCTATTTATATGTGATTGTGTAGATAGCACCTGAGAAGAAAATGCTTTCTGGGCCAAACTGTGGCTCATGACTTGTTGGAAGGGTTACATTGAGCAATGATGTAGCCCAATTTCCATTTTTACCTGTCTGATATTGAAATCAGGCACCCTAGGGACAGAAAAAGGAGCTTGTATCTGGATCAAGATCCTGGCTAATTAGGTCACCACCGTGACTGTGCCACCTGCAGTCAGCTTTGCTCCCAGGGGAAGAGCAAATGCCTTGTGTGACACACGCAATGCTTGACACGCTTCCAACACTGCCCTCAAAGGAGACACAACTTCTTTCCCCGACTCAGTCAGCTAGAGGCTTAACAGCCCTTCCCTCTCTGAGGAGAGAGCATCAGTGCTAGTGGAGACACACAGCGGTGCAGAGGGGAGAATGGATCCTTGGTAAAACCAACCCAGAGGTGAGGGGAAAAATGGACAAAAAATCCTCCCAACTAGTTTTAACCTGCTTGGATTCCCAATCCTATTCCCTTCTAGCTGTATCAACACTTATGGCCTCATCCACCAGCAAGATATGATACCAGTCCAATGGGAGAGCAAAGCAGAGGAGAGTGCAGAGCAATCTGCTATAACAGCACTGCTGGCTGAAGGCAACTTAATGTGTACAGGGATCTGTGGCTCAAAAACTCAGGTGTGATGGTTTGGTGATGACCAGCATCACTCTGTAATCTGCTGCGTTTGTTTGAGAACTCAGTTTTTGACTCGGGTATGACCGATGCATAATAGCGTAAGATCTGGTTGAACCTTCATGAACCTTTGATCTGGTTCAACTTCAGCTTCTTTCTTTGAAGTTTAATAAGAGGTTTTATGTCCTTTTTACACAATTGTATCTAAATTTACATTAGTTTTACTGTTATTATGTGACTGCCAAATCAATAATATAATCTTTTTTCAGTATTTACTTAGCATAATAAAACCTGGAAAATTACCTAAATAAGCGAAATGAAAAACATTCTCCAAGCACAAATGGAATTAAAAGACTATAAAAACTCCATACTCCCAGCTCCTCTCACTTTATGTAAACATCAGCCTGAGTTCTCTAAAGCACTCAGTACTGTTTTAGCTCAATTTCCCAAGCCCAGCACCTGTCCACATAAACACCCCCATCCTTTTCATGGCAACTGGTGGGCAGCTGTGTGAAACTTTCCTAGCAGCCCAACTCTACAGCAGGTCACACATCTGCTTCCCCCCCCACTTCCTTCATTTACCCAAAAGGTACCTTCCCCTCAGCCATACTGAATGCATCCAGATCATAGGAGGCAAGACACCAGCATAAATGCCGATTTTTCTTATTACCTGTTGGAAAATAATCATTATCATTATGTTTCCGAAATTAGGTTCCACATTAATGTCTTCCTGTGGTGCCCTTTATATTACACCATAGAGGTTTAATCTGCAACTAGTCTTTCTTGCTTCTGTGGAATTATTTTATCACCTTAATGTTCCTCTAATAGACGGTATTTTTGGCACATGAAATGATGAGTGTGTATTGTAAACCAATTAGGCTTTATTTTAAAAAGAAACTGTGATGGGCTAAGGAAAAACATCATGAAGCACTGAGAAAGGCTTGAATTTCTTGATAGTTGCTCTCATCAGAAACTGTGTTGTTTAGCCAATCTGCTAAACCATTGGAACTGTTTTATTTTTAGATTATATGCCTCCTCTGCTAACATTTTTCCTGTTCTGTGGAACTAATTACCATCCCATACGCTATTGTACATACCTTGAGTTTAAATCAAAAGTTAGATTTATTCAGTGATTCTTTCTAAAAGAGCAGGAGACAAAGACATGCATGCCCCCTAACTAATATTATTCTGTGGAAAATTTCATTTTAGCCACCATCATATTTTAAAGAGTTAATTTCCATTTTGACTGTGTTTTATTAATAGGCCACTGGAAGCTTATAAACACTTCAAGGCTTTTAAGACTGTGTTTTTGCAAAAATGATTAATTATGCAGTGTTATGGATTATGATGCCCTCTTTTCCATGGTTTCCAGACTTCTTGCTTGTTGTCATGTAGCTCCAACAGTTCGATGAACACAAGAATATTTTTTCCCTGTGTGTTCTAAAAGGAAGTGTGATTCTTTATAAAGAACATACTGCAAATTGAAAAGCTGCCATTCACACAGTCAGGTTGTCCTGTGGTTTATATCATAAATAATGGCTCTGGACTTCCTAACTCTAAACTAGTTTAGTTCTTGTGCAAGACCCCAGACTATCAGCTGCAGAGACTGACAAGCTGAAAGCCAGCAGAGACAGTGGTAATCATCAAGACTGATTTCCCACCCAGTACAGACCATATACATGCTCTCGCTATTTCTTCCAATGGAGACAATTTTTCTTCCTGGAGTATAAGAGCTATTTTATCTCTTAGACAGCAAAGGGATGGTGTCACCTTCTACCCTGTCACCTCATTTTTTGACAAAACAATGTCTGAATAGTTCCTTTACTTAGCAATCCTTAGATTCTTTATGGGTCATGTGAACCAGATCTGAGTAAATCTTGAAACAGGTATGTCTGCTGAAGAGTATAAATCTCAGTTCTTAATTAATATAGACAGTGTGTCCCAGCCCTCCAAACACAGACATAACTATCCTACTGTCTTCCTGAGAATATCACAGTGAGTGAGTGGCTTTATTCCCAGGAATATTAGTGATTTTCTCAGTACACAGACACTGCAGAGACATTAAACTTTTGACTTAATTGCAAGTTCCCACATCAGAAACCTGATAGAATAGGCTTGCTCTGCTCTTCTGGAAGGGCATCTCTGGGTTGTAAACAAATGCAGGGAGAAGAGAAGTGATATGCCAGGAATTGTGCATTGATGTTGCCTGTCTGCAGGTGATGTGATGACCAAGTGTGTTCAGGAGCCCTGGGGCTTCTTCACTGATGAGGCTCCAGCAGAAAGATGTGGTAGTCAAGAAGAATCACATTTTGACCTGGCCTGTCCATCCATGTAGAGAAACATGGTAGGGAGGCAGAGAAATCTCTTATTCCCTTGGGATTTTTCTTGTTACAGGAGACCAGCAATCTGCATCTTGTGTAGCAAACAAGCAGACAGGGCCATTCCTCTTGTCCCTGATATAATAGCAAGCTCAACTGAGCTTGCATGGACAGGAAAATAGAAGAGCCTAGAAGGCAAAAATGACCTATCTCCTCCCTACTCTAGGGCTGGGGGTGGAGGGGGTTGCTGTGACCTATAGTCTGGTGTGCCATTTTCACGTGCAGCTGGACAGACACATGGAGCTTTTCCTCCAGGGACACTGGGAGAGGGAATTCCTATCTGCCATGAATAGTTAGCATGGAAACCATTTACTTTGCTTCATGGCTAAAATGTAGCAGCTATGCCTACCATCACTCTGTTAGAGTCTGACATAGCAATTCTTAATCATTCTTAGGCTTTTCTTTTTGCTTACCACCCTTGTTCTTGGACGGGATTGGCACAGCTGATGAATTCTACCTTACATGAAATTCAGGGAATGGCATCAAGCCCATGTTATAGACAGGAGAGACAGAGCATGCTGACCAAGAGTGTGCAGACATGTGGCACCTTTTACCCACACCTAAGGTGACACAAGGAGCTGCTGCAGCTCTCCTGGTGCTGTGGCGAATCACTGCTCTCGCAGCAGAATCTACTGCTCCTTCAGCCTCCTTCAGCTGCTCATGGAAAAGCTCCCTAACCCATTTCATCTCAGACAAGTGGGCCCTGCTTGAGAGGGTGATGAGTAAATCTCTGCAACCCCATCTGGATTCAAGTACATTCCTGAAAGCAGCTCAGGCTGTTTTGCCTCTGGCAAGGATGGGTGGCTAGGAGGCAGGGTTGGGCTGATAACCTCTGCAGCTGGCACTGCTGCTGCAGTTGGAAAAAGGATGCTCACTCACACGGTGACTTGCCCAGGGTCAGACTGTAGCACAAAGAGACTTACAGTTGCTTTCGTTAATGAGCAGAAGACAAGCACAGGGAAGGTGGAAAGAAGTTCACAGCAGAAATTCTACGGTGCAGTAAAAGGAGAAGAAACAAGGGAAGCAATGGGAAATAGCACTTCATAAGAACAAAGTCCTTTATTCAATATTAGAAGAAAGCACATTTTCTGTCATTCTTTACTTTTTGCAACAAAGTCTGTATACAAACAACTCCTAGCTTTATGAGGCAGCAACCAAAAAGTCCTTCTCCAAAACTGTTAGACAGTGATAATTAAAGCTGCTTTTGAAGAGACTGGATTTGAATCACTGCTTGAAAGGGAGAGAGCATTATGCAGTACCCTGCACTCTCTCTGTATCACACAGCCTTTCTGTTGCAATGAACTCACTCCAAATGAAAGTTAAATCACATCAGACAAACACATAATGAGCTTGTGCCACAATGTTTAATAAGTTAATCAAGTATGTTAATGATACATATTTACAAGAAAGGACTTTGACTCAGAATCAAGTCAGGAAACAACAAAGGCTAGTAATAAGAACAGCTTTGCATTGACAAAGTCCAGATGAATATGAGATAATTTGGGCAACAAAAAGAGAACAGAGAAACTGGTAATAGAGGGAGCTATGAAGAAGAGCTGAATTTCACAGCATATCCAATTACAAAAGTCGTTACTGATGGGAATAGCAAAACAATTTGTCCATACAGGATATGAGTGGAACAGAGTGGATTAAATTGTCTAAATCTGTACCACATTTCATATTTATTTTTAAAAATGGCTTGATATGTGGAATCTGAGTCCCAGACTCTTGGAACATCTGGAAGATCTCGAGTTTTTGGTTGGTTCATTAGAAATTAAGGCAGTTGTGAGTTTAGGGTTTCAAATATTATTTGCCCCTTTACAGCATTAGGCATGTTCGGCGTCATTTGGATTGAGGTTCCTGTTTTTCTGGTCAATTCTCATGTCTTTAAAAATAAAATTACTGGAGTGGAATCATCTAATTGTGAAAGCCTCATTGTAGATAATGTGATTGGTTGACCCTGGCTGGATGCCAGATGCCCACCAAGGCCATTCTATCACTCCCCTCCTCAGCTGGAAGAGAGAGAGAAAATATAATGAGAGGCTCATGGCTCAAGATAAGGACAGGGAGAGATCACTCCCCAATTACCATCACTGGTAGGAGAGATTCAGCTTGGAGAAATTAAGTGAATTTACTAGCAATCAAAGCAGGGGAGAATAATGAGAGGTAACACCAAATCTTGAAACACCAAGAGTCACTACCAGGGTCACTGATGAGCTCAGCCTCAGCCAGCAGTGGGTTTATTTTGGATCTGGCTTACATTACTCTGTTGGGATGGGAAATTCCTAGCATCTTTTCAGAGAGGACCTCCTTATAGACCTCGCACTATCAACAACTGGTCATGCAAACCCAATACAGATAAAAAATTTTATCGTCTCTTGAATCTCAAAACCATGAGACACATTTAAATGGTTAAAAATGAAGGAAGACTAAAGTGTATCCCAGCTGGGACTTAGCTACGTCTTTCACTGAAGAGAATTTTGTTTCCACTTTGTTTTCTTTAGAGAGAAAAATTATTGGTCCAGATGCAGAAATATTGCTTATAGTTCTAGTGCTAGCTTGAGCCAAGCCTGAACAAAACATCTCTGAGCTCAGATGCACACCTACTATACTGTATAATCCATTTATTTGGGTGCATTTTGTTCATCTCCCAGTTCTCAAATCCTTCTTGGTCCCTCAAGAACATGCAGTGTCTATTAATGTTTAATGTCTATTTGGTTGACCCTGGTGCACTCACTTTGGTTGAGGGAAAGCTCCCTAGGGTCAGATGAAACTGGGCCTGTGTATTCAAAGTATCTGTGTTCTCTTTCTTTAAAATCTTGCTTCCTTGAATTTTCTCAGGTTTGTTCTCAGTGATAATAATTCAAACTTGTAATTCAGTGATACTCAACCATTTTAAATTTCTTTCATCATACATGTCTATTTTCTTGCAGAACTACATGTATGTTAATTTAGTAATCTAGTTTTCTTTTGCGGTATTTGTCCATAAATATCCATTAAACATCCTGTCCCAAAATGGGGGCTGTTATTAAGCAACGTCCTCTTGCTATTTCAGTTTTGTGACTGATTGACTAAAGAGTAGAAACTGTTTCTGCTCCCTCTCTTGGAGGGCAGAAGTTTTGCAATCTGGATGGTAAGGAGCAAGAGAGCTCTTTGGATACAGAGCGTTTTCTGTGTCTAAGTACCTAACACTCCAAAGGAATGATTTATTTTTCAAGGTTAACACTTTTTAGCAAAGTGTGATTGTGTGCTGCCTAATGTTTTATGTCTGAAATTCAACTTTACTTATAATAGGGAATGCACTAATAGCTTAATCAGAAGTCTAAACATTTTGCTGAAGGATGAAAGACATTGTGACAGTGCTTGAATGGTTAATGCTTTTCTCTTGTAAACTTCATAACCCAGATGTTAAAACCACATGGAGCTACCAATGATGACTCTTGTTAACTCATTACATGTCATCGGCAGTGGCTTTCAAACAGCAGCATCACAAAATCCCACTGAAGACCAGTGGCCAGCAGGGTAGAACATCTGATGTCTCGAAAAGGTTTTTGTTGGGCTGCTTTGACAGCCAGAATTCAGCATGCCTCAGACCCTGGCAGAAAGGGAGGCTGCAAACGACTGCATAAAGGAGCAGAAGTTTTCCTAGTGCTGCTTCTCTCTTCCTTTGTTTCTTTCCTGCTTTCATCTCGAGAGCTACTTTCACTTGGTCATTCTGACTGCTGCACTTTTGCCTCCCAGTTCCCCTCTCATCAGTTTTTCTGCCTTTTAGAGTAAAACACAGAAACCAGGTAGCAAGGAGATGTTTTGTGCACTGCAGTGAATATCTTTTTCCTTCAGGGTTAACCTCATTGCACACACTGAAGTTTTCCTCTGTTGTTCTTGGCTTTTTTTTTTTAAACTCTCTCTACCACTGAAAAGCTTAGCCTCAAAGTTCATTTTTCTCTCAGCTCTTGCAGCACAAAAAAAACCACACACACAAAAAAAAAAAAAAAACAACAAAAAAACCAAAAACAAAACCAAACAAAAACAAACAAAAAAAAAAAAAAAGAAAAAAAATTTTAAAAAGCAGCTGTGCTCTGGCTTTAGTTCTTAAATTTCTTCTAATTGTTGGACAGATTATTTTTTTCCATACAGCAGACTGTCTGTCTATGTCTAGATAAGAAATAATGGAAATAATAATAAAGCAGTTAACACATTGAATAGTTTTGTGAGGCACGAACTTCATCCCAAGTCTTTTCTGCTCTTCATATGCTCCTGTTTAGTCCCTGTTATGTTCACTCAGCATTTTATAATGACAGGCCTATAAACATTGTAGAATCATGCAGCTGGAGCATGCCTGAATGCAAATTACCTCGCACAGGAAATTGTGTAGCACACACAGTACCTGAAAATAAAGATCCAGATAATGAACATGGAGAGTCTTTGGATGTGAGTGGAGTTACACTAATTTACAGCAGCTAAGGATTTGCTTATGCATATACCTCAACAAGCAGGTAAAAACCAGCTTGTCCTGTTCATAATTGGCATCTTTCTTGATACAGTTCCTCTCACCAGCCCCTCGAAATTAGATGTAAATTTCCCCCCTTTCCTCAAGATTGAAATACTGGAGCTTGAGGGATTTGACTTAGACATGATTCAGGTATAAAATGGTTTTAAGTGCACAGACATGTCAATCCAGCACAAAGGTTAAATTTCTTCAGGGAGAGAAATCTCTGCAGTCTTGTCCCTTTCCTTGAACTGAAATGTCCTCCAGATAAAATGCCAGACAGTTCAGGAGGCAAGGAGCAGATTTAGAAAATTGCAATGAAGGCAGGCTCTTTGCAAGGAGCTGATGCAGCGTAGCTACCAGAGAAAGCAAGTCATTTGAGCTATGATGACAGAAACTGTCCTTCCCAGTAATTCCTTTCTCTCCTTGTCCTTTACAAAATTTAAAAGGGTTTATTATATCCCCGTGACGACTAATGGGAGCAGACCTAAAATTAATTAAATATAAAAAAATAAGTTTTGCACCAAAATCTCACCAACAGTTACTGTTTTGGATATGGCAAATTATAGTAACAAATACTATAGAGAGAATAGGTTGGGGCTAAAGTTCTGATACAGTAATTTTACTTGCACCAAGTATGTGCTTTGTTTTATTTACTGTTTTGTGAAAAACTTCAGTTGCCTCACATACAAGCTTTAAGGGAGGATTTGTAGTATTTCTTGCCCTTCCATTTTCCTCATGGAAAATGCTGATCTATTTGCCTGAAGAACCATTGAGGTTCTGAATCAAGGCAAGGAAGGAACAGAGAATACCCCTGCCTTA
Source organism: Sialia sialis (assembly GCA_009812075.1). Taxonomy (NCBI): domain Eukaryota; kingdom Metazoa; phylum Chordata; class Aves; order Passeriformes; family Turdidae; genus Sialia; species Sialia sialis. The sequence continues at coordinate 44,606,081 of VRYO01001463.1, read as the reverse complement.
CATCTTGAGTGGCTGTTTACACTTCAACAGGAGCAGGCAAAATCAAAATGACATTTTCTGGTACTTTGTGTTATGCAAATTGTTCCACGAGGGGTGATGCTAGCACACAATGTGGTCCAAAGACCCACAGAAAAATACTTGCACAGAAGTTAAATGTGAGCTAAGTGAAAGGCTGCTGTTAATTCCTAGAGCCAAGGGCTAAATGTCTTCATTTTGGAGCATGTGGAGGAACACTCAGGAAGAAGGCAATCACTTGGAGCAAAACAGCCTCCACATAAACCCCTAACGACATTGCACAGGCACTTGGCATGAAAGACCTAAGTGATAGCAGAATGTATGATCGTATCATCACACAAAAAAACTTCTCACCCCTTTGATACAAAATGAATGGAGATATCTCCATATTATAGGTATGAGCTCTTCTGTATTGATTACCAGCACTGTTGTCAACCTTGACTCATTGTGATAGCAATGAAAAGCATGTTGTACACAAACTAACACACAGCAAGTTCTGCTGCTTGTTGGGAAACATAGTATCTGTCACCTCCCATGCATGACCCCATCCTATTTTATTTTTGAAAGTTTTGTCAAAAAACCCTTGAATTCATCCATAGTTTATGAAGGATTTTATGTGTAAAGAAACCAGAATTAGCTTCAGAAGCTACTTGGTGGAACAGACAACCAGTATCCAAGTAATAGCTCATCTTCCAAATATGTAGCAGAAGACTAATTAGGAAAAAAAAAAACTTTAAAAGCTTTTTAAAACATAATCTTCAGCACTGCGTAAATCCTATTCAGTCATGGCATTCCTCAACCTGACTTGAAAACCTGCCTGAAGGTTCAGCTATTCCTTCCCCAAACAGACCTGAGATAAAAGTGAGCTAGGGAAAAAAAAAGGGAAAACCTCTGCAATTGTGCTCTTGAATATCTGGCTAGGTTTCTTGGTAACATGACATCAGTGAGGTGAACATTTTGGTTTTAAATTCCTTGAGTGGTCGCTAAGCAAAAAGTGCAGAAAGGTCAGGGTAGCACAAAACTAATACTGGTTCTATTACTACTTTTGTCCTTTTCTAGCTCCCTAACAGGAAGAAACTGCCACCTCCATCTCAGTGAAGGGCAAGAGAGAAGCAGGGCATCTTTCGGAGCTTGTCCTCCATGACTCATTCATACTTTTGGTTATTTCAGATGGCACCTTTAGTTATACTACAGAAGACACCAATACTCTTCAGCTGACTTTTAAGATCATGAAGTCTAACTTTTAACCCACTGCTGCCCAGTCTACCACTAAACCATGTCCCAAGTGACACATTACACGTCTTTTAAATATCACCAGTGATGGTTATTCAACCACTTCCTTGGGCAGCCTGTTCCAATGCTTGATAACATTTTTGGTGAAGGAATTTTTCCTAATATTTCATCTAAACCTCCCCTGGTGCAACTTAAGGCCATTTTTCTCATCCTATTGCTTGTTCCCCGGTAGAAGAGCAAGCCCTACCTCAGTAGAAATTCCTTTCAGGTAGCTGTAGAGAGTGGTAAGGTTTCCCCTGACCCTCCTCCTGAACTCTTTTTCCACCAAGCAGCTTTCCAGACACTGCCCCCAGCTTCTAGTGCGGCATGGGGTTGTTGTGACCCCAGGGGCAGGACCTTGTTGAACCTCAGGCCATGGATTCATCCTGTCCAGATCCCTCTGTAGACCCTTCTGTTCCTCAGCAGATCAGCCCTCCTGTCCAGCTCAGTGTCATCCACAAGCTGATTGCAGGTACACTCGATCCTCTTGGCCAGATCCTGCCCCAGCTGAGCCCTGGGGAGCACCACTGATGAGCAGCTGCCAGCTGGATGTAACTCCATTCCCCACCGCTCTGGGCCTGGCCATCAAAACTGTTTTATACCCAGCAAAGACTGCTCATAAAATCCATGGGCAGCCAGTTTCTCCAGGACAATGTTGTGGAAAATGTTGTCAGAGGCTTTACTAAAGTCCAGGCAGACACTATCCACAGCTTTTCCTTTGTCCACTAAGTGGCCTCATAGAACGAGGCACAGTGTGTCAAGCAAGACCTGCCTCTCATAAACTCATGCCAAAAGGGCCTGATCCACTAATGTCTGTGTGTCCTGCATGGTGGCACCCAAGTTTATCTGCTCCAGTGCTTCCAGCACTGCGATCAGAATGTAGCTCTACAGATCTTCCTTCCAATCCCTCTTGTAGTTGTATATTATACTGTAATGTAGTGTATCAAAATGTTCATTTATTTCAAATTCTATTATTCCAAGGTCAGCAGAGGAAGACATTATTAAAAAAAAAAAAAGAAGATTGGTATGAAAAGCATGGCATGCTTCAGGGTTTTCCTCTGGTACTGTTAATATTTATGCACAAATTGTGGTCGATAAACAAGAGCAATCTTATCTAAGATGAGGGGGGTGGTCATAGGGAGAGTAGCAAGGCCCATTGCAAGATTTAAGCTGAGGTCCTCTCATCCATGGGGAACTCTGAGGAATGTGAAGTCAGAAATGTGAATATGGGCTTTATCTCCTGGGTGCCATCAAATTCCTGTTCTGTTTCACTTGAATGGGATCCCCACTTGGGAATTCCTATTCTTGTGCCTCATCAGGGGAAAACACAGTGAAAGATGTGGCTAGTCATCTGGAGAGAACAGTTTCTGGGCTACAGACTGGAGTACACATTTGCCTTGCTGTAAACGAATTCAGTCCAGGGATTCATCACCCTTCCTGAGGCCCCGCTTCAAAATTCACTGTGATGGATTATATATGCCATTGCCAAAAACATCTGAGAACATGTCTCTGTGGGCTACATTTATCTGCACAAATACAGATATTCTTTGTTAGAATGGATCTTATACTCAGTCTAGGTAGAAGTAAGGGTGATTGCTGCAGCCTCTTGGGTTTTTAGAGGCTTTCATCTTGGGATTGCAAAGAAGCTCAAGAATGAAATACTATTGCCTTTATTATTGGTGGTGGTGGTATTGCTGGTTTTTTTCCTATTTTTTTTTTCCAGCTGAGAAAGGAGGCCTAGACCAGTGGCAATAGATGTTCAATTACACCAAATGTGAAATGAGCCTGACTCAATCAGTCACATAATGGTTGATGGCTGTTCCAGATGATGGAAAAAACAGGAGGAAAGGATCTACCACACACTGTGGAGACATAAAAGAAAAGAGAGGAAAGAAGCTCAATAGGTGAATAGGCTAAATTCAAGGGAAGGTGGCCTTACTGTGACATAGCTGGGTAAGAGAAAAGGTGATGATTGACTGGAAGATTTAGTGATTTGCTGACGTTCTCAAGCAGCAGTTTTCCACATAAAGCAGAGGTTTCTGTTTATCCTGTTCTTTGTGCTGGGGATACAGGTGTCTCCTCTGTCAGCATGTGAAATAATACTGCAACACAGCACACATAAGACCCAAGAAAACTTTTAAGACCTGGATGCAACCATAAAGAGCTACTTTTTTACCATGTATTCAAAATAAGTGTCATCCTTGACATCAGCAACATCTATGATGTGGCACATGTGACCATTTCCCACAGAAGTACAGTCATCTCTTTCTGTTTTAACCTCTGAAATAGGACTGGGAGATGTAGCAACTTGTAGAATCTCAGCAGTGAGTTTATGAATCATGCATGAAACAAAATCTACTTCCACCTGACGCACAAAGGGAATATCAGACAGGGTTGTGAAACCAGTGCTGGGCTGGGGTGCTTGATGTGATATTCAGTTCCAGCAAAGCCAGGAAAGTCCACCAAGCACATTACTTTCAAAGTGTATATGCAAAGGTACAATGAGAAAAAAGAAAAAGTAATTATATGAGGTTGTTTGCATAGTGGGCTGTTTCCCTCTTTCTCCCTTTCCCTTGCTACCATTCTCTTTTCTAAAGCAATTTCCTTCATGGATTGGGCAAGACTGTTTTCATCACTCCTCAAATAGATCCTTTAGAAACTCATAGCAAAATATGCCTAATGTATTTTCAAGGAAGGTCTTTCACTTAAAATCAGTATTCTGTGACTTTTTAAATAATGAAATATCTTCCCATATTGCACATATTAGTAGAGGGATCTAAGAAGCACTGAAAGTTTTTTCTGTGGTGTAATAAAACCCCATATATTTCCCCCCTATTATTCTGATTTTTCAGATGACATAGCAAGAAAAGATGGCAGTTACCAAACCAGTTAATATGTCTGCGTATCTAAAATATGGGGGGTTATTTCTTAAATGATCACCAAAAAAGAATGCAAAGCCTAATGAAGTCAAAAGGGAAAAAACGTCTTTCAACTCCACAGTGATCTTATACCTCACTTGGAGTTGTAAATTTTAAGTCACAGAAGCCTTATCTACAAAACAGCAATGGAGGTAGAAAATAACCCATGAAAATATTTTTATTTCTTTTTCTACATTTCAGCACAGGCAATATTTAGTTACTAAAACTTCTTTCTGGTTAGCAGGCATTTGTAACAGCCTTTAACTGAATTGCTTGTGCCAATGGAGAGATGAGTGTGAGGATCAATGCACATGTCAGTACCAGCAAAGATGACAAATCACAGCAGGCAAAATAAGTCACCTTCCTACTCTTATGAAAATGCCAAACAGAGTTTTTTCTTGATGCGGATGCACCATCAAATACTTCACATCACTGGAATCTGAAAAAAAACCCTTTTACTCCCTGTTTCCTACATCTCCACACTGATGATTTTCATAATGTAAGTGTTAAGACCAACTTTTTTCTCCAGCATTTTGTCAAGATGTAGGGTTGCAAAAGACTTTTATCTTTTATTAGATTTCAAAAATATCTAGAGAGGAAAAATATAGATTTTGGAACTCTCTTCTAAACTCTGATAAGAATCATCACCTTGAAAAGAAAGCTAAAAACAATTTAGATGTATTTGCTCACAGCTTAATCTAATTGTGTTAATTGACTAGATCACTTGAAAGTAGCCACAGAGATGTGACATCAACAGGAAGAGTTGATTGATCCTTTGGAACAGACACAAGAAAGAAACCATTCATGTCCATGAAAATAGGGTCAGATGGCTGACTGGAATAGCACATTATGAAAATCTTCACTCTTGTCCTTTTGAGTAACCAAGGGAATTACAAGTTTTGATATTATTTGATGAGATTTGTGAGTCTCCCCTGAAGTATGCTACTGAGGAGCCAGAGATGTTTTGTGAAAAAGAGTAGAATTGAAGATTCCTGCCCTTTATTGATTATCTGCAAAAGTTTTTGCTTCTGCACACATTATTGAATTTTGAAATGACAGCACTGGCTGTCATTTAAAAAAATTTTTTCTTTATATAATTTTCTAGGAAGAGTATATGTAAAATCAAAATATATTAAGGGTCTATTTATGGGGGCATTCTTGATGTATTCATTATATCAGCCCAGAAGATTTGGTCCATTTAATAAGTATTAGTGTGTGGAAAGGTTTCAGGATGGTATAGTTTGAGAAGCAGAAATGAAATATTGCAAAAAGAGGTATTTACATGCATTATTTCCAAGATCCCCTTTCTGCTGTACAGTGCAGAATACGGTGAGTGTATCTAACAGTGGTCAGGTAGAGCTGTGCCTGGAAATAAAATATATTGGCAGGTAAATGTGGTACATTCCAGGGCAGAATTATATCTGAAGTTTGGCCCTTCAGTGGGGGCTTGGTACCTATTTTTCTGAAGTTTTTCCAGGGAAGAGCTGCTCATTCCTTTCACTGTGGAATGCCTATTAAATTTGAAACACTGAACAAATATGATTTTAACTCAGAGAAGCGAGGGCAGGCAAAAGAAAGTCTGAAGGCATAAAAACCTGGGGGCAGGTCCACATCATAAAGTTCACATAAAGTTCTCCTTCAAGTCTGCTTTTACTTCCATGGACAAGTGAGAAAAAGCAGAAGTCCAGCACCCAAACTCAGGCCCTGGGTATTCAACATATTCCCCTGGAGTGATGTGAACTGCACCTTCAGCAGCCCTGCACTTAACACATCTGACACAAGATTGCAAACTAAGACAGCTGCTTCCAGCTGGTGCTGTTACTGGTCAGGAGTGAAGAAAGGAGAAGGGGATGAGATAAAGACAAAAAAAGGTGAGAACAATTAACCTCTGACCTACAATATAATATATTATGGTCATCACTAGCTTAATTGAAGATAGAAGCTGCATCAGGAGTATGCTCTAATAAGTGCAGAAGCTTTGCAAGGTTCTTGTGCAAAATGCCACATATTTGCATTATCTGGGAGCGATTTGCATTTCTGTTCCCCAGTCATTTTCAGACAGGTGAATGCTAATAAAGCTCCTCTGGTAAGAAAATGTTAAGAAGATTTAGAATGTGGAAAAACCACTTAATGTGGTTAAGGGTAACCACATTAAAGTGCAGGTCACCTAATAGTTTAAAGGAGGATGCAATTCTCATTGTGTCTTAGGAGAACTTTAGTCATGAGGCTTTCCAGTGACAGGCACAGGCGAGCACACAGCATGCGGTCTTGAAGCCTGGAGACCAAAGTCGTCTTTCTAGATCCATCAGTTGCTTCATTTTCTTGGGCATGTTGTTTTGCCATTTATCCTGGGGACAGAGAAATGTCTGCACACAGACTGATTCTGCATCTCAGCACGCATAAGCTCTACAAAGTACCTTGCTGACAGACACAAAATGCACTTCAGCGACCAGGGAAGAATGGGTGGTTTGATTACAGTAAATCGGAGCTGGCAGTAAATGCGTAATATCTAGTTAGGTCTAGCTGCAGATTCCTCGTCCCTGAAATGGAGCCATTGGAACTTCACTCCATTGTCATACAGTTTCACATCATGGGGGTAAAAGCACAGCAAAATGTTTGGAATCTCTTGAATTCTCCATATTAATAGAGTGACCTGCCATCTGCTGCTCTGCCCACGCTTATGGTCTGCTGCTCCATAGCTAAGCATCCATTCACAAGAGAGGAATGTTTGTGTGGCAGGCAGCTAGGACTCCATTGTATAGGTCTTTACAAACATCGCACTGTGTTTTCCCAGGCATTTTTAGCTCCGTCTCTAAACACATAGTTTGCCTGTGTGGTTTTGTTTCTTGGGTTTTTAACATCAAGGAAAACAAAGGTCACAGCTTAGTATTTTTGAAATTTAGAGATACATGTGCACGCACACATATATAATATTTTAATATAGATTTCTATGCATATATACACGTGTATAAAAGTACAATTACAGAGAGATGGGATGAATATAAATTGAATTCTGATGTAATTGAGTCTAGAGAGAGACTTTTGGGGCAACTAAATATTATTTTTACTGACAAAACTACCTTGGGAAGTTCCTCAGCACTGCCCTGACCCAGCTGCTGCCCCTCTGCTGCAGTTTGCTGTCTCCTTGATGGAGGCAATGCAATTGTTTGTGGAACACTGTGTCTCAGACCCTTGATACAATCCAGGGCAAAAAGAAAAACACCAGGAAAAAAAGGCTTTTGTCCTTGTTTTTTGTTTGTTTGTTTGCTTTTCAACACAGATCTCCCTAATCTGGTCCATGGAATGATCCCACCAGCAGTTGTGCTGGCACATCTGAATGAGTGTGGGAGCAGGCATAAAGGGCTGAAGGGCAGTGGAGGAAGGGCAGCTCATTTTGCCACCAAGCAACACATACCATGTAACTAATCCCAACAGCTCTCAGCAACAACGAACCAGAACCTCAAACCTTCTAAACTATATATTTCATTCAAGTATTTGATTCTTTAAATATTCTAGGTGTGGGGATGTATTTTTAAAAGACTTATTCTCTTTTGTTTTTTCACTAAGGCATACTGACAAGAGACTATTCACTTCTTCCAAAACAGAGTGTCAGACAGTGAAATGCAGCTTTAAGCTAAAGGAATTTTTTTTAATGTAACATCTTTCTTGCCAGTGAAATAAACAACCAGCCTGTATTTCCAGTTGGTGCTCAATTCTTCCTCATATTTCAGTCAGCTCTTGTACATTATTATATGAGTCCTACTGTTACAGTTAAATGTACACAGGTCACTGGGTGTTTGTTCCTCAATGAAGCAATTTTTTCCCTTGTGATAAATAATTGTGGACATTTTATTTATGGAGAGCTCAGCACTGAACATGCTCATGCAGGTCCAGCAAATAATATAAGTGTGTGCCTAACCTCAGGGGTGTAATTTCTGCTGCACTCATCAGGGACAATTTTTACCTGCTGAAAGCAAAGCATGGGTCTCACTGGATTACAGCCAGCATGCTCAGAACTTCCCAGAACTGAGCTCATAACTAATTGAAGTTACTACATGTGCTTCAGTAGGAGTTAATCACCTGAGTACCATGGGAGATCTGGTCTTCAGGACTCTTTGGAATCCTACCAATCCCTTTTTCTGAGTCATGTTTTACTGCAATCTATACATGGCTGAATGCAATTTATGCTTCTAGAACTATCATTTTAACAGCCTTAAATTGGTTTCCTTATTATTTATGGTGTCTCTGTATTTTTTTTTCCCTGGTATGAAAACAAAGAGGTGCCTCTGTCTAACCTTCTTTGTTCTAGTCAGTACTGGGTATATTTATGCTATGTCATAATTTATTTGCTCCTTTCTAAAGCATTCACCTTTATATTCACCATGCACACAGGAGACATCTTGCTATTCCTCTGATACTTTTTTTCTTGTCCTTCTCTGGATCCATTTGCTTTACCCTTTGTGAAGTGCTGTGCTGAGAATTGAAAGCAGTATTCAAGGTGAATGTACACTCTCAGTTTACATTATGAGACATTCTTTTCCTATCTTAAGATAGACTAGTTTATTTTATTTGACTCTCAGCTTCCATCAACAGGTGGTTTTCATCAAGGACACTGATGAAGGCTTCTTTATGTTTTTCTACCACATGGAACTCATAAGTCTTCCTACAATTCAGTATTTTGCTGTCAATTTGTTTCCATTCAAATTCTTTGACTACTAACATTTGGTCTTGGATTTAAATGTGTCTTTCTCAGGCCCTTCTCAACGCAAAGGTTCAAACATGGAGAAGCAATGGTACTCCTCCACACACCAAATCATGGCTGAATTACCATTTAATTTATCCTTCCTCCAACTGTTCCCCAGCACAGTTCAGGGCATTCTGCACACAGCCATCCAACAGTGACAGTCACACTGAATGTATCGGTAGACAATTAATCTTCCCCTTCTCTGCCTATAAAGGCAAATGAATAAGCAAAAAAACAAGCAGAAGCCCTACATATACCCAGCTCCACATTCCCAGGATGCAACTTCTTGTTTTGGCAGCAAGTTCCTCTACCCAGGAGTGAGGGGCTGCATTGTCCAGAGATTGCCACAGTCTGTGTTTCTAAGATATTGCTTTTTCCAGCAACTTTTTTTGGTGCTACTTTGCATTATTCAGAAGCTTTGTTTTATCCTCCTTGGCTTCTTTACACAAACATTGATGAATTTTCTGTACCCTTCCAGTCAAAGACATGGGGGTTTTTTGAATTTATTTTGCGAGTCAACCCCTCCCTGGGCTGAAAACAAACTGCTTGCTATAGCCTATGCTGCTGACAACTTAGCAATTCTAATGAATTGTATAACCCTTCTTTCTCATCCCACAACTGTGTAGCTCCTTTATGGTCTCCCAAGGGACATTGTCAGCAAAACCACAGCAGGTGGGAGAGCTCATGTGTCATCTCCTACAAATGAAGGCTGAGAGACTACTTACCCAAGCTCAGACACAGATAAGTACCCTAAAATTAGCTGGGCATTTGGTGGCAGCAGCTGTATGTAGCAATGCACTGCAAAATGTAGAAACAGATGGCATTGCAGAAAACACGGATGTTGTGTTTATTGTCTGACGGGAGCCCTCTCTGCCTCCTTCCTCCAACATCTTCACAGAGCATTTGGGGGAAGAAATGGGATTTCCTTTCTGCTCCCCTTCCTACTGCTTCTGTAGTCAGCTTCTTGGAACTTCATTCAGAGTTGGTAGTTGGTCATTCCTACCGCTTCTCTTCTGCTTTTGACTCTTTTATATTAGAGCCGCCTTCTTTCATATTTTTTGCATGACTCTCACTTCACATGGTAGCAATAAACATAAAACTATGGTTCCTAGAGCATGTTGACGTTCATAAGAGGAGTAAGTGTGCACATTAGCATTTACTTCAAAGCCATCAAAGGAAAAATTTTAAATATTAATGCCAAAGGATGTGCATGGATGTATGTTCTGCCAGAAAAAAAAAGCCAGAATACATAGAAAAACGTTGTTGGGGTTTTTTTGGTTTTTTTTGTTTGTTTGTTTGTTTGGGTTTGTTGTTGTTGTTGTTTTCTTTTGTTTGTTTTGTTTTGTTTTGTTTTGTTTTGTTTCCAGGAGAGGACCAGAAATGGGAGACCAGTACAATTTTGACAATATTCTGGCAAAGTTTCCAAGCACAGTTTTCAAAGTCAAGGACTTTTTTGCAGTTTTGTTGAATTTTAGGGACATTAAATTCAAAGACATTTCCTCAGAACAAGTTCCCTATCATGTATAGATGGCTCCAGAACTGGGACATTCACTGCTCCTAGGGAGCAGGAGGAAATTTTAAAAATTGAAAAATTGACTAATAAAACTACAAATTTCAGAGGAGGTTAAGTGAGAGTATCAGTGTGTCTCAGGGTGTAAGAGGGTGCAATATCTACTGAGCTAAGTGTCCCATAGCCTCCAGAATACATGGGAATAGATTACTGTTTCAAACTCCCAAGATTAGCAGATCCATCCCTACAGGATGAGGTGGCACAACCTGCAGGGAGAAAATATGTAGCTATTTACACCCAAAGCCTAACACAAATACGCAAAAACAGAGCAAGACACCTTATAGCACTTCCAAACAGCTGGTGGTCTTTCCTCAGCAGCACCAGGGCCATCCTCTCCTCAAGAAGCACATCAACAGCTAAATCTTCTTCTCTTGGACCTTCTGCCCCTTCCCTTTACTCCTCTATACCTTCCCCTTCTCACTCCTCCTTTCATACAAGTCTTCTCCTCACCCTCCCTAAGTGTCCCTCCATATCATGGTTTTATGAAGTCACTCTGGCTTTTGGTTTTGCTTTGTTGATGCGGACACAGCTCTTGCAGTCTGGCAGATATATTCTCCTTCCAAAAGAGCTGCTTCACAGCTTCTCCATTTTTCCCTTCCCTTTGAAGTCCTCCTCTGTGTGAAGGGCTAGAAGATAACTAGCCATGAGGGACCACCCTAGAACAGGGACACTCAGAAGCAACCTGGCAGGAAAATGAGTGGGTGACAAAGGGCAGCAGAAGAGCATTACTCTCCGCATCTCCACCTCCAGTGCTGCCCATTGCCTCACAAAGGTCAGCAGAGATTGTAAATGGATGGTTTACCTACATGTTTGTAAGTCCTCAAATTCTTTTTTACTTTCAACTGTGAGTTTTTGGTTTTGGCAACGAATTAAATAAAATTTTCTCACCTGAGTCTACTTTGCCCAGACACCCTCTAAATTCACATGGGACCTTCAGTCTACAAATGCAAGTATATTTGGACAAAGAGGGGGGATGCTTTCTTATGCTCCATGACACAGCTTTCCCTAACTACTTTTACCCTATAATAGCGACGGATGTAAGCCCTGTGCACTTGCAAGCTAGATGACAAACTTGTGTTCACATGCTCCTGACAAACACAAACCACAAAATCCCCAGGCATTCACCAGCCTGCTGAACACTGCTGTGACCTTCACTCTGACATGGGATAGAGTGGCTGAGGGCAGAAAGGAGTTGCTGATCTGTGATTGCTTTTGAGGCAGTGAATCGTAGTCATGTTATCCGAGAACAACAGGAAAATTTCAATTTCAGCCCATGAGTGGCATTGTATGACCTGTTTTGATATGAGCATCTACCGATCTTTCATCAACTGAAGATAACTGAACAGCAATCTGCAGACATTTTGCAGTCATCTTTACCACTTCTACTGTTAATTAAAATCTGAAAATGAGATTTACATTACATTATAGGATCTTCAGCCTACAAGTATTGTCATGTGTGACAATGTTTGTAAACCAGCATGATCATTAGGAGCTACAGTGGTGAGGCACTGTTTTCTTGTGGAAAGAAAGTCTATCAGAATTTGGGGCACCAATTTATAAGTGTTTTATTTTTGTTTAATTTTGGACAAAAATTAAGGACTGTTGCTTCACAGGAGGTATTAAGGGAAAACTGTTTTCTTGTGTTACAGCAGCTATAGAGTAAAAAATTTATATAGTTCCTAACTTCTGCCAGAGTACACAATGAATGGAGAAGAAATATACTAAAATTTATAAGTACAGGCATACCTTAAGGAATTGGATATCAAGGAATAAATGCTTTCTATTCCTTAGGAAAAAATATTGTTGCAATCACAGGCTGCAGGAACTCACAGTTCTTCTGAAACTTAAATCCACTTTTTTGCTATAAAATATGTATTATTCATTTTGCTCAGGTTAACTTTATTTTTCTTTTAAAGGAGCCTTGACACTTTAAACTGGCATTTGTGAATTTAGTGTAAATCTTTGCAATATTAACCAGGTGACAAGTTGGCTTCAGAAAATGAGAAATATGACCTGTGGAATAGCCCACTTAAACAGAAGCATGAGTTAAGATTCAGTCTATTTGCAAGCACTATAAACAAGGTGTTCCAACATCTTTCCATTGTGCTTTATCCCAGCGCCACAGTGGTTCTTGAGTTATATATAAATTACTTTTCCCCCCATCTCTTTCTGTAGAAATTAATTTTAAAATTAGTAGTACTAAGTAAAAATTTCCTAAGGATAGTCACTAAAATACAAAATTGAATTAGCTCTGTCCATGTTCTAACCCACTTTGCCATTGTCTTTCATATGCCCCTAAGCAAGTAAATTTTGCTAACAAAAGTGCTGAATAAAAGTTTTGGAATTCACAGTGGAGACAGTGTGTTTTAGGACATTCAATGTTGTTTACACAGAAAGTGTCTGACCTTCCAAAATCCTTTCACACATCCTTAGTGCAAAGACCAGGCAATGATTCAGGAAATGTTTTGGCCACACCTTCTGATAATTGGGAGTGCAGATGCAGCCATATTACCAGAGTGGTAAATGTTCATTGCAAAGTTAATTTGGGGAATTAACATCGGGAAGGATGAGCAGAAAAAGCAGTCAGGTTGAAAAGCCAGAGCATGCCACTGTCTGTGCTGGTGATGCACTTGTGTGATTGCTTCTGTATCTTATATTACTGCTAATTAAGGCTGCAGAAAGTGGGCCTGCTCCATTGCAGTGATATATTGGAGAACCTGTCTGCCTTTTTGAACAAACTGCTGCAATATAGTCAACAATTTAGTGTTTTAGAACGGGCACTGCAGATGTTTCCCAAAAGGGGCACTCTTGGTACACCAAGAGTATAGTTAAAGGGTGGGAAAATGCCATGGACTCCAATGAATTCTGTTGCAGCTCTTTCTTTGTGGCAATAAAGTCATATCTCTCTCACATAAAAAACATTCTCTTTCCAGCCATTACATAGATCTCTGCCTCCATACAGAAACAAGACAAAGTCACTAAGAAATTTTTCATGGTTGGGCATGACTGTTTTTGGGTTGGGGCAATTGTGAAACAACACCTGGAGAAACCTACATCCCTTTCTTTTTTTTTTTCTTAGAAACATTGTCCTGAAAAAAAAAAATCAAGAGCTTGAAGCTGAATATTGACTGAAACCTACTTTGAGTAAATGCCTTACCTCCCCCGTTTAATTCTTTTAACATTAAGGGCCATAGAAGTAGAAAGGTATTACCTAAAAGATATATCCAACGCTCTCATCCATTTTTACTCCTCATGCAGAGCTCTGAGGCTCATGAACTTTGACAAACATGAGAAGTCAAAAGGGTCTCTTCCTATACCAGCTGCAAAGAGGATGTAAATGAGGGTGGGCAAAGGATGTCAGATATCAAATGGTAAGTGAGAGCAATAACAGTGGATGAGTGAAATTATCCACCCAAGTAGATAAGACTAGAAGGATTCCTAGGGAAATACTGAACAAGCCAGGCAGAATATTTCAGTGCATATCAGCACAAGAGAAAAAAAGCCTCCAGTGGAGAAAAATTGAAAATCTGAACTCACACTGTGAAGGAGAATATGATTAACAAAATTCATTCACCTTTGAACTTACAGAGTGAATAAAAGGAATGTTCCAATCAAAACATTAGAAGATTGTTGCACCCAGATAAAAACTCTGCACTTGGTTATCATGTGTTCCCAACAGCTGGCAAAAGAAGGCAAGGCATCTGATTACTTCACAAAAGTCTTTTAAATATCTTTCATATTGATGTTGGAGCATCCTGCAGAAATAATAATTTCTAATGGATTTACAAATTATTTTAAAAATTAGGTGAGTAAGGCAGTGATAGCATAAACTAGAGCAGCTATAATCTCCATAAAGTGCGCAGAGGTACACCAAGCAAAGAAAAATCTGTGCATGGCACAAGAACAAATGCAAAGGCTGACATAAGATTGCACAGTAAGCTCTGTTTAAAAGGAAATTGTGTGATAGCATATCAAGGAAACAAATGCACACTTGTATTCAAGAAAGGGAATGAGCTTAGGTGAAAGTCCCCAATAAATCTCAGAGCTGTGAGCAGCTAACAAAATCCTCCTAGATGACAGCTTTGAAGAAAAATAGTTTTACAGAAAAGGTACTGGGCTGAGCCTCAGGAGGTTGGTGTCCCCATTGCTATGCTGCTGCACATGTTCTCTGGAACTCTGAAGGAGAAAAAATATTCAGCAAAGCTTTTCTTTATAGAATGGAGAGAATACTTCCCTTCCCTGACATACTTTGCCTTATGTATTTATAAGGTATGAACATCTTTACATTCTCTCTCAGCGAAACTGCCAGGATTTACTGTGGAAAACAGCATTCAAGGGACCCCTTACAGACGAAAGTGTGTACCAAGAGAACTGTTCTGAAAACCTGCAGGTTCAGAAGGAGAATATGAGGCCATGAATACCTCTTACACAGAGGATGTCTTTCATGAAATTGCAGGGAGGCTGAATCCACTCACTTCCTTTAATGTCAGTCTAGGTACTTTTATGCTCTACAGATTGTCAGCAGGCAAATCTTGCAACCAAAATGGGTTTCTTGAAGTCCATTGGCACACATTTAACCAAAGAGACTTCTAATGGTCCCTTTGACCTTGCTGTGAGCAGACTGAAAGACATCCCAAGGTCCATTCCAGCCCAACTGATTCAGTAACTATTGTACTATGATATGTCCAAATTAATGACAAGATTTCTGTCCAGCATATGGCACAATTAGAGGCTGATCTTATGGTCTGAGACAAACAGCATACCACTGGGAAAGTAGCAGGTCCAGCTCCACTCCTGAATATCTCCATCCATCCTGCTCCTAGCCATGCTCTCCCAGTGCTCACTTTGAGATGTCTTTCATACTCACATAAGTCACACAGCAAGACACAGCAGCCCAATCAGATGGCAAAAAAGGACAAGAAAAAGCAGTTTCATTTGAGATCAGATGAGCCATGTAATGGAATCAGGAGGGAAAGTTGATGGCTGTGGTGAGAGATGGGGAGGGGAAAAGGGGAGGATGGAGAAAGGAAGAGTCAGAAGAAAAGTTAACCACAGTTTCCCCCTTTAGTCATTGGTGAAGTTGTACATCAGCTTGGCCATATTGTGAAATTGTATCCTAAAAAACATAGTTAATTTAGATGTACAAGTCATCTCAAAATTATCCCACTCTACCCATATCTCATCAGGATGTTGTTTGTAGTGAGCAGAGGCTTTTGAACCTCAGCAGAACTCCAAACTCAAGAATTTAGTAGTGATGACAGTGATATAGAACAGAGAAAGCCATTGCTCTTGTGTGCTGTATGATGGTACTGCAACATGGTGAAACTTAAGTTGGGAAACTGAGAATGGTGGACAAAACCTAGTCTGATGGGCTTGATCCTTTACAGTACAGATACAGTGTTATGAGTCAGGATGGAGGAGAACCACATCTTTCCATTCAAGGAAAGAACTTCCCTGTGCCTCCAAAAGAGAGCTGTCTCAGAGTTTGTCAGCAGCAGAGGCAAACTGAAATATTGGGGCAGCCCAGGACAGATGGTGAGGCTGTGTGGAACAGGCTGTGTGGAACAGGCAGGTGCAGGCACAGGGAAGCTAAAGCAGTTACCATTGCCATCTCTCCTCTGCTGCCTTCTTTCCTGCCAGGCCCGACTAGCAAAGCCAGTCCTCTTTTCATTGCCTATTACTTCTCACCAGAGGCAGATTTATTTTCACAGCCCCTAGTTCCACCAGTGACACTGCTCCACACAACAGGACAAAGATCAGCCCTTTCTGATTGCTCAGCTTGCTTTGCTGCCCATTACAGGCAGCTGTCAGCTTTATTTTTCCCCAAAGCCAGCCCTGCTACCAAATCTATTCCTACCAAGAAGTGTAAATCTGAAGAGGAGAGTGCACACCTACTCACATTACAATTCTGCTAGGTTTTCCATCATCAAGGTCCTCACTGATGATGTCTCATTCCCTGAAAATACACAGTGCTCCTAATTATATACTTTCCTCTCTGATTTATTCTGAATGGAGCAACATGATGACTGCAGTGCAGTGCTCTGTAACCTCATAACAGAACATGTCTTTCTTCAAATGTTTTTCTTCATATGTTTTTCTGTAACCTGCCTGTTACAGAAAAACAACTTTGTGTGTGTATGTGTCTTTGATTCCCAAGACTATGCAGCTAAAAAAGCCAACCCCAAAATCCACTACAAGAGCCATAGAAGGAAAATGACAAATCTTTGATGCAGGAAAAATTATACATTGAGGCAAAACCTCAGGCTAATCTACTGCTGCCCAGGTGATGGTATGTGGTACAAAATTATCAGTGATAATGGAAATACAGCTTGCTAGGCAGAACACACGCTATGTAGCAATGGCTTTGTGAGTACAGTAATTTCACGTGTATAAGGCGCACCCTTTTGGCTAAAATTTTGGTCCGAACCCAGAAGTGCACCTTATAGGCCAGTATGCCTTATATATGGACAAAGTTTGGAAATTTGCCAACCCGGAAGTG
>VRYO01001463.1:44541180-44588063 GCA_009812075.1 Sialia sialis | reverse complement strand
GGTGGGGCAGTGATCCTTATCTCCACACAGATCACTGCCCCACCTGGTCACAACAGAGATGATAGAATAGAGACTTTGATCACATCCTGTATTGTAACCCAAGACAGCATGGCTGATGCGATTGTTACTAATTGGTTACTTCGTTGCATGTGGATGCAACAAAGGGAGGGAGGGGAAAAAAGTGCGCCCTATACCCCTGTGCGCCTTTTATATGGATGGATTCCATGGACTTTCCATAGACTACCTGGAAGTGCGCCTTATAAGTGTGAAGTTACTATAAATTCCATTTAGGGACAGTCAAACTAGCGATACAAAAGATTGTAAGAAGTAACTGCATAGCAATGAAGCATCAGTGGAGACAGAATAAACCCAGAGCTGAAAGTATACACTATGTATGTATGGGAAAATTTAACTCCAAAGACTGAAAATTACTCACTCACCAATAATAGGGATGGCTTAGATCACAATGCTTTCTTATAAATTTGACCTTCCTCACACTTTACAAGCGTTTAAGGCCCGGTTTTCAAAGCTGATCTCTTCTAAAGGGTTGCTGTTACCACTATGCTAAAGTGGCAGCAGTGGCAGGCTCCTCTGTGCTCTTGAATGGAGAAACACATGCAACTCCCAGGGCTACCTAGAAATGGAGAGGACCTTCTGTTCCCATTGTCTGACCAAATGAAGTATAGCCTGAAGGAGACTGCATGGTATAGGAGCCTGAAGAAAAGAAAAAAAGAAAAAGTTTTGAGGATACCTCTTGCTCATATCTGGTAGCTGTGTGGCCAGTTAAGCTTACTACCTAAAATGACCTTTTAGGGCAGTGAAGGGTGTCTGACTAGGGAAAAGTGAATTCAAAATGGTGTGATTCTCATTAGGTCTGTGCACAGGTTGTGTCCACTGTTGATTCTGACCATGTCTGAAAAGAAAATCATCTCCATTCTGGTCACTTTAATGTTGTATATTACTATAGTCCGTTTCCACTATTTACTGATTGTTCTTCAAGTTCTTCCTCTCCCTGGTCTAAATCTGTGGGATAATTCTTGGTAGGAATAGAAACCTTTATTTGGTTCAACAGGATTTATCAGTTTCTCAGCTACCACAGGCTACTTGCTTTATTTTCTACACTGTTTTGAATGGCACCAGTTAGTGCTGACAACAGAGGAACAGCTCTGTGGGCAGCACCATGGTAGCCTTGCAAATATCCAGCAGGTGAGCTGGGACCACTTTTGCCATGGGATGGCAAACTGGTGCCTCCACTTGCCCACCCTGCCCTCCAGCTGTCCACCCCAAAGCCTCAGGGAACATTCCTGTCCCTCAGGGATACCCACTTCACAGTCCCACATCTTCATCTGATCCACCAGAGAGGAAAGTTTGGAAAGATTGCTGGAAAGGACTGGCCTGGCAACACATGGCCCTTTCTATTTTGGGGTGAAAGCTTCTGGTGGATGGGACATAATGACAGCTGGGGCAGTAATGCCTTCTGTGGCCAAAAGGGTTTTCACACTGAATGAGTGAGCTAGACCCATTTGGGATACCAGGACAGGGTTGCTGCTTGAGCAATTAATTTCTTCAGAACAGATATGCAGCTCATTCTTGCCAAGATAAAACACTAATGTGACTTTTCAAAGTTTTCCCTCCTATAACACCAACTCAGAGAAGAATTCAGCAAGCCCAAAGCTGTATTTGTTTTCTCTGGATGAATGGGTACCCTAAATTGTTAGTGAGGTGCAGTTTAAGAGAGTTGGCAATAGATTAGGCAAAGTCCTCTCTGTAGAATCGATATTAGCTTGTACTCATAATAGCATTTCAAACCATCGTGTACTGAAGCCCTGACCATATGGGCCAGGAAATGGCAATGTGATTAGCATTTCTCCTCTGCTGGCCCCCAGTATGCTACCCTGTGGCTATTACAGCCATCTATTTTGCATTCTGGCTCCCCTGTGATATCAACAATAAACAGTAAACAGTGCACTTGGTAATAACTTCTCCAAAGGAAAAAGAAAAAAAAAACAACCTAACAAACTACCCTCAGCAAAAAAGCATAATGTAGACACACTCTGTAGGAGTTTCCAAGATGGTTTGCAGCAACTACCCAGGCATCAATGCCAAACAAAATTATCTGAGTGGTAGAAATAGGTCCCCAAACAGCTGCCACCAGCTGCAGCAGGCCAAGAAATAATGAAAGGAAGATATTTTTTTCCCTGAGCATTACAAGAAATGGAAGCAGAAATACATGAAGTAGCTGCACCTTCTAAAGATTCTTTTGTTACATATGATCTTTATAGAAATTTACATATGTCACCATCTGCTGGCACCCTCCATTACTGCATCTCAACATTATATTGCTCTACAAGATGATTCATAAAATTCCAATGACTGTGTTTAGAAAAGAGTGGATTGAAGATATCAGTGTAATGAAAATGGCCAAACTGGGGTGAAACCACCAGAGCCTGAGATTAGTTTGCGAAAGTTCAGCCCATATTTTCTCCAGGAGAAAAATAAGAGGTTTTAGAAAACCATGCCTGAGAATGGGAAAAGGGATTGCCATGCAGTGTAACTTGCTACAGAAGGATAGAGGGATTTGTTTGATTGCTTTTTATGGATGAAAGAAGGTCTACAGGCAGCCAGGGATGAAGAAACACTTTAACCAGTTTGCTGTCCAGTCACTAGGACTCTATCTTTTCCTTTCCATCCTTTTTACTTTACATCTGCCTGAGTTCTTGTCCAAACTCAAATCCTTCAGTCACTAATTTCAAATTCTTTTACAGCAATCTTCTGTGGCTGCTTTTGAAGGATGGCTGGAATCTCCACCTTGTAACTCTTCTGGTAAACTTTTTGGTAAATCTGCCTAGTAATACCTTCCTCGTCCTGAGACAAAATTCTTCACATGGATCAGTGTAATGCTCACAGGCTAACATTGTGTAACGGTGAATCCAGGGAGTTTTAAAGGTTTAATATAAAATAATTTTCCATTAATTGATCTCTGAGTGAAAATAGCATGTTAAAAAATATTTAAACCTGCCACTTGAAAGATTTTTTTCTCCTGCATAAATGGATTTGATATGTCCATCTACCTCAAGGCTTCTTTGCAAACAAAAAGAATTGCATTTTAAATGTGATGGGGCACCAAGTGAGGATCAGTTGGGTAATATTTCCTTCCAGGTAAATTTACTTGAGTCTTAACTTCAAGGGGGAAATGGTGTTGGTCAAGGTGATTTTACCTTAAAGAGAAACTGGAATGTTGTTTTCATTAGCTTTTTCTTTGGAATAGAAAACACTTCTCAGATAAGAGAAAAAATATCTGTTTTTTTAACAATGAAGACCAGACACCGGAGAAGCATAAAAAAAAATGTGAGCAGCAGAACAGAAATCTCAGAGGACAAAATGTCAAAAACACACCACAATTGCTTGGTTTTGTCATCTTTCCAATTACCTCTGAAATGAACAATAAGGTGTCTCTCGGTAATAAAAAAGGAGTTTGGGGATTATTTTTTGGTGAGGGTGGTTTTGATGGAATTTCTTTCCTCACACTCCAGGCTTGAACTCAGCTGCTAAAACTGAAACTTCAAATCATCACTTTACTTTAATCATTAGTTTAGACATCAGGCTATTAGTCTTTGTCCAGGTTTCATTGTATATATTTTACATTATTTGTGTTATTTCATTTTGTGTGTGTGTGTGTTTTTTTACATTCAGGGGACTTGCTTTATGCTTCAGATAAGATTTAAAGATAAGGGTTAAATTCTGTACTTTTTTTTTTAAGGAACAAGTCATGTTTCATAAACAGCTTTATCTAGAAAAAAATTTGAATTTTTCCATAGCTTATCATGTTTCTGTTGTATTCAGGCAAAATGTCAGACATTGGCATCTATAGGGGAGCTATTGTCAGTGACCTTTACACCACCTTGAAAAAGCAGTAGAAAGAGCTTTTTTTCCCATTTGCTCAAGGAAAGAAGAGAGGAAACAACTCTGAACTCTTTCATTATCAGTTGAATCTTCACTTACTTCTTAACAACAGTACTTGCCCAGAGTAGGTAACAAGCCTCCCAGTCAAGGAAAGGAACCTAAATAAAAGAAAAAAATAAGAGCTGAGAAAACTTGAGAATAAAGCTGCATTGTTTGTGGCATTAAAAGACACAGGTTTTTGTGAGCTCAAATATTTTGCTTTTTCTTCATGAGTCCCTCCACACAGGGCAACACAACAGTGAGTGCTCCACTGTTCAAAACCAAAATTAAGACCAGTTTGCACAGTGCTGTAGATTAAACCAGAGAAAATGTTAGGCAATTAAATGCTAATGATTCAAGCTGGGTGCTTATGTTTTGTATTACTTGCCTAATAATGTTAGCATTTAAATGGTCAGCTTTGAAGTTAACAAACAGCCCATTAAGATGCAACCAGGGAGTTGTGGGCTCTTTGGGTGCTATTGTTTCAGTCTGGCTAGCTGCAGATTCAACAAAACAGCAGCGATGGGATTTACTTAGTGAAGACTATTTTTGCAACTGTAAGGGCTAGAAGTTCTTTTGGGTTTCTTTTTTTTTTTTTTTTCTTTTAGTGAAAGCTCGTATTATTGAGAACACAGCATGTGGGAAAAACCTAAATCTACTCATTTTCTTCTGAGTCCTGGGATTCTTATTGTCCCTGCTGATCACTTAAATACAAATCAGTTGGTTCCCAAGCTCTGTACAGTGATCATCCTGCTGTAGCCATCAAAATTCTAGAAGATTGCTGACTCTGAGCTGGTGTTTCTGGATACTTGCAGGGGTTAATATAAAAATGTACTCCTGGCAGTAAAAGTTAAAGGAGGTTCAAAGATGAAAATTACATCACATAATGAGAGATCCTCAAAGCAGTGGCTACTTAACGGACAGAAATAAGATATAATTGTCAATGGAACAGAATATTATCCAGGATAATGGGCTCCTGCAGATGCAAGAACAGCAAGGCAAAGCCAAAGCACTTATGGAAAATAACTAGGCATGGTGCAGTTCAGGTTTGTTCTTCTTCAAAGTGCACAACATTGATCCTGTGGCAATGGTCTCTTATTCCAAATCATTGATGTAGACTTAATTATTTTATGTAATAGAGGTTGATGTGGGAGTTACTTACTGTGCCTCTGTAGACCTATTGCATTAGGAGTGCCTCTGAAGAGAAAAGCACTGTGGATTTCAGTGCCTGGATTTCATCAAGCGTTTTGTTATCCCTACTGTGACTGCTATTCCCAATACTTTCCATGTGGTGTTAACCAAGGAGAGCTAGTTTTCTGCTGTCAAAAGGCAAGTGCTGTGACAGTTTGATGTTTCCTGGTGGCAACTGTAAATATTGACAATTTAGTCAACAACAATTGATGCAACACATTAAATGTAATGGGTCTTTTTCACTGAATTTAAAGTGAATAATTTCAGGCCCTGTTTGGTGCATTAGGAGGAACAGAACTGTTCTAAAACTGACTTTGTTTTCTGATGTACTCAACATGATGTATGAATGCCAGAACAACCTCCCAGTAAAACTATATTACTTCTTGGTTTTGATCTTTTGTGGCCTGCTAAAGGGCTTATTTAAAATGCCACAAAATATGTACTGCTAGCTCTCACATCTTAATTGAAGAAATAGGTGGTCTGGATGTTTAACAGAGACTTCTGTGTGTCAGAAATATGAAATAGCGAACTAGTTCTTAGCTAGAAACATAAACCAGGTGCACTAAACCAATGCATTTCAGTTATTCACTTGCTATCATGATGGTCATGATGTCATTTCTGTAATTTATCATAGGCTTTTTTTTCCTAAGAAATGTTAAATAGAACATAGATATTTATTTTGGTCTACTATTCCATCCTAGGTTAACTTAGGGAGACTAGCCTTTAAAGGATAATTCTGCACATTGCCACACACATATGACGTGATCAGCAAAATGATGGTCAGTTTAATGCTGGGTGGGCTGTGTGCAGCTGTACAAAAGAACACAGATTTGGTTCTCTGTGTTTTATGCAGAAACTGAATGCTAAGTCTTAGCAGGTTGCACAAAGAAGAAAAAAACTGCACAGACAAAAACAAAAAATCCAGAATACCATAATGATGTAGGCAAAGGGAGATCAATAGTATGATTAAAGTACTAGGATCCCACTGGGTTTTTTCCAAGAGTCTACAGCTGTTATAGTGAATGCCTGATGATTTTTCAACTAGCACAATTTTAATTGGGTAGGTGACTGAGAGAGTCATGTAAAGCCTGCCTTTCCTTCTGATGCCTTTTTTTTTCTTTTCAGAATGGCATTAACAGCATACGGTCAGCTCTGTGACCTTGTGCAAGGACAGTCAACAAAGCACCCACCTCTGTCAAATCTTTGCAGAAGATCATAACCCTAGAGATTATGCCATCTGCATCACGAATTTAGCCTAAATTGCTTCTGGAGAGGCTAATGACCACTTTTTAGTGCAATTCTTTATTTTTGGCCATATATGATGTTTTTGTCTGTTTGTAAGACTTGAGAATATGTGTGCATTCATTCTGAACAACTTGGCAGGCATCTTATATTTACTCTAATTTCTCTGGCACTGCAAATGGCTGCTGTATGGATGTCACAAGTAATGTAGATTACTGCAGTTTTTCCATATTCTTTCTATAATGTGTTGCAGCATTTTCAAATGGCAGTCACAATCAGGGGCCTGGCACTCAGTTCCAAAAAAGGTCAATTATAAACTAGCTATGTCCGTCTGCTTGCTAAAACCATGTGGAAGCTGGGAACTACTGCACTGGCTTCTGTAACACTTTCTCATGTCCATACCTCACTCCCACATTCTCTGACCCAAAGATGTAAATCCTTTGTTTAGCAGCATCCTGATGGGGGGGACTGAAAAAGCTTCTTGAGGAGCTACAGACCACCAGAGTATATCTATTTTTCTCAGCACTCTTCCTAGAGATACCATTTGCAATGTACTCCACTGCTGACACATTTATCCACTGAATGACTAGTGTACTCTACACCTCCTCTTCTTCAAGTCCTTTCTCCTGTGCCAGAATATCAAACTGTAGGATTTACACAGCTGCTGGGAAGAAGTGATGAAACAACATTCCAAAGAACAGCTTTCAGGTGGGAAGGTATGAGCAGCCTGTGAGAGTGTGGCTGCATGGCATGCACAAGTTTCTCTTGCTAAATTTGGTGTTGAACACACTCATAGATGTATCTACTTGATGATGATGTCATACTGTAGAGAATTCATAATGCTTTTCAAAAAGAGGCCTTATTGTCCTTCCTGCACCTGAAAGTCCTGCCTTGAGCATGTCCCAGGCTTTGTCCAAGGTAAATCCTTGATTTCTTCCATTATGAGGTTAGGGGCTAATCTGCTTACAGTGTCTGAAGGTGGTTCGGATCTCCCTATCAGCTGAAAGACTCTGTGCCATCATTTCTGTATACTGCACTCACTTGGCCACCCAAGTTTGCCACCCTCTATCACAAGGACAGCAGTCCTAATTCCTTCCTTGAGGAATTTCAGCAGTACTCATGAGAGGGTGCATCCTGCATTGCAAGGCTGAAGCCAACACTGCCTTCAAGCCAAGAAAGTCAGTCTAGGATAGTACAGTTCAGCACCAGTCCCAGGACTGACCTGTTCAATATTCAGACCTTGAAGAATGACCAGCACTGCTTATGGTGGATACAGAGACATTGCTTCCAGAACAGTTAACACTTGACACATAAATATAACCAAACCATTCTCTATGACAACTACCAACTGCCCACTCTCAACAGGTATAGATAAAACCTATATATAGCCATCTCTTAGTTAGCCTTATGCTACACAAGCATAAGGCTAATAAACAATGCATACACAGTCAGAACTTGCCAAAAATGTTGCCACCAAACCTCCACTAGTCACGAAGTTAAAATAAAAAAGGCTGCTATTGAAATATTAATTTCTGTATTTTCTGTTCTACTCAAGGCAGAAAAATGATTCTAAGATTCTTCTGATGTTTCAGAGTTTACCTAATCTTAACAAAAAACTAGGTGTGCTTCAGTTTTAGTTGAAATCCAAAGAGATGTCAACAAGACCGCTCATGCACGAAACACACTTTAAAAAATGTAAATTAAGTGCTTAAAAATGTTGCTTTCTAGGGTAAAGTTATTTTATATCCACCTAGCTGTATTCTCACTGGAAACAATGGAATGGTTGGCATTGGTGTCAGTGGAAGTGGCTTAGTAGGTCTAACAGTTGCAGCACTGTGTAGAACAGTTTAAAATGAGCTCAGAAAGCAGAAAATTGCAATTTCACAAGCCACTCTCACCCTCTGCTTCCTCAGGTGATTAACTCTGCATCACTTTCTACCTGGATGTCATTCAGTGCTTTCACTTTTTTGTCCAGGTCTCTCCTGGTTCCCCTACCTTTCTTTGCTTACCTCTACCATTAACAGATTTGCAATATCTTCAGGCAAAAGGGCTGGCTCCCAAGATCTCATTCATTTGGAATCACCAGTGTCTGGAATTGAGCAACTAAGTTTTTTTAAAAAAGAGACCTCATTCACAGTTTATTTATCAGCTTCGTAAGATGGAGGTAAAATGGGAGAGGCAATGGGCCCACAGAAAACCCAGGGCTTTTGGAAAACCTGTGGTACTGATGTTAGAGGCACCTGCAGTGGAGGAGAGCCCCCCACTGCTAAGTGTGATAGCTGAGTGGGAAGCCAGCTGTGCCTGTGACATTAGAGCCCCTCTACAACTGAACAAACATATCAAAGGGCTGCATCAGATTGTGAAAAGCAGAGCTACTTGAAGCAATTCACCCGGCTGCTGCCACTCTGCTGTGATTGATATGGACAAGTCTTATCTTCAAAAATATATACAGCTAAAGTGAGTATTTCTATAATCACTTCAGATTGCATCTTAGAAAGGAAGAAAATTTTGCCTCCTCCCTTCCCCTCCTCCTCCTCCTCCTCTTATGTCTCCTCCACTCTGGAAAAGTCTTATGCATGGCTAAAACATATGCTAAACGTGGGAGGAAAAAAAGGTACCTTCCAAATCTTCATGTCTTTGACAGCAAAGCAGCTGTATATATCCCTGTTCTTTGAAAGGATGAAATAGGGCTGAAGAACTACTACTCCAAAATCTCTTACCTTTTGACAGATCTTTTTTGTTTGTGGTGGCTATGGCTGTCAGCAGCAGTTTGTCAAGCTTGGAACACTATTTGATATTGGAGGGAAGGACCACATTTTTTCTTTTAAAGAAGAGGAAATTCAGGAGGAGAATGACTGTCCATGCACAGCTGTGCATGTGTTTTCAGTTTGGCTCATCTAATCTCCCAACAACTATCCTTGTTCCACAGTACAGATCCTGCACTCTGCAAGGCAGAATTGCACACCCAAAGATGGAACTCTACCTCCATCAATCTCAGCATGGACACTCAACTCTTGCTCCAGATACAGCACAGTGCTAGGGCACAACATTTGCAATATCAAAAAATTTCCTCCCACAAGGTACATTGAATGTGATTCTGGCTATACAGGGAGTGAATTTCAGTTCTCTATTTTCTTAATAGGTATTAAATTAATTTCTAAGGGTGCTAAAAATATTTTAAAGCCTGATTCTAACAAAGAAAGGAATTCTAAATATGGGGAACTGACTACAGAAGCCACAGGGAGAACAAAACAAGAGACAATAGCCACAGGAAGACAGAGAAATGCAACAGATTTTGATGAGGAAGTCCCTTGAAAGGACAGCTGTATATAAAAGTAAAGAGGAAGAAAGTAGGCAACACAATAAAGAGAACTGACTCTAGGTTAAGGACAATTCACACAGGTTGGCCAATCATATTCGATTGCTGTGTTGGTGGTCTTTAAATAAAGGTCAGACAAAATTGCACCAAAATCCACAGGAGGATTATTAAAATGCTTATTTAAGACAGTGGGAAACAGTGCTAGTTTCATTATATTTCTAACAGGGTTTAATTAGTTTATTAGTTTATTATTACGTTTGGAATTACTTTCTTAGAAACTTTTGTCTTTTTGTACTGTTCAATACTCTCTTCCATCCACATTTCTTGCCAGAGTTGCAACAGAAACATATTTTTTTGAGTTTAAATTCTATATCTTAATTTTTGCATCTCATCAAAGCTCTCAGGCCTTACCAATAAGTTTCTATGCAAACAATCAATCAAAATATTACCCTCTGCCCCATTTGTCAATGCTCATCTTCTGCCCCTGATATTGGAGCAACACGTCATGGACTCCATGCACTTCAGAACCTTGTCATTCCAAGACTGATGATGAAATCATGGCTGTTTACCCTTTGGAAAGCTTATTTATCAAGTGCAAGGTGACAAAAATATTTATCTAGAATGGTCTGCTGACCTTCTGTTCTCCCAGAAGTTGGATAATTGGAAAACATCTGCAGTAATACAGTCTGTAGGGCTGCACAAGCAACCAAAGTCTGTGCAGCAGCTGAAAGTAACCTACATAGAATGCAAAACCTTTTTGGAGCAGGAGCAGCATTGTTGGATATTCTCCTTTTTTCTGTAACACACAACAGTGCTTTAAGTCAGGGACACAAGATTGTGAGCAGTTTCCCAGCAGTTAAGAATGCTCAGTATCTCTTTGCCAAAATACCTCATCTCCTTACCCACTGATGGGACAAGCTGAGACCTTCCAAAAGAATGTCCTGTATGTTACTGCAGTGCATCCAAAAAACTTTTTTCCCCAATCCTGCAGCTCACGCCTATCCAAGGCTTTGCAGCTGGACCACTGAAAGCCTCCAGATATAATTCTTTAGCCTTCTAGTACCTAAAGGGGCTGCAAGAGAGCTGGAGAGGGACTTCTTACCTGGGCAGATGGTTATTGGGCAAAGGGGAATGGCTTTAAATTGAAATGGGGTAAGTTTAGACTGTATATTAGGAAGAAATTCTTTACTCTGAGGTTGATGAGACACTGGTACAAGTTTTCCAGAGAAGCTGTAGATGCCCCATCCCTGGAACTGTTCAATGCCAGGCTGGAGGTGTCTCTGCCCTAGGCAGAGGGGTTGAAACAGATGTTCCAACACCAGCCGTTCTGTGATTCTGTGATTCTGTGATTCCATTGTTCTATGATTCTATGATTCCATGAGCATACTGGCCCTGTGAAAGTCTTGGGAAATGTTGCGCTCATTATAATAAGCAGCTTAAAACATATTTTTGAGACAAAAAAGGGATCTGTGATTGGACCATAGAGGTCTCCTTCAGAAACTTCTTTTCCTGATGCACCTTCTTTTCCAGCCAGCACCTGGTCCCACCGGCCAGCTGAGTGCTGCAGGAACGAGGGGCTGGAAGACACCATGGATGGAGCAGCTGTTACCGCTGCCCATCTGACATGATTAAAACCAGAGGGAAGGAGCACTCCATGAGAAACATGAAGTTAGCTGATGTTTTGCTGATAACCATCCTCCTATCCCATTATGGTGTCCAATGCCAGAGTGTGTGCAGAATTTGAGCCTGTTGGATGTAGCATATTGTTTCAGACAGCTTTTCTCTTGGCAGTAAAGTTGTTGCCCTACACAAGAAACAGGCTGAACTGTTCCTAAAAGTGGCAAGGCTAAGCTTGCTTCGAGAAAAATCTCTGGTACCAAGGAGAAGAAGATATTTTTTAGGGGTGCTGGTGTGGAAAGTGAACTTTGGTTTGTGGGGAAGAAAACATATAATGGAGCCATAAAGACCAAGTGTCTTGATGTCCTGGAAGAGTCAGATGTTTAGCTCAAGCTGGTGCATGTATTGTAAGATCTAACTGGAACTTCCAAGACAAAAATTCTCAGCATCGAACAAAGCAGTCTCCATTTTCATTACTGTGAGTTTAAGCTGAGTTTTACACAGGGCCTGAAACAGGAGCACTGTTGGGCTCTTGTACTGCTCACTATGATATAAATGTATAAGGAGCAACATACAGACCTACTTTAGGATTGAAACTACTCTGAAAATTGTCTTTTAAGGCAAA
This sequence comes from Sialia sialis, assembly GCA_009812075.1. NCBI lineage: Eukaryota > Metazoa > Chordata > Aves > Passeriformes > Turdidae > Sialia > Sialia sialis. Next base: position 44,576,127 of record VRYO01001463.1, on the reverse strand, counting down.
ATTGATTTCATAATATGTGAGTTCTGTAGGGAACATTCTGCACTTTTTTTTTTTTACAGAGCGTGCAAGTTGGTCTCTATCTTTCACAAAATGGTATTTGATATGAACTATTATTAGCTGAAAAAGATAATCTGTTCAGTGAAAAATGCTAATTTTCTGGTCCTAAACTGTCTTTGCTCTCTAGAAGCAACAATCCCACAGTAACTCAGAACACAGGCTCTGCTAATGCTATGCTCAATGCACATATTTATCAATCTGATAATTATGCTTAAAATAAGGCAGGGAAATAAAAAAGGCTGACTGAGATAGAATTCTGATCAAATGCTGGAGGCAGACACAGTCCAGGTCTGCTAGCACAGAGTTTCACAAGAAAACAGAAAGATAAAATGCAATTTTACATTTTTTTCAGTGCTGTTTATTCAGCTCTTTTTCCCTAAGAATCATTATCAGTATTTTGAAGTTATTTATGCTTCCATTTCTGATGGAACTTGGGCTTGGTCAGCAAATCTTTTCCAGAATACAGTATTCTTTCTTTTTTATATTTGCTCACAGATGTTTTAGGATGAGATATTGATTATCCTGCAAATGGACAAGAAAGCAGTTGCTTTTGAACCAGAGGCTTGTTTTCCTCATTACAGTTCTAAACCACTGCTGTTTTTTTAAACCTATTCAATCTCCTGGTTATGTTTCATCAGCTTCCCTTCAGGGTTGTTTTTTCTTGGCCTCTCCTCTCAAATCCTTAGAGTTGCAAAATTCCTGGGATATTTCACTCTCTATTAATGCTGCACAGAGCTGAGAGAACTAAGGGATAAGTGTGTGTGTTTCTTTCTATATATGTTTGGGAAAGTTAATGATGCTGTGATACTGCCACCAGGAATATTTATTATTGGTGATATGCTTTTGTGGTGGGCTGACCTTGACTGGTCACCAGGTGCCTACCCAGCTGCACTTTTGCTATCCCTCCTCAACAATGGATAAGAAAGTAAGACAGGGAGATCACTCACCAGTTACTGTGACAGGCAAAACAGATTCAACCAGAGGGAAATTAATTTAATTTTTTTTTTACAATTAGAGAAAAATAGGGAGAAAACCAGACAAAACTAAAACACTATCCCTCCTTCTTGCTGGGTTCAATTTCACTCCTTCACTCCTGAGTTTTTTATTGGAGAAAGTAGGGAGGGAGGAATGGGGGATGGGGGTTGTGGTAAGTCTATAGCACTTCACCTCTGCTGCTCCATCCTCTGCTCTCTTCCCTTGCTCCATCCTGAGGTCTCTCCCATGATGTACAGCTCTTCAGAAGCTCCTTCCCGACAGCCCCATGCTCCTGGCAAGGGCTCCTTTCCATTGGCTGCAGCTTCCTCCAGGGCATGTTCACCTGCTCCACCGTGGTCCTCCCTGGCCTGCAGGAGGACAACCTGCTCCATTGCATCCTTCTCCAGAGGCTGCAGGAGAACCTCTGCTCCAGCATCTGCAGCCCCTCTTCCCCCTCCTCCTCCCTCACCTTGATGTCTGCAGGGCTGCTTTTTGCACATTTTTCACACTCCCTCGCACAGCTGCTGTGCCAAGTTTTTTCACTATTGGTAAATATATTATCACAGAGACGTTTATCACAGCATCGCTGAGAGCTCAGGTTTGAGCAGCAGCAGCAGATCCTCTGTGGAGCCAGCTGGTAATGTAATGTCTCTGGCTCACATGGGGGCAACTCCTGGTTCTTCTCAGAGAGACCACTCCTGCTGCCCTCCTTGCTACCAAAATCATGTATCATAAACCAAACACATTTATTTTTTAAGACTTCAAGAGTATTTTGCTTGCAATGTGGTGGTCATCAAGGACACTTTTGAAAATCTTAGAAATCTGATTTTTTTTGCCAGTGATACCAAAATACTGTGAGCTGAATCTTAAGAGAAACGCAGAAGGTTAAGAGCAAAAGCTAATATAAGTGTCTTGTTTTTCTTGTTAGGATTGTCTTCCTGAATAGATAGTTCACAGCCCCACCTGTTTCCTAAAGATCTGTTTGTATTAGGTACAGATAAAGCTGGAAGCTCATGAGTTTGAAAAGCAAAGGAAACATAAGGGACAGGGAAGTGAGGGCTGAAATATCAGTGGAAGATATATACATAAAAGTAAGTGGAGGTATTTTGTGCATCTTTGACCTCACAAGGTCTGCGAGATCACAGAGTAATTATGCGACAGCAGTAGTTTTCTGAAATTTCTCAACCAGAAAATTCATTGTAAGCATTCCCTTATTTGAATTTTACAGCCAAAGTTTTTTGTTTCCCAACTGCTGCAAACTTTTGTAATAGGCACCCCTGTTTTTAAGTGAAAATGTGTGAATGAAGAAAAGCTTAGCACCTTCAGGCTTTGGGTGGTGAGGCAAAAAATTGCTTTCAGCGGAAAAAAAAGTGTTTGAACTAGGAAGAGATTTAACATCCAGAGGCTGCTGTTATAATAACCCACAAGTGTTGTAACACAATGTCACACACCATCTAACCTCATCATCATTCTCTTACATGCACATCGTGGGCTCAACATTTGCCTTGTGGCAATAAACACGAATAGCAAGGTCTGTGAAGTTGCATTTGTGTAAAAATTGTGTCGTCAGAGGTTGTCATTTGAAAAATGATGAATGGAATCACACTATTCTTTAAAAGTGCTCTTGAAAGAAGCTTGAGGCATAGCATCTCCTGTAATCAGTGCTTCCTAATGTGACCCCCTTAATGAATGACTGACAAAACCACAGGAAAGAGAAAGCATTTTGCATCTTCTTACCTATTCTGCGATCTAGACCAACAGCTTTCTATTGCAATACCCTACCCTGTGCTTCTGGTCAGTGAGAATGAAGCACATTCCAGCTCAGGCATGGCAGTAAAGCATCTCAGCAGGGTGCAGCACCAAGGGCTGCTTCCTCTCCTGGCAAGGGCTGTGCAAGAGGCAGCACCTACCTCTGTGTGCAGCTTTGCACCTCTTCCCTTTCCTTTTCTCTGGTTACAGGTGGGGCTGTAATTGATCCCGACCAGCTCACACCACCTTTTCCTTCCTGAAAAGTGGCTGAACAGCTTCCTGGCTCTAGCAGGACCCTGTCTCCCCATCAAGCTGACACTCCTACATCAAACCCTTTGACAGGCCACTTTATAAATACAAATGTTGGAAGAATCTGGAGAATTCGATGGGTAACAAATGTTTGACTTGATTAAATTTTTAAGCTAACCAAACCAAACTGAAAGTATTCACATCTGTTTTCCTCTTGTCTTCTGAGGTATGTTCCAGGCTGAGCTGTAAGACACAGACCAATCAGTGAACATAACATACAGAACAGTAGGAATCATTTTAATCTTTCAAGGAAGGACATTCTCAGATAAAGACGACCAAGCAGGTGAAAATTTTGTTTTGCCTGAGGTGTTTTGAAAGCACTTTGTGTGCCTATTGGAGCGCCCATGAATTCTGGGGGGAAAGCCAGCTGGGGAGTGGTGATTCCAAGGGTACACATCATTTTTTGGGTTAGAGTGGATATTATGTTGCTCCTTCTACTCCTGAATCACTAAAACCTCACAGTGAGAACCACTAATTGAATGATACAAATAATTGATTTTTGTAAACACAAAGCAAGTGAAATAAATAAAATTCTTAGCTAGTGTAAATTAGCTTAGCCTGAATGGTTTTAGCAGTTATGCAAAACTGAAGCAGGAGATCAGAGAATCTGCCCCAGTATACAAAATATTAAGTATCATTACTTTATTAATAAATTAGTGTGCAGGTGTGTGTGTTCATATCCATAAAACCATAATGCAATAGCAGCATTCTAATTTTTTTTTTTTAATTCAACCTCAAAACGTATAAAGTTAATGGTATTTTGAGGATTACAGGTTTTATTTAAAAAAAAAAAAAATTCTTGCAGGGTATGAAGCTCTATCTCAGTAATACTCTTTCCTATTTATGGCTAGTAGTCTTTGTGGCAGCTCTTCAGAGCAGGATGACACTGACATGGTTCTCTGACAAGATGAGCCACTCAAAAGTAGTGTCATTAAAAAGAATGTGCCATTTTCTGACACAACTGAATACAGGACTTTGCCTACCAAAACCCAGAAAAAAAGCACTCTACCTGGAACTTCTCTCATTTCCCTCAGAACTCCAATAAAAGCCCCCATGATTCCTCCCTGCTACCAAATATTTTTGACTTTTAGAACCTTGCTTTTCCCTTTAGCTTCTGATGATTAACTCTCCCTGTAAACTGCTTTGTAATACTCTGCATGGAGGACAGTATATAAAAATAAATTGCATTGAGTTTGATCCAAACCTCATTTGACTCAAAATTACACTGAGGTTTTGGGCTGCCTTTTTTCCTACCTCCACATTTCTAAGTCGGGCTGGCAAGCCAAATAATTTCTATTTCCTATCATAAAGGCTAAATAAAAGGCAAACAACTCAATGCTTTTTTAATAAAATTCATGTTGTTATTTCAAAACGTAGCTCTCCTTTGTCAGTCCCCACCCCTGTATACTCATTCACACACAACACCACTTGGCTTGCTCATGTCTTTGCATATTACAGTCCGCAGAAATTATGGAATAAGATTCTACTTCTTTTGGTACACCTGATTGCTGACGAAAGAGCGAGTCTGTTGGAAAATTAGCCTTTATTTTCAACACTGACAACAGTGAAAAGATGCAGCTTCATGCTATTGTGCTGAGGTTATTACCTTCCTAGTAGCAAATCTCAGGACACCCAATTAAAGTTAACTTGCAGTTTGCAACAAGCAGCCTGTAGAGTTTGCTGGAAAGGAGCTGCCACACTGTCATTCAAAGTACTTTATATTAAACAACACAAGGCAGCGACAAAACATCTAACACTGCAAGAATAGTTTCTTACATGCACTGAATTTTGCATACCATCAATGAATACAGACAGTGTGCGTCAGTGACTCACATAAACACAACAAAAACCATGAAAATAATCTAGGACAATGTGCTTCTGCTACTATAGTTCCTACACTGAAAGACAGTTTTGCTAGTACTTCAATTAACAGTGGGGATTCTGGAGACATCCTGCTCAGGAGAAGTTTGTTCTGTTCTGGTTTTGGCCCTGCACAAGGTGCATGGTGGCCAGAGACTGGACGGTCTGAGTGGCCACCAAGAGGAGAGCTGTGCACCAGCTGCTTGGCAGAGGTGGTGCTCCATGGAGTCAAAAGATTTTTCTAAGAGATGATGAAGTAAAAAAAATGCAGTGTTAGTCTTATTATTTCACATATGCCTGCTCCTGCCATTGTACAAGGAGCCCTTTGGAGGGTGGTTGGTGCCAATAAAAATGTTCCTGTGGTGTGAGGGAGGTTGGGGATTAGCAGCTACTTCGTGAAGAAGTTCTTGTGCACTTGCTCTTACCCTGGAGAGATCCCAGAAAAACCATCCAGGAGCCCTGGTGGAAACTCAGACGGTCAGAGAAAATAAACAAATTTCAGTTTTATGCCCAGGTTTACCCCACAGCTGCTCATTTCTCTGAGCAATTCAACAGATGACAAAAGCAGAAGAGCATCAGCAAGGATGCTGCACTGTTTCTCACAGCTTTTCTGCTGGCTAGTCCCACCATGGCTGGGTTGCCAGCTGATTGCACAGATAATATATCTGGTACTGCATGTGCAAAACTGAACATGGGTCATGCACTCTCACTTCTTTTACTACAGTTTGGGGCAAGACAGAGGGGAGAAAAGGGTTTCTTTTTATATCTTATGAGAATAATGAATTCAGTGGAGGCACTGCTTTACATGAGCATCTTCACATCAGCCATAACAAAGTCCAACTTCTTCACAGCTCCAGCTCTTTACACCATTAAATACAAATCATGGCCTCTAGAGACCTCCTTTTACAGAAGGGAGAAGCAATTTAGCCTCTATAACATATCAGTCTCCAGCTTGTCCTGAAAAGGCTGTCAATTGTGCTGAATTATGTATAAAATCAATGTGAGGTGCTGTCTGTGAAAGATGGGTTGACATTAGCAATTTTATTTTCACTGAGGGGGGTCACAAGTCCCAAGTCTTCAAGATCACAGAATAAGTGCTCATTCCATCCCTATTTCTCTAGTTCTAAAATTATACCCACTTTGATTCTTTTTAGAATTAAAAAAGGTCACAATAAGATGCTGCTACTACGGAAAACCTCTTCAGTTGTCTGAAATGGGCAAATTTATATAATGTTGTTGATGGGGTGCTTTTATAATATGCCCTTTCCACCTACTTTCATTATAATCTCTGCTCAGTGGACATTCACAAACATTTTTTTTTTGTCGGGGATCCCACAATATTCAATGAACAAATTGAATATTGTTATATTCAATTAATAAAAATTTACACTTAAGACTCGCTAAGGATTTTCAAATAATGGAGAAAATCTCCCCTGCAATAAGATGCACAAATATGCAGAAGTACAACATATTCACGTGAATTGACAGGACAAATAACCTTGTGATGATCTTCAGAGAAGCCTGAGATTTTATTTGGGACTGAATACAAATCCTATCCTTGCAAAATCATCATCACTGTGCAGGTGGCCCACAGACCTTCAATAAATACACAGCATCTAGCTCATGACCCAGCATTTTACTTTATGTTTCTTCCTACTGTACTTATGAGTGGAGCAGTGTTAAAATCTAATTTCAGGCATCATTTTCTCCCTCTCCTCCAGAATGGCAGCTGATCTGATATTCCTGTGGCAGCTACTAAAAGTCTGAGTGTCTAGTGGTCTTTGAGAGCATCAGCCAACAAATTTGCCATCAAAATTCTCTTCCAAACGCTCAGTTCTGAAATAGATTTCTGTAAAAGCTCATTTAAACAGGGTCACCTGTCATCGCAACACAGTCCAGAGTTCAGCAAACACAGCACCTTAGTGAATACAGTGAGTTATTAAAAAATATGAAGTCATTAAGGGACAATTTTCAAAAGGAAGTAAACTGATAATGGATAACAACTTGGAATTGTTACGTCAGTCTCTATTTTCTGAAAGAAATCTATTCATGCATGTATTACTGGTGATTCAAGGTTGTTTAGCTTCAAATGCTATCACATATGGCTGCAGGAATAATACAGACATGAAGGTTTCCCTGAGCTGAATGCCTGGGGGGCATTCCCAGTGGGAGCATCTCGGTTGAGTCAGGAGCTTTGGGTCTGAACCCACTTTGGAAGGGCTGTGCTCTGCCACTCTCAGTTACATTCTGTTATGCACTGCTGCAGTATATATGTTGACACCACTGAATTTCAAAGGGGAAACACTTTTCATGAGAATTTGACCTGATGGACTGCTATTCAGCCAAAAGGATTGCTTTCCAGCATCTGAGGGGTGAGCCTGAAGGCTAGTGCTCAAAAGGTTTCCTTGTGGTCATCAACCCATATGAAAACCTTATTGCCATTCAAGTCTTCCCTTCAAATAGCTGAAGGTTGAGTGAGAATGTCCAGAAAACAATTAATTTTGTGAATAAATGCAAAGGATTTGTGAACTGTTTCCTTCATGATAAAATCTAGAGATTTCCACAAGATTTTTGTGGAAAAACTCATTAGTTTCGAAACAATGGCATTTGCCCAGCATATAAAGCACCAAGGCATAGTTCCTGAGCATGGACTGGGCATTTTTTGGGACAAACAGTAGTTCAGGTGTTAAAGTACAGTAATTTCATGACTATAAGGCACACCTTAAAGCCTAAAATTTTGATTGAAACCCGGAAGTGCGCCTTATAATCCAGTGCACCTTATATATGGAAAAAGTTTGAGTATTGAAGGGATCCCAAAACAATTTCTGTTTCACGTTGTGCAGCAACAAATACAAAGCTCGCAATCAAATGCGAGCCATGTGAGCCGCAAGAGCCGCGCCAGCCGCGTGAGCAGCCCGACGCTAGGGGTTGCTACAGGGTGCAGGAGAACGGTGGGCGGGAGGGCCAGGTCCCATGGCACGGGAAGGACGCCTGGGGCTGCGTTTAAAGGCTATGAGGATCCGTGAAAAATGTTTGCAAACTGAGAAGCGGGGCCCGCCTGGCGCCAGGGTCGGCTGGCTGCAGAGTGCAGGAGAACGGCGGCTGCAGGGTGCCAGGGCCCACGGTGTTACTTTGTTGTGTGCGGATTCTCGCTGCAAAAAAAAGTGCGCCTTATAGGCTGGTGCGCCTTATATATGGACAAAGTTTGGAAATTTGCTGACAACCCAGAAGTGTGCCTTATAATCTGGTGCGCCTTATAGTCGTGAAATTACTGTCTTTTTGTTAGGTATAGCATATATTTAATTAGTCATACCAAGAAGGAAAAATGGAAACACTAAAGTAACTAACTCTAAGTTTGAGCTTGAATTTAGACATTCTGCAGTCAGATAATTTGGTCTCTAGCCAGTGTGAATTTTTGCCACACAAAAAAATGGGAAGATCAAAAAACCTGGCAATAGCCTGGAATTCTTTGTTATGAAACATGGCAGCAAAGCAGGTCTTTGAAATTGCCTCTCCCATTCCATGAGGAGTTTTTAAGGGTTGGGTTGACTATTTTTGGTCATTTTATTTGTTTTCTTTCATTTTGCCCAAATGAGGAAAAATCAGTTCTCAGAAAGACAGGGCTCTGAATATTGCTTCCTGACCAGGTCAGACTAAAAGATAATTTTTTTGTTTATTTCTCAGTTATCTTGAAATAACCTTACTGAGCAAACTGCTCTGTTAACTTCAAGTCAAAACATACCAGTAATGATTCTACATTTTTAGTGTAATTCCTTCTAATCATCCTAGCACACTGCTTGTTTTTATAACTGCTTCACATAATGCCACCAGTAATGAATGTTCTAGAATTGGAACATAATTTTGATTATCTGGCCATTACTTTTGATTTATGTCGCACAGAGACAGCTGGGTTTTTATAAGCTCACTCTGCAGCACTGCAGATAACAAATGTAATGTAATAATCAAACTTCTGTAATTTGGAACCCAGAATGGGTAGGTCCATGGATCTGTCTGTCTGCATAAACCTATACCATATCAACACATTTTATCTTCAGAAGCAGGAGTATAAAAGTATTTTGCACAATGCTACAATTCATTATTCATACCCAGAGCAAAATATGTTTCTTTCAGAATCAGTATTTAGGCTCTTTGGGAGGGAGTGAACCACCTGAAGGTGGTTTCATGAAATTACATAAATGTGTACCACCATGAGGTTTAAAAACGCATTAGAGCTTGGAAAAAAAAAAAAAAAGCCTCAAAATGAATATGTTTTAAGTAATAGTCATAAATAAAATCCATTGTGAACAATGAAAAAATCTTACTTTTTTCCTGGGTGCAATACAGGAAAATAGGAACTCTACGAAAATGTTCTACATTAGGAGGAAAAAATAGCCAATTTAAAGAAGAGGAGGATGGTCACCTTTTTTTTGTCTTTTTTTTTTTGTCTTTTTTTTTTTTTTTTTAACAGCATATTGATATATTGATTAAAGGTCTGAAAACAAGAGCAAAGGAGATTCTTACAGAAACTGAAAATGGGTAAGTAGAGACAGAAACAGAACTGGAAATAGTTTCTCAGCCTTGCCAGGAGAACCAAGAAAGTAGAATTTGCTTGTGGAAGGCAAAAGGGTTAAAAAACTATATATTATATGGGAAATGCAGCAAGCAACAAGAATAATTCATAAACCAGAGTGCATTCTCTTTGTAAATAAAAGGTAAATGGTCCCCATATAGGTGGGGGGAGAAGAATAAAGATGGAAGCAAATAGAAAATGATGACCATCTTGCTGAGGCAGTAAATGCTTGTAAAGGTGGCAAGACATGCAGGAGATATGTGGGTGCATTCCAGGGGTTCTACATGGGCAGCTTTTTTGTGCTCAGAGAAGGGCTGCAAGAGATCTGCAATTATGTGTAAATCTTCTGAGACAAGAACTACACACACACAATTCTCTGCAGCCAGAGCAACAGGAGAGCAGCTCAATCAGCTCAATCAGCTCATGTCCACCATTTCACCCCACCTGATGTTTCCAAAAAGCTCCCTGGGCGGGGTTGCAATGTCATGCTGTAACCACAGGGTACGTCTGTCTGGGGCAGAAAAGTCAAGAGATGTCACATAGATGTGAAATCTGATTATAAGTACCTACTGTATCAATGGCAATTGCTGCATTTTTAGATGTCCTAGAAACCCACAGAGATTCTGGGGGTAAAACACTGTTCAGGAGACTGACTTTGAAAAGCCAGACAAGCCTTCCCAGCTATTGCTATATGGAGAACACATCCTCCAGCCTGCAGCTAAACAACCAAACCAAACCAAGACTTAAGACCTTGATTCTTTGTGGCTTGTAAACCGTCCTGGTTTGGAGGACAGGCGTCTGCTAAGAAAGGCAGGAGCCTGTCTTTGAAATGGAGAATGTAAACCCCTCCCCAAAAATTATTATTATTTTGAAATTAAGGGGCTCTCAGGCAAAGATACGGGAATTAGGAATAACAGTTCTTTACTAGGTAAATTAAAATAGAAATACAGTACTACAAAGAACAAACCCCAAACACTGACAGAGTCAGAATAAAACCTGACATCCCATCAGTCAGGGTGTTGGTAGCAGTCCCACTAAATGGTGGCTGCAGTCCTCTTGCAGTTACAGATATGGTTCAGTTGAAGCAGTGCTCCTGCAGAAGGGTGAAGCTTCCCTCTGGAGTCCAATGGTGACATGAAGTCTGGTTTTCCTCTGGAAGTCTAGTGGAGAAAGGGGCTACCTTAGTGTCCCAAAATCTCTGTTTTTATCTTGGTAAGAAATGTTTGGCTCTTCCCCCTGGCTGGAGCAACTTTCAATGGGTTGATGTAATTTTATCAGTGCCACAGTGGGACTCAGTGGGCCATTTGCAGAAGATAACTCCATGGAGGAAGGATGGGCTGTGAAAAGATAAAGTTTTCAATGGATGGCCTATTAGCAGAATATCTCCCACGGAGATAAGGATCACTGCTCCACCCTCAACAGATGGTGATAGAATAGATACCTTTGATCACATCCTATATTGTAACCCAAGACATAAACTGAAGATTACATAAAACCCGATGTGAGATTTGTTCATCTAGGTAAAGTGAGGAGGAAAACTGGAAAAGCACGCTGCTGGAATGTATTCCAGCAGCAATGACACGGAGAACTCCAGAAAAGGGACATCTCCAAGGTCTCCATTACACCTACAAAAATGTTTGGCCAGTACAGAGCTGCAGGTTGGCTGGAGAGTGTCTTGCATTGATCCATCAAAGGGTCCCTAGCAATTGGCATGGTCTTTGCCTATCCATGTGGTGGAAGGCACCTTGGGTCCCTGTGGGGACCATTTAGCCTTTTTTCTTTAGCCTTTCTTCCCCACTTCCATTTCCCAGCTGGGCTTTGCTGCTAAAGGAAAAGCACTTTCGTTACTCCTGTGACATAAATTTAGTACAAAGAAATTATCCTATGTTTTAAAGAAATTCCTAGGAAAGATCCTTGTCTAGAGAAAGACTGAGCATTAAAGTTTATTTAAGCAAATGCAAAACAAAAAAAATGACACCATATGAACCTAGATCATCCCTGGCTAAAAGTATTTAAACATTCGACCGACTTTTCTGATTTTTATTTGACTAATAAATATTGACTAAGGTAAAAGCAGGAACTTTGCTTTCACACTCCTGAAGCAGAAAGGTAAATCTGCCAAAATCCAGCTACCACTGCTAGCAGGAATGCTCCTTAGGAAGGTGGGAGTAGCTGTGTAAATGAAGAACAGGCATTGGCTTACACGAGACATCTCGAGTAACTACAGAAAGGTTTTAGAGACCCTTTTGGGGATTGTGTGTCCCATCATCTGTCAGAAGAGATTTTCCCTTGGGTGTTAAAGTAAATGGGACCATGGCAGAGTAGATGTAAATGTTTCTGGGTAAGGAGTCTTGTCCAAAAAAGAACTGCATACCAAGAAAGAGAATTCCCAGCCAGCAGCCTTCCTTTGGCTTTTAGTCATTTTGCTACTTTGGCACCAAAAGAACCACTTGGGAGCTCAATTACCTGGAGGAAGCATGATGACCATGTTTTAAGACTGTTATGGGAGGAGTATTAGCATATGCTCATCAATATTTGGCAATCCTAAAGAAAATGCAGTAAGGCAGACCCATCCACACATCAGGCTATCAGTATCCATTTCAAATGTTTCTTTCCTGAAACCACTCTTCTCCACTTTTATCAGCCCTGAAGTTGAAAAGTATATAGGACTATGAAAGACTATCACCTCAAGAAAATACAAGTTGTAGGAAGGCTGAAAGATCAAAGTTCCTAAAGCCTCATTTCTTGCCAGTAACTTCCTTTGGATAGATTGTCTACAAAGCAGAGATAATATATGCCACTACCAAATGCCATTTAAAAGTTAGGCTGCCAACATTTCTGTTTTTCAAAAATATTGTAGGGCCCAACATTCAGCCATCTTCCTCTCAGTGCAGCCCTCTGATGGGCATTGAAGCAGTTATCAAGGGTACAAAACCTGGTTGCACATTTCTAGAATAATAATTAATCTCAAACTTGATGAAAGGTGATCAAACATCCTTTTTCTTCTGCTATAAGCATCTGAGATGCATAAAAATCATTTGCCTTTTTGTTCTGTGCAGCAGACCTAATGCTGATCCATCACTAGGTTGAGAACTGTTGCTATGATTTCAAAGGAGCTGTAGAGATGGCTGTTTGTCTGATCAAGATAAAGCTCCTACTGCTGTGCAGAATAGTCAAGTGCTTATAAAAGATGAGCTCTGACCACTTTCAACAAAAAAACTGTGCTACAGCCCAAACTGGAAGTTTTCCACAGATCTCTCCCTCAGTGTGTCTTTTAACATTCAATGTTAATGAGTAATGTTCATTTAGCAACTTCAGTTTGTTGCTTCCAAGTAACAATAATGCTTAAAATACATTTTTGTAAATTTTTTTTGTGCTAAAAGCTGTCTTCCACTTATTTAACATGCATTGACAGTTTAAATCCTGCCCTTTATGAAAGCTTTCCTTACTTAACTATGCATGGTCAGATTTCATTTCCACATCCTGATCTACATCCTTTGTTCCTTATACTACAAATTGAATTTGGAAATAATGGTGCTTGTTGGTAACTTTGACACATTACTCAAAAATCAAGGCTATATTACAGCACTAATTTATAATTGCAAATGCAAGATATAAATTATAGCCAGGTGTGCAGAGGTTGGAATAGTCTATCTCAACCTGAGAGGACTAATACCTTTCATCAGGAGCAAGAAAAAGGAAGGAAACATGGAAACCCCAGTGGAGATATCCCCCATGCAGCATTAACACTCCCCAAACCAGATTTTGGGATTTATCTCCCAAAGTCAAATGATGTAAATTATGGTGTGAATGCTGAGGAAGCTTTGAAGTGGCACCAGTGAAGATCTTTGCCCCCAGATTAACTCGCTGTCCCAGCACAGACCCGGAGCCTGGTTCCCCTCCCTGTCCATTGATGGTGGAACTGTAGGGTTTCTGCCAAGTTTGAGCTTCACACTGTTCTCAATGAGGTCCTTAATGTCTGTAAATGTAGGCATCAAACCTAAGCAGATTGCTGCAAGAGAACCAAGACAGAACTGCTGTACCTACTATGCTTGCATTGTTTGCAAGAAAATCACGGAAATAGGTCAGAAGCATGTTTACTAATGACAGATCTCCTAAAGGGGCTTTTTGACAGAGCTCCATGACTGTAAGCACCTCCTTGGAGGACATAATTTGATGTGCACTCAGGTTAGCAGGAGTTTGTGTTCAGCACAAGAAAGTCCAGGCAGAGGACTGCCACAATCTGCAATTTATTTATGCAATCCACAGCATAATCACACAATAATTAAACTGTCAGTCTAGAAATGAACCAAAACCAATACAATTTCTTATTCAGATAATGCACATTAAACCAAAGAGCTAGCCATCAGTGGGGAACTGAAAATTGTGAATTCCCAGAAATCCCAGCACAGATCACTTTGCTTTTACCTGGGAACATGCCTTCCAAATTTGTGCTGGGCTTTGTTCTACATGCAGCTTGTTTTTGGACCAGCAGTAGGAAATGCCAAAGAAGCACACACAACTTCTCACAGAACTCGAACACATTTTGTGTACTTTTTATTTACTGTAGCCAGGGCTGCTCAGGTGGAAGAAATAATGCCAAACCAAGCACCAGATCCAAAATTAGCATTTTATTCAGAACGTTGGGGTCAGAGGTGTATCATTCATATTCTGGTACACAATACAGAGGCAAAGCTGTTCTCAGAAGTCTCTCCAGTTTGAAAGCTCCTTCCCCCCTCCCCTCCCCACCCCAAAAACATACTGTATATTTTCTCGTGCCACCAGATCAGGCCAACTCCCCTCCCTCCCCCAACCCCCCATTTTTGGTACAAATTATGTAAAACTTTCTTGTGCTAAGAACTTTTCTCCCTCCCCAAACCAAAAAAAATAATAAAAATAAAAATAAAAAAAATATTGAGTACTCTAACTACAGTTCAACAATTGAATCAATGTCACTTGTTTGCAACCTGTTTTGTAAATACTTTATCCATAAATGAAAGATATAAACATGCAAAAACCTGAATCCATAGTCCAAATAATACATACACGTGTTCTGAAGTTTCTGCACTTCTCCACAGACTATGCCAATAAAACATTATGTACACATACCATTTTTTACAGTGAAGTGGGAAAAAAATTCTAGAAATTAAAAAGAAAAAAAAACAACAACCAAGAACCAAAACGTGTACATGGATTAAGACCAAAATGTGTCTAACATTCTAGCATAAGAAAAAAAAAAATCAATTCTGCTACAAACTGGTGATATGAAAACTCCCTTTATTTGCAACCAGCTGCATAAATTTTAGAATTTTAGTGAAAAAAGTCCCCTAACATCTAAAACTAGAAGTAATGTACATTGTTCCACCTCATGGTCCTCTCTCCCAGATAATAAAATTGTTCCATGAGGATTTTTTTGTTTCTTTTTAATCTCCTTATTTTAATAAAAGCAATGCGATGTAACAAAAGCATTGTGAAGTATATTGTGTTTCACCTTACTCCTCCCCACCCCAACATATTTTGTCTCTTTAATTCATCATTTCATAAATCAGTACCATTAAAGCCTTAAACATAAAACTAATTCCGATCTGAAAAAGGTACAAAAAGGCACATAAAATCCCAGTGCTTCTGTACTGTAAAATTCAAGTGTAACTGAGCTCAATATTTTTTTCCAAACAGCATTGGATCACTGATATTCCACGGAGCCCAAATTGGTTTGCAGCCTAAGCCAAAGCCTTCAGCAAGCACTTGTGCTAGTAGACTACAAAGTTAAAGCCTAGCTTCTGTATGCTTTTGGGGAATATCAGTCGAAATGTTTGTACTTGTCCAAAACCAAAGTTCACTTTGAAGTTCAGTCATCACCTCCACCATACATATCAGCAAGTTTCTTGAAACGTGGGCCCCAGTCATTTAGGTAGTCATAGTCTTGCTCACCACCACTACTTGAAGAGTTAAGAGAGCTCAAGGATCCAGCAGTGGAGCCACTTCCTTCATAGTCAAAGACTAAGAGGGAGTCATATGGTGGAGCTGTAGGGTCATTGTCGGCTGCTTTAAGTCCCTGCAAGAAGGAGAGGGAGAAAAGAAGATTAACTTCTGTATCTGAGAGCAAGACAATAGCATATCTGCAATATTTGCAGTGCAGTTATCTATCAAGCACCACTTGAGAAAACAAAGTTCTTCCTCTCCTGCCATTCAGTGCAAAACAAGATTTACATTTCTGTAACTCCTTTTAGAAAAGCCAAGTTTCCAGCACTGCAGCACTGGACATTTTGAATGTAGCTGCAATTACAGCCCTAACAAAACCTTAAGATAGAGTGATGGCACTAGGACTGAAGCTAGTAAATAAACTATTTCAAAGATATACAGCTCACAACCTGTACCATGGGCAATGTGGGAATGGACACATGAGGAAGGAGAAGCAAGCATCTTTGCAAAGATTCACTTCAACAGCCACCTCACACGGTCAACAGCGTATCCACTGACTTTTCTGGCCTGCAGTACATCTGCAAGTGCCAAAATCCATATTTAGTTAGTCCCGTAAGCTCATGTAACTCTGTAGGCTGCTGTGAGAAAAATATATGGTATGTTGTCTTAAGCCTTTTTTTGTTTTGCCACATCCACCCATGAGATCCACCTGCTCTTCAGAAAAAACACACCGTGACATCAAAGCTGAATACAAGATGATAACCGTTTTTGTTTCCTCATTTCAAAGAACTGAAGTTATCAACACAAATATAGGGCCATCAGCATTTTTAGATTTCCAGTCTATAAGCTGAATAGCCCAAATTAAAACCAACACAAATTGAATTGGAGGAAATGCTGGGAGACTGAAGAGGAAAAGCCAATAAAGAACCAGACTTCTTCCAGAGAAAAGCCTCTTCATTCCCTGTTTTGTTACTGAAGTCCAAACCTAAACACTTATATGAATAACTAACTTTAGGATATGAGACTATTTCTCTGTGCTTATCTGGGGAAGATTTACAAGCTGAATATAAAAACCAAAGCCTGAAGTCAAAAAGTCCTCTTATGATTTGTATTTTTTTAATGTCAGTTTCTTCCACGGGATTAACAATGCTTTTTCAAGACCTTCCACTTAAAATAGGATCTACTCTGGCAGTCACTGACAGATATGGTCAGATATGACAGGATAATATATCTTCCAGAATTCCATAAGGCTGTGCTATGATTTTAAATTGCTCACTATTAATTTTTACCAGTGATATTTGTGCTGGTTTTACTTTTAATTTTTAGTGTTTATGTATTTGAAAGTTGGCATTATTATACTTACACTTATTTGAAGGAGTGAGTGCACCTCCTTCAACTTATTTAATATATTCTGGTTTTAGAAAAGCACATTTCACTCTCAGTTCTGTTTAGTCCAAATATGACAAAATGGAACTAGAATCTCATTTTTATTCTACAAATATGTATGATGGAGTATATACAAATTAAACCCATTAATTAAAGCATCTGGCATTGATAAGGCAGAAGTGAATCCTGGTTCTTTATTACCTGTTTAAATAATTCAGAATTGTGCAAAATGTACCTAAAATAATTTCCAAATCAGTGGTGGAAAAGCCCAGCGTATTTATCAAGCTAATGACCTCTAATCAAGAACAAATTTTGGCCTTGAAATTCTCATTTCATGTGGTACAACAACATCACGAAGGTTATCAACAGCCTGCATTAAAAGTGAAATTTTGAATTATGAGATAAGAGTAATTGGTGATGCTTGTTATCTCTCTCTGGCATTTTCCAACCTGATGGCCATAATAATCACAAAAGATGTGAGATTTTGAAAAGCCAACAGCAAGTGTTGGAAGACATCCCTTATCCAGTTTCCAAGGGGGAAGTTCAAAAGGCTTTCTCTTATTTTCTGCTGCTGAAGCACAACGGCAACTTTACTTCTTAGGCAGTAACTGGACTTAAAATATTTAGATCTTTCCTTAAGCCAGCTTGGGGTGACAGACACCCATGTGTTTGGAACGCAGGTGACAGGGAGGGAGAATAAATAGCAGCTGAGGTTAAGGAGTGCTGAGGTATGAATGCCAGGTATCCATGTGTGAAAGTCATTTAGAAAGTCAGTTTGGAAACTGAATGTTATTTCCCTGCAGTTCTGCCTACTAATAGCCAGCCAACCATGAGATACCAATTTATTTGAAAAAATCAGTGAACAAAACATTTTCCTACATCACTGCAGAAATTCTGATACCTATCAGTCATCCATGGCAAGGCAGAAGGCGGCCTCTTTCCATCTGTTTTTCCAAAGGGGAAGTTGTAATTTTTTTTTCAATTTGCTGCTGCTATCATGATAGCATTTCAGAAAAGGAAACTGGTTTTGAGTTACTGACTTACAAGATAGGATCTCACTAACAAATTCACTTTCTTAAAGGTTGTGCTGGTGGTGTAATCCATTTCATTCAGAGAACGTAGCTACAGGTCATGTTTTGGAGGTATTGATTCAACCGCGCAGCACAATTTACACTGACATTTTCACCTATCTTCTGGATCACAGTGGAATGACTGAACTTAGTGTCTAACTCTTCAAATGACAAGATTTCTGCTACAGTCGTGTCACAAGTTACATACTAAAATGAGAAAGAGCTACTATGATGTTTTCTATTTCCCTCTGCAAGGCAATTTTTTGAGCGTACCCAGTGTACTGCTGTGCTTTGCTGTTGGGGTCAGATAGCCCTAGCAGTGCTATCAGCTTATGAAGCTCCCTTTGGTTTCAGCATTGCCACCTTTTTAGTTTATTATGCTGTCCCTTTCAGTGGGTGGAGGAGGTGTGGATACACAGCCTGCTGCATCTGCACAACTGAAAAGACAACAAATGGCTGCCAGAAGCGGCTTCTGCTGATTTTGCTGCCAAGGCATTTGTTGTCAGTCACTTCTGGAAAGAGATCTCAGTTTTTACCAGATGTGTTCAAGAACCTCAGAGCTGCAGAGTTGCCACAGTTACTTGGTTTTATCAAAGGTTTTTATTACAGTGAGAAGCTCATTGAACAACAGAATTTCCAGGGCACATCCTCAGGAGCAGGGGAACCTGTTGGGACAGTGAATTGTCACATTTATTTGCATGTGCTACACCATCAGCACACAACAAGCAGTCACAGAGGAGCCATAGCAGTAGAGAGGCCAGCTTGAAACCTTGGACAGACTCACTTCTTTCCTTTTCTGCCTTTATATACATAGTAGAGCTTTCACTAAGGAGGCAATAAGGGGCAGAACTGGGGCCAATACAGTGCCTTGGTAAAACTTGCTTTAATACAGGCAGCATTCTCTATTTCTCTCAAATGAAAGGAAAGCAACCGCTCAAATCATGAACTAATATGGAACATTACAAAATCTAATGCTTCTATTTTCATTAATCCAACTACTTAATCAGATTCAGCAGTCTTTTGATGAGAAGGAAGAGAGACCTTCAGAGAAATACAAAAAAAATTTGGTTCCATATGGAACCATTTTTTGACATGAGAAAACAGAAACCATCAAGGGACTCCATTCTGCATGGAGGTGCACCCTATCAATAACAATTTACTAAGAATGAATTGAGGGTCCTGCATGTCCCCATGGGATGAGACCTTTAAATTTAGTTTACCTCAGATTATGCCCTCTATTGATTATAAATATATTCTTAGCCACAAACTCTCCACCACAATATAACTTGCTTGAGATTTCTAGGGACAATACAGGTGGGTCTTGAAAACAGGATTAACAAAACTACTTCCAACAGTCTAATTTATACTGTCCTGCAAATCCTGACTATTCTAAGTATTAATTATGCTCTACACTCTGCAGGCTTTAAAAGGCTCAAAATGGAAAACAAAGTCTACCGAGGATTCTTAATAACACATGACTTATTTCATTGACTTGTTTGTACACTGGACTGGAAGAAAAGGAGGCTTTTCCCTTCCCCTCTTAAATTACAGATTCATCTATCCGCTGAAACAGACAAAACAAGAATGTCCCTGAGGTCATTTAGCTTATGCCTGCAAAACCTATTTTGACTATCAGACACCTCTGGAACCTCCCTATTTTAGACAATTCAGAGCTCTGTACATGTTATCTCAGCTTTGTGTTATAAAAATGCATGACTTTGTCGTAATTCTAACTTGCTTTTTAACTAACAAGTCACCAGAACACTACAAAACACTTACTTATGTATGTCTCGTTGAGTCAAGTAAGTGTAATACAAAGGATGACAAATAGAAAATAATATACCAGAAAAAACAGAGTACTGCTAAAAGGAAAAAAACCTAAATGACCCCCCAGACCTTTTCTGCATTTTGTTTCTATGACTCTGTAATGAAAGTAAGAAGAAAACCCCCATGTTGCTGGGTAATGGGAGTTCAACCCTCCAATATCTGAAATCAATGACCTATAGTTATTTTTTGTCAAAAGCTGAAGCAATTCAGAAGCTAATCTGAACAATGCTGTCTCTGTGTCTGAGGTGCTGGAGAGCATTCAACAGATTAAATTAATTCCCACATGAGGACCAGCATCCCAAAAGATCATACTGACCCACATCTCCTGGAATAGGACCAAGTCCTCCAAAAGATTGGATTGATCTCCAGAAGTGTTGCATGTTTTCAAACCAAGCGGCTAATGCAGACTTTGCTACCAAAATGCTGACAACTCAAAAGCAGCCTCTCCCTGCTCAGCTAGGGACTGGGCTAGTTTTCTGGGTGGTTTGGCTTAAAGATGCCCAAGGGAAGAATTACATCTAATAATATTGAAG
Source organism: Sialia sialis (assembly GCA_009812075.1). Lineage (NCBI taxonomy): Eukaryota > Metazoa > Chordata > Aves > Passeriformes > Turdidae > Sialia > Sialia sialis. Next base: position 44,555,869 of record VRYO01001463.1, on the reverse strand, counting down.
TTGGATGCAGAGAGATACGAACTTTGCTCTTTCTTATCTTGCTATGTTGTTTCCACAGCTCAGCATATCTTCTGTAGGAATTGCCTTAAGAAATGTCTCATACAGGCTTTGCTCAAGATATTTTTTCAATTTACCTCAAGTAAAACTGAGAGAAACTTATCAAGTTTCTTGGGTTTAATCATACCAGGACTGCAGGTGCAATTTTCTGGAGAGTCTGAAAACCTGTGCAGCCTGAACATTTGTGCTCTAGACACTAATAATTTTGAAATTTAACTGTAACAATGAATACTGCTATGAAAGACAGACCCATTCCCCCCCCCACCCAGTAGAGAATTTATATTCACATCTGCCATGGGAACTTTTTTACTTAAAACACAAATTAAGATGACACTATTTTAGAGAAATAAAATGCCCATTTTGCCCAGACTTCTGGGAAAACAGAGCATAGACAATCTTTGAGTGGCTACTGTCTGCTAGAGAGAGGCTTAGGTGGAATGCCCCACAGTAAAACAATACATTTCTGTGAAATCTTAAGGAAAAAAAAAAACAAAAAACATTTGAAGAAGACAAGCTAAATATATAACACTTAAAACATAGAAGCTACCTCACATAGTTCCTTTCAATCAGAGGATAAAATTAACTCTGAGCTAACTTGCAGACAAGAAAATTGCTGTGTTTTCTTAAACTTCTTCATATATATTTCCATATATTTTCTTAATCAATGACATTAATGACATTATTTTACTGTGTATGAATAGCTGGGAGAAGCTTTCTTTTATGGTGGATGGCAAGGGGAAGCATAAAGGTAGGTACTGATATAATACATGAGACAGCAGAAAGAAAATGACTCCGTGCTCCTCTGCAGTGCAATATAAACATACTGGGTTAAATCAAGACAGCCAGTATTGTTTCTTCAGCTCCATGTGTACACACTGATGGTATCATCTTCAAGAGTGATAACCCACTGAAAAATAGTATTACAAGAACAGCTTGCTAAGTCATTAAAGGATTGTAGGAGTCCGGACAACCTTGGGCTCCTTTCTGGCTTTCCAGCAGAATCAGACCCATTCCCTGCCTTTACTCCACAGCAGAGCTTCCTAGATGCTTTGAGAAAAACAAAACCCAGGGTTCTTCACTACTGCCGGCCAAATGGGCACTGTCTAGTCACAGCCGAGTGAGAACAGGATGGGAATCTCTGATTGTTTGTAAGAACAAGGAAGTTCTTATGTTATTGTCTCATTTCTCCACTATTCTTCAGAAGCCAATTGTAACTGTAATATTTAGAGGCGTAAGGCATGCAAAAAATGGAGTATCTTAAAATACAATACAATTACAAGAGTATTTGTACATTTCCCGCTCATCAACTTCCCTCTAAATTTTTTGACAACTGTATCATCGTATACCTTAAAAGGGGCAAATTCAATTTTCCGCAGCTTTTCAATACAAAAGACTTTAGTATATTAGCCTGACTTTTCTTCAAGGCAAACAAGAATAAACATGTTTGCAGAAACTGTTCTGCAATACTCTGCAATATGTGTCCAGCTCCAGCTGACAAGGAAGATATGAGAAAACCAGAGAAAATAATTAACTACTACAATTCATGTGCAGAATAAAGTACAAACAGTAGTAAATTCTGGGTTAGCTTTTTTTTTTTCCCCCCTATAACCAGCAAGCACAAGAAACACATTCTATCACAGTACCACAACACCAATGATTTAAGACTGACCAGTGATAGAAATAATGAGGATAATTTCTTTCAGAGCTATCAGTAGTCTGGTATAGTCTGAATCTCAATCACATTTATTAGATTGAAGAATCAAAGATAATGCAAAATCTTTGAAAGCTCTCTGACAAGACAAGTATTAAAAGTACTTACATAACATTTAATTTAGCTGCCCTGCTCACTAATCATATTTGATGGAATTCTTTTGGCCTTATTGAAGGTACTGAATTTCTACTATTATCTGGATTCAAAGGGTAATGTATGAGGAGAATGAAAATGAACTTCTTCCATTATTAAATTACTGTGAACTAATAAATGAATTTAGGCTTCACTACAATTTTGTTAGTCTGTTTATTAGTTGGAACCCACTGCATAATCCTGCTTGGAGATATTGTGGTTGCAGCTGATAACATACTATGAATGTAATTAATACGAATGCACAGAAGTTAATTGATACATCTTCCCTTTCTGTTTGAATGAGTTAATTAAATTTGTCTGTACTTTAAAAGAACTATTTACTTCTGTCTAGCGAGACAATTTTAATTGTCCAATGAAGTTTTAAAAAGTTATTATGTTCTAACATAACAGCTACTCATGCGGAATAGAATAAACAAAATATAAAAGCTTATCAGATCTTAGGAGGAAACCCTTTTTCACCTCCTTACCTCATTAATGAAGTCCCCAATGTCCCCAGGATGAGGAGCAGCTGATCTGACTGGATACTGAGGTTCTGCATGGATTGGCCTTTCATCAAGACGTCTGATTCCAACAGGTTTGATGGCATCTGGTTCCACAGTGTCAGGCTGCTGGAGCTGGCTCAAGTCATAATCCTGCAAAATATGGAACAGACACAGTACGTTAGCAGAATTTCAAACAATATCTGTCAGGGGGAAACATGAGAAGGAAGAAAAGAGAAAATGCAAAATATCATTTCACCACAAGTCCCGTTTTCAGGATTGCAATGTTTACTGAGAATAAGTAATAACACTGTTATTTGCATACCAACAGGATGTTATTTGATTTATACTCCCCGAATCTCCTGTTTTGATTCTATTCCATCAGATTTGTACAGCTTCTTGTAAGTTTTCCTTAGAGAAGCAGGGATTTGAGTAGTACTATTATGGGACTAAATACTTTACCTAGTAATGATGATTTACAGCGTAGAGCAAAGATGCCAAATCCAACACTATTTTTCTGAGAAAATAAAATACCATACATTCTGAGGAAAAAAAATAAGCACAGTGCTCTGCAGTATCTTCTAATACCTTCAAAGAATGAATTTAAGACTCCTTGCTGATTTTATGTGGCTTCCATAATATGAAAGCCAAAGGGGGAAAAAACGTTGTAAGGAGTACAAAGCTCCTCAGATTTGGCCTTAATTCTAAGCACTTTCTAGAGATTACTCATGAATCTGTTCATTAAGTACTTGATGCTGCAGTTTCAAACTCTGGCAGACTGATGAAGTTAGCATAGCAGCATGAATTCCAATAAGCAGTTTGTATGTATGTGAAAAATTTAATTAGATAAATGTTTATGCATTGAACATAGATATGCCTGAATTCTCTTTGCACAGTGTGATACACTTCATCATTGTCATTCTCCTCAGTGTTGCCATGTCTAGAAGAAAGTCATGCTCTAGGATGCCTTTACATAGGGTATTGGTGAGAATGTTCAACAAAGAACTGGACTTCAAGACTTAAACAAAAGCCATTCAAAAACTATCAGTAGATGGGGGCTCATGGCAACTCTACTGTATGCCAGATACCCTGCCCCACAGATAATCCAAGCAGCTATAAACATCCTAAATAAGCTACTCTATCCATCAAAAATGTATTTTTTTCAATGGTGCTGTTTTGGTAAAATCTTATTTATAATCTCAGCTTGCTGGAAGTTGTCTGTTCAGACTATTTTTCATTAGTTTCTTACTGGCTCCTAAGCGAAGGAATGTAAGCTTTTACTGCTGTTATCTCATGGGATGTAGATCGTTTCTGAGACTATGACCTCCTGTGACCCCAAACCCAGACTTCTCAGCAGAAGAATTCTTTCCGACAGCAGTGATGGTCGTTTGTGTGGAGAACTGTACCTGATTATCAAATCCACTACATCTTCTGATTTGTTACTTGGGTTCTCAGATGACTGCACACAAATATTCAGTCAAAAAAGGTGGAACAGCTCTACTGAGATCTGAGAATGCAGTTTCATATGCTTTAATTAGATTACAAGTTCCTTGGGGCAGAGCTGTAACTCCTACCCTTCGGTACTTGATGTACCAAACAGAATAATAAGCGATCTCCAGGAAGCAGTATGAATCCGAGAAAAGTAAACAGAACAGAACTTTTTATCCTTTCCCTTTTTATTACGTAAAATAAATCAAAATAGTTTAGAGACATGCTATCAGAAAATCCTATCAAACAGAGAAGAATGTACTTCTTAAAATTTATAAATATGTAACATGAGTGCTTTTCATATCCACCCAAAAAGATAAAGGAGGAAAACACCAACAGGGACAAATGAATTTTTTTTTTAAATCTAAGCATTTCATTGTGGAGGAATTCAATCTGGTATGGTTAAATAACAATGTATTGAAACCAGAAGAGCATCTCTTTTAATTTCAAGTCTGTAATTTTTTTTCCTACTCACACACATATGTATACAATTCTTTTACTGGTAAGTGGTCATACAAAAATGTAAATCAAGTTTGTCAGCCTATTATATCCACATCTAGGGCATCCTTTTGTATGTATTCAATAGTTTGAGACATATCCATATCCTAATAGCTAAAAAGTCAGCAGTGCAAAATGTGTCCTGATGTGGAATCCCACTTTGGTTTTCTTTTCTAGGGCAATGTGTGACACTGTCATTTAGCCTTCCATCACAGGAAATTTATCTTGTAGGTCTAATAGTGTCCAGACAGGAAAAGAAGATCCATTGTATATATTACCTCAGACTCTCAAACAGAGAGTTTATCATTAAAATCAATACTAACTGCACATCAGTGGGGTATGGCCAACTCATCCCCACCTCCCCAAACCTGCTGAGTGCCAGGCAAACACAGCACCATTCTGTCTAAAGTCAACTCTACTCAATTATTGCAAAGTAGTAGTGAAAGAAGGGGAAATGTTTTTAAATGCCAGGTCATAAGCTGTTTAGAGGTGCTGAGGTTCCATCTCTTCACTTAGTACTGCTTTCATTGACAGTAAAGTGGGAAAGCTTTTCACATACTACCTAAAGCTCCTGAATTGACTCAAAGGTTAGCCTTGAACAGGATTTGTTAAGATAGCTAACTGTAGAAGTGACAGCTGAATGGAAAACAGGCACATCAAAGACAGAACATGCTGGGATAGGTTGGGACAGACAGCTCTGAGCAGTATTCTGGGTCATCATTTTAACTCTTAAATTTCAGGACCACCATTCAACAGTGTTTTGGTTTTGCTCCAGTCTTTTCCCATACAAACTGTTCATAGTTAAAATCTGCTTAGGGATTACTGGCACTTCATTGGGGAAAAAGTCTTGGCCCTCCATCAGAAATGTACTTCAGCAAGAGCTGTGAGCATCTAATTCATATGGCTGCCAATTTTTTGTCAGAGGTATTTATTTGTACTCTTTAGCCTTAACTCCAGCAATTCTAGAAAAAATTCCCTTCCTTCAGTTTGGACTTGAGCACACCCAAACATATGGTTCATTCAAGTTTTTTCCTACTCAAACTTCTGGACAAACTTACGATTGTTGATGAAAGAGAGAACTGACTTAGGTTTTCTCTACTGTAATGTTGCTAAGACATATTAGTTTGCTCCCATTTGCATCTAGAAAAATTCAGACCTTTGGAAACCAGAACTTGAACCAGTCTGGTAGTCCAAGCCTACAGTCAACAGAGAAACAGAGACCTCACATTCCACAAGAGGGATGTAAGTGAAGCAAGTTGAATGGCTTTTTTTTCCTGTTTGTTTATGAAGAGCTCTGTTATCACTGCAGAAACTGCAGCTGCCTTTTCGATAGCTGGTGGTTAAAGAGATGACAACCTTATGGAGCTAGAAGGGCATTTGACCAGAACTTTCATCTTGTGAAATCAATCAATATCACTGGGCCCACCCTCAAACTCCACTAACCCCCTCTTCCTTCCAAGCTAATTGCAATATTGACATTAGCTCTTCACTTAGTTCTAACAGCTTTAAGAAAAGACTTTGAAGTTAACTACCTTACCAGAAGTGTATGCAGAAGGCTCTAAAACCCCCCCAAAGCGCTTCTTTAAGAATATCTGCACAGTAATTCAAAGCACAGTTCAAGTATCTCAACTTGAACAGAAAAAACATCCAGAATAAAAGAAAATGCCATTTTACACTCCCCAGTAATTACTGAAAAAAAAAGGTAATGTAGCCTTCAACAATCTCCTTAAACAACTTCCTCTTGGGCAAGGCAGCTATCTACTGAACAGCACCTGAGTAATAATCCCTCATGGAGCAGTCATCAGCTACAGCAGGAGACATTTTAAACATTTATTTTTTTCATCCTCATTAGATGTTCTAAATTAGAAGATTTACTTAAGTTCTTGGAAAAATCCTTAACAAAGTAAAAATCTTTACAGTAATTGATAACTACTTTATATGAATGTATTCTGGAGCATTATAATGCAGAACTGCAAACAACAGAATGAAACCACAATGAACTAAAACTATAAAATGCCATGCAGACAGGACTGACTTTTTTTGAGAAAGGAACACTAAGAAAATATTTTAATACATTACATCTGAATTGAACTTTCCACTACCACAGCCTAGTGCCTGGAATGTGACTGACATTCATTAATGATTTATGACTCCGGCTTCTCTGTTACCTCAGAGCTCTCAATTTATTTCCTGGCAGTTCATGAGACTGTGTGATACGCTCCTAGGGATGACTTGGGTTTTTACCTTCTACAGAACAGAAGCTTTGGCTAGGCATGAACATATGATGGACACATGAATCATGTAACAAAACCAACTATAACTGTTCCTCATTTTCAAGGGATGCACCCTCTGCAAAGAAGTATGGAAGTTCAGCTCTATCCCCATACAAGAAATAATCAACTTAATTGTCACCAGATCACTTTGACTTAATTTGATGGTGAGACCTGTGTCTTTCACTGCACACAATCAGCTGCAGGGGTTTAGGTGAATATAAAGCAAAAGCAGCAAAAATTTGAATTTTACCTGACCCTTTTAGAGGAGATGGCTTAGTATAAACTCAGGTATATTATTTTCTGAAGAGAACAGAACTAATTATGACTGTGAAGTACTTATGGATAAAACATGAGTCCTGCTTTACCTTTGTGTTCTGAACTGTCTATGTCTATGTCTACTACTGTCTATGCCAATAGAGAAATGGGATGGGAAAGTAAGGAAAGAAGTATTTTACTTCGGCATGTTTCCACTGAGATGTTAAGAAAAAATAAAAAGAGAGCGAAAACCAATCCTGCTATACATTCTACCCCCCAAACCCACAAAACATCAACCTAAAAAGCTATCAGAAATTTGCACTTAAAACATTGCCTGAGTTCTGAAAAATGCTGCAACACCTCTAAATCTTACGCTTGCTGAAATAATGAGACTTCAAAAAAAGCAAAGAGGACTGGCTACATGTAGGCTGCAGGTGGGAGGGTATTTGCTCTTTGTTGGTCACTTGCTTTTAGATTACTTTCTGCCATATTGCTTTTCCCATTTGCTTTTATTATAGATGCACCTGGAGTACTACAAGTTAATAGTTTTTAAGATAAGGAAGAAGCTAGCTTATCTTTTTAATAATAAAAAAGGTGAAAACTCCAGCTGCAGATACAATACAATAGCAGGCAGAGGTTCTAGATATGATAAAACAAAACAAATTTGTAATGGAATTATGAAAAAATTACTTTTCACATAATGAGATAAAGATTCACCGAGGAATGACAGTAATTCCTCCACAGGAGCACTGTGTGAGTCACTTATTCAAAAAAGTGAAGCTAATGTCATAGTAAGCAAACACAATCTCTGAAATAACCACCTTCTAATTATAGTATTGTATATTCATGGGGAATATCATAGCAACCTTTATTTCATTCATTACATTTGAAATTTCAGAACATAAAACATGCTCTATTCTTAATGCAATGCAAAATGAAGGTGAAAAACTTAGAGTAAATTATCTGATTAACACTCAGATAGGGTGGTGAAAAAGAAAATGTAATCACATGTATTTATCAAGTTCATGAAGTAGGTAAGGACCATTATCATATCTACAACAGAGGTGGTAACAACGCCCAGCACAGAAGACTAATGTTATCTCAAAATGTGGGCATACAGAAAGTTATGACAATAAGAAAAAAAAAACCAAACCCAAACCCCACATGCAAAAAGTCAGAAGGATTACCTAATTTTGCTTTTATCTATGACACATAAATGATGGAAAAGAGCTCCCCTTTTGTAAAGGAGCAATTTCTTTTTAGAATTTAGATCTTGCACACGTAATAAAAAACCATTCATCTTCTATTTTTAATGTGATTAACATCATTAAAATAAATGCTACTATTTTCTCTCTTTAGCTAAATATGTAAAAAATACGACAAAAAGCAAGGATTGACTAATGTAAAAAAACCCCTGATGTAGGAAGGAGCATGAAGAGTCCTCAGCAAGAAAACTACTTTGAATAATGGCAAAATCATTGCATTGAAATTCTTGTGCTGAAAAGATCTGAGGGCTAGATTATCCTAGATGTTCAAAACAGCTCATCTGCAATACTTTAAAAGCATACCACCCACTTGCTCAGACAACTTGCTTCAACAGGACCACCTGCATCAGCAACCACTACTAAAATTCAGAAAACATTATAGAAATGAACTCAAAGGAGAGAATCATCTTGTGCAATGAGATGTATACAAAAGCAATTAGATGAAAAAAAAATGTATCACAGTTATCAGGCTGACATATGCTGCACATATCCCAGTCAAGCACCCACTGCCTTGATGTAACTCACACAAATGGCCTGAGATATGTGATGAAAATGAGTTAGTGATGGTTATGGGCTGTGATGGGCTGTGTGTGTGAACTATGCTGCAGACACATGCTAAGTGCTTCAAGGCTCAGGCAGCAGCAGGTTTTGGTGTCTGGAACTGAGACTGGTGTTACATGTTCAGAGCACATTGTATCAGGAAAGAATATTCACCATTTGCACCTCACACCTCCCCATTTGCTAAACAACTGCAAGCTACGGATCACGAGGTCCATCAATCATCAAGAGTGGCACTCACTACCAGTTTTGTAATCGGAACTTTCTGTTTCAGAATATAACAAACTGCACTGTCCCCTACCCCAATAGCCTAAGATTCAGATACAATTTTAAGAAAACCAAAACAAAATACCAAGGTTTCACAAAAAAACAAACTGAAACAAACAAACCAAACCAAACAAACAAAAAATCCTGGAAGACAAACAAACAAAAAACCCAACACAAAAAACTCCAACACTTCTCCCTTTCCCAAACCAGTCCAATTGACTTCTATAGAGTGATGCTGATTCAAGCCCTCTCATGGCCCATGTTCTCTAAGTCAGGTAGCTAAACTGTTAAAAGTGGAAAACAGCAAACAGAATCCTGAGAAGAACCTAAAGCTTTCTTTCTGGAATATCTCTGTTTTCTCTCCCTTATCCCCAATGTCTGCTAGTACAGCTGTTGCTCACAAAACCCAGAAAGCTGCTGCCTGGAATGACAGGAGTGCTCTAAACCTATGGGAGCCTGTTTTTCAGCCTGCCTTTTCTAGGTGAAAAAAGTCCAGAACTTTTCCAGTGTTGACAATGCTCTTCAGAGGTGAGCAGGCTGACTTCAGTTATGACCCACAGAACAAAAGCTTTTATGGCTTAGAGAATTCACAGCATTTTTCTCAGCTGCTGTGGAGACCACACGACCCTGTGTACATTATGCCAGGGTAGAAGACAACTATGAATCATTCAAGATCCTCAATTTTCTTGACAAGCATTCAGTCTGTCAGACTGAACAAAGCAGAACAAGATGGCCTGAGATGGGATTAACAGAAGACCTCCACGATGGGCTAAACTGCTCTTTTATTACAGATTTCACATCATAATTCCTTGGAATTGCTGGTGCAGGAGAAAAAAAACAACCAAACACAAGAACAAAACCAAACAGGCATTCCAACTTGTTGCTGGTAGTTGCTATGACTCAGAGGAACTAGCTGGAATTTGAACTCATCTAATTTCTTACGGGAGACATCACTCTGACGGAATTTACAGAGAGTTTGAAAGGAACATGCTGAACACATTTTAGGAGTTTCTAGGTCTGCCAGGACAGCTAAGAAACCCAACTTGCACAGCTTCAAAATAAATAAATTAAACCTCTCAAATAAATAATTTTAAGATAAAAACCTCCAGATTAATTTGTTTCAGGACACAGAGAGATCTAAATTCTATCACTTACCTTAAAGCCCTAACAGTCTTATCTTCAAATAGCCTAAACATCTTGGAAATACCAGGCCACACAGAGAAAATCTTCAAGTTGTCCTTCTAGAGAAGGATGCGATTTTAAAAAGTAATTTGCTGGCCATCAATAAAAGTAATTTTACCAATTATGAAAATTTCTGAACCTTTTAAAATATGGTTTTCACTGAGATGCACATGAGGCTCTAAAATTCCCTTTTATTTCACCACATGAGCTGCACTCTGAGCTGGATGGCTCTGTGTTTGAGTCACCTTGTGTACTGCCTTCTACTGAAGCTGCTTGTTTCATCAGTCCTCAGGATCTTAGGGATGGTGCACCATAAAAAAGTTAATATTGACTCACAGCATTTTCCTGTAATTTGCTGATGACTTATGGATCCAAGATTGACACAAAGTAATTTTTCTTGATTTTAATGGAGCAGTGGCAGTTTTACCCTCTGAGGCCTCATTCTGAAAATACATTTTTGATGTTAGTCCTGTGCTTTCTTAGAACTCTCACTTTGACACCTGAACACTTTCATTAACACTGGCAAAAATGCGAAGATCTTTATAGCCAATACCTTTTTGCCCACGATGCTCTGCACACAGCTTTGTTCATGCAGTATTTTGCTGTGCTGTGGTTTGCAAAAAATGAGATTACTGCTTGCAGAGAACTTGCTGGGACATTCAAAAAGCTTTGCATTATAAGTTCCTAAATCTTGCATAAAATGTATGCAAACCCAAATAAATCCCAATGAAATATAATTTTCTCTCTTTCCCCTAGGCACAGGAGGTGAGGGGGGCCAGGAGGAAATCAAGAAGAAACAAACCTAGGAGTTATTATCATCTGGTTAAGTACAGGCAGAATTTAGGTTTAAAAAAACCAAAATAAAGTAAAATAATCTCCCTGAAAAGCAAGACAGAACATATTTACATCATCATTGTAGACAAAAAAAAAAGGTTGAAAAGTTCATGCTCTCTCTTCATCCATTCCGCATAGGAATAAATTCCTAGATTTGAAGCTATGGTTAGAACCTACCCCCATTCTGCCCGCTAGTAGTATAAAACTGGCTACAGTAGAAGTGGTCATAAAAGATTGCTATACTTTGTATGAGCTGCTCTTTTCTGGACATTTAGAGTGTGCAAGGGTATTTCAGACCCCCAAAGACTGGCCTACTGTCAGTGGATCAAAAAAGGGCTCTGTGTACCTGAATAAAGTGTCTGCAGTGAAGATTACTAAATCACAGTAGTGGCTTTAAAATTCATCTTAAGAAAGTAAGAAGGGGGTTGGTGACTAAAAATCTTTCAATCTTTTGTGAAGCTCTTAAAATTCTCTAGTCTAGATGCTTTCTATGCCCACTGTGAGAGTAAATTGTCCTAATTTCACATTTCTCACTATCTTCCTGCTAGTCCACCCATTGGCAGCTCTCCTTTCACTGTGTGCAGCACATTCATCCACTGCTGTTGAAAGGCTGCGATTATGGATAGTTTATATCACACTAACCTCTGCAGCACTCACAGGACACTTCTTCCTGCCATACCACCCTAACCGCATCTCTCACAAAGACAGCACTGCCAATGGAGAGGAACACAGTACAAGACGGGCAGAGGAGCGAGTGCAGAACCATTCCTGTTTTGCTCTCATTGTACACTGGTACAATACCTAACATTCCTGATTTGCAGCACAATCCCTCCCAACACTATCCTACCATCACCTATGCCTTCCCAATGGACTGCACTCAGAGGACCTAACTCACTCAGACCCAAGGGTTCCATGGGCAGCAATTAACAATCAAAGACCTGTGACAATTTCTGAACAGATTCTCCAGAGAACTCGCATTCCCATACGAGAACTGAAAAATTACTTTTCACAGGACTGAGTTTCCCTAATGTTCTTTTAATATTGTAAAGATTCTAAGATTGTAAAAATCTTTCCTGTACAATAACAGATGCACTAACCGGATGCAGTTCTTGTCCTCAAACTACATACAAACAACTGGAATACATGCATAGACTCAAAGGGTTGTTTTCATTTTATTTAACATAAGCATTTTTCTAAAACTGCATAAACTGAAGTTTCCTTTGAAAATTGCCTAAGAAGAACATTATGCAGAAAAGCCAGGAAATAGGAACAGTACTTGGGGAAATGCAGGAAGCATGGAAATTACTAAGGGGAACACAAATTTCAGACAAACAAACAAATGAGCAGAAGGAAACTATAAAAGTCTGTACCAGTGAAGGGAGACACTTTTCAGATAACTCAAGTGCCAGATGACTGAGACTGGGGATGTGTGGAAGAACTGCACTTAATTTTTCAAGGCTTTTAACTGGAAAATTTCTTAGACTCTATTATATGCACTGTTCTCTTTGTAATTACTACACTTACTTCTACCATTAATCATGTGCATAAATCTTCTGTTTGTCATGTTCATAAAGCACTTAATAAATGTCCTCTGAAGGAAGGAAATCACACTGCTTGAAAATCCACCAACTTGGAGAGAGAGGGGGAAAAAGAAGCTATTCTTAGCATATACACATCACTCCTAGTCCTCTGACATATCAGCAGTGGTTCAACCAGAGGTGACATAAGAGTAAATGCATATGGCATCTGCCTGAGAAGGTATTTGAATAAACACAGATGTGCCCTGACAGCTACTTGAAACCTAAATGCTTTCCAAGCTTGAAATCCCAGTGGTGGCAAATCTGTCAATAGCCAACATTACTATGTATCTAGAAAGATATTCACCCACCAAGAAAGGGTTATATTTGGTTTGGATGGTATCAGGCACTCTGCACTCATGTTGCTGTACAACAAGTTCCCAGACATGGAGTGAGGAAAGTTTACAGACAGCAATCAGAGCGGATGCTAACTTTCATTTAAATGTAACAGCTTTAGCTGGAATCTGGTCAGAAAGCTTTCACTGCAAGAGGACAAGATACTGTTTTTACAGTTCTTATCCAAATGGCAAGCCATTGGTATATCTGCAACAGCAAAAACACAAAATGAGAAAGCAATGTTTTATTTAAAGTTATTGCCTTCAGTACTTAATGTAAAAATTAGCTATCTAGGAGAATGTCTCAATGTAAACAAAATGAAGTGCAGGGAGAAGTGCAAATCTATACATAAAACCCATTAACCTTTCCTCACCTGATCTTCTTCTCCACCCCCTTCTTCATCGTATTTCAGGATGTTGTCCCTCACATCATCTTCAGGATCAATCAAGAGCTGCTTTGCCTGACGCTCCTTATCACGGCGTTTCATCCATACCACGAACATTAAAACTAAAACTGTAATGCAAAAATGGAAGAGACAAAAACACATCTTGATTTTGAAATACAGAAAATTGTACGAATTCAATTTCAAGATTTAAAAAAAGAAAGAAAAAAGAAAAAGCAATGAAGTTGGATTTGACTGTTGTGGAAAATGTACAGGATTTTTTAAATTAAAAATTTGACAAAAGACAACTTAAGTAAGAGATGTTTAAACTCAGAATTTGGTTTGGAAATCTATCACATATTCAAGGTTGTAAGTAAGAAGTTCATTCCACATCTGCAAAATAAACTTGTCATGAAACGAATTAAGAAAGACTATGCTTCATAAACCACTGTATTCAGAAAGGAATTTCTCCATCAATAAGGCTCTTAGTTTCATACCTAGCACTTAAAAAGTATCTTGTATCAAGAAACCAAATGCATTGCGTGCTTGTGTAGAATCATGTGCTTCACCAAACTAATTTCTTTTTATTTTTATTACTCCTTTCCATAATTTTCTATGTTCTAGATGGGTGTATAGTGTACTATGACCAGGCTAATCTCTCCCTTGTGTTCCACCACAATAGGCAATCAGTTAACTCCAATATGTAGGAGAGCTGGCATCTAATTTACTACACTGGACAGACACTCATGATTTTTAGTCATTTCCCTTACTCAATGCACTTCATACAAAATAAAATACTAGTACAGCTTTATGCAGTACTTAGACACAGCATTGCAACACCTGCTTTTCTTGTCAGGCCTTACGTGAATGGCTGTGATGTGTACTCCCCAACAGTAATTCCTACTTGCATTTATCTGAAGCACAGTAGTAGTAACATCAGAGCACTCCTTAAAAGCACTATGGGTGGCACCAAATCACACAATATTGGCAGCACAAGAGACATGAGATGCCTGTGGACTAATCACATCTTCAGCCTGGCTACTCACTGATGCAAGACTGCAACTATCCATGGATATAAATGGAAAATCTCTTTCACAAACCCACTGCAGGATTTGACTGCCAAACAGGTACTAGCTGTACTCTGCCCAACTCCAAATCCTGTACTATCAGAAAGTCTTCATACTTGTCCAAAACACTGAACAATGCAGCAACAATTCCTGGACCTGAGCCTTTAATAACTCCCGTCTTTATCAAGATATCTGATACTAAAACATAATATTGTACAGTAATTTCACGATTATAAGCCGCACCTGATTATAAGCAGCACCTCCGGGTAGCCAGGTAGACCACAGGATTTGTCCATATATAAGCTGC
>VRYO01001463.1:44453845-44540919 GCA_009812075.1 Sialia sialis | reverse complement strand
CTTATAATCGGGAAATTACTGTATTTGCAAAACAAGAATAAAGGAGTTAGAATTCAGAGGGCAATCTACTCACTGAGCAAGATGATGATACAAAGCAGAATTGCAATGATGGCACCAGTGCCTAGCCCTGCACCAACAATCCGGTCAACATCAGTGCAGTCTCCATTTATATCACACTGGCAAACTTTCACCTTCAGCAAGGAAGTGCTGGATGCATGTGGATTTCCAGAATCTGTAATTACTATGGGCACGTCATAGATGCCGGCCTCCAGGAACCGGATTCTTAAGGAGAGCTGGGCGTGATCGCCTGTGTGTGAAAATAAAGCGCTGGTTAAAAAGTAATATATTGATCACATGGGATTAGAACAGTGTTGGCAAAAACAGCCCATGTTTGAGCTCAGCACTAGCTTCTTGCTCAAACTGCTATGTGACACTCAGGGTAACAGACTTCCTGACTGCTGTGACCACTTTTTCTTTTTTAAAGTTTGTTCTTCTCCGGGGAATTTACACTAAGATGATTTCTTGTTTGTATTAACCAAATTCATGTATGTTGAGAAATAATAGCAAAGAGAAGACATTTGCAAAAGTTTCTTTAAAACAATGAAGATTTCCATAATGTTAATTACCACTAATGCGAACAATGGTCCAATTCCTCTTAATACTAGCAGGTGTGTCAGGCAGCTCAAAGGCAAACGGGCCTGCATTTGGATCTATGTCAGGGTCTACAGCAGTGATGTTAATAGCATTAGGCTGCAGTGTTTCACAAGTTGTGGCTTCTTTTGGATGCACTTGGGGAGCATTATCATTGATGTCTAGCAGGTATATCTGAAGTGTGCCAGTTCCACTCATCGGGGGTATTCCTAAAAGGAAAGGAAATAGCATTAAGCCTGTTTCCAGTTGCAAAGTTATTTAAATGAAGCTAACCAACACTCTTTTTACCTCAGTAAAAATGTTTACCTCAGTTTTGGGATTCTGTCTTTTACAAGACCAATCTAACTGCTCCTACGAATTCTTATGTAGTCTGCTCTCAGAAAAATGGCCCTACTCAGCACAATTCAGCAAAAACTGCAGAACCATAGATCAGGGACTCATCCACTTCACTGACCAGACAGACAGTTAATCTCCAGAGATGGTCCACATCAAAGGCTTCAAAGAATAAGGTGCAAAATTGGGATGGTTTGTCCTCTGGACAAATTATTTCCAACTTTGAAGGCTTAAGATCCCCCTTTACCATAAATGTGCCATTTAAATTATTTCTAATATTGACTTTCAGCGTGCTATTTCTAGACATTCCTGCTATCCACACTGAATGTGCAATGCTTCCATAAACCTTTCTGGAATCACGCATTGATGTGATCATTTGGCACTGAATTTTTAGTATAACTACCAATGGTTTGCATTCCACCTCCCATGATCTTCCAGTTCCATTTATGTTTTTTTTCTCCAGAAACAGAGCTAAAGTATAGAAACAGTTGATCTACCTTCCAGTTCAAAAAATTTTACCAAGTCTTCTTTACAAGGCATATAGCCCCAGTGTTTCAGTTTTCCCTTCTAATTTGAGAATGTTTCTAACTGTGCCTGCCCATCTTTCCACTATCAGCTATGAACAGTACAGCACTCCAGCTGAAATCAAAGGACTCATTTCTGTGCAGTGTTAATTGTCATTAACAAACTGACAACAAAAAGATACTTTTCCCTCTGCACTGCTGCAGCCTGAATGTGGGAAAATACAAAGCCCCTCCAATGACACATTACTCCCTATAGCACACTCATGCTGTGCATTCACTCAACCTACGACACTCTCATGCAGGGCTTTTTCAATTTTCTGTCAACTCAACTAATGTAACCAAGACAGTGTTTTTCTACAAACTTAAAGAATTATTTTTCAGCCATTTCCCAAGTAGCTGGGAAATAATGCACAGTCTGATAGCAATACAGATTTCCAGTGGGATGTATTCTAAGCATATCCTGTTTTCTGCCCTAGTAAAACTGAATGCCATTCAATCACAAAGAAGAAATACTTTTTGAAAAAAATACACAATATTGATACATACCATTATCAGAAGCAAGAAACGTTGCATTGTACATATTATTTTGCACATATATTGACTCTCTATCCAAAACAGCTGTAGTAGTTATTTGTCCATTAACAGGGTCAATTTTCAGCCAGTTTGCAGGATCTGAAAGTTTTGAGTACCTGTGCATTTAACCATAAGTTGTGTTATTTGTCTGCCAACAAAAATATTGACAACAAAGACGTATTTTAATTTGTATTCTGAAGAAATTTTTGGAATTTGAAGGTAGCATTTTACAAATTTCCATTTATCAAGCCCTATCAAGTAAATTTCCTGGAAATACGTATTAAAATCAGTCCTATATTTCAATTTTTGAAGAGCCTTGCCCTGTAAGCTATCATGTAACTGAAGGAAACCATATAACTACCATAAACTATATAACACTAATACTCAGACTCAACTAAAATATTCAGTCAGGATCCTTCTTGGTTTTTCTACACTTACTGAGCTATTCATACTAATTTTCATCTTGTCTGAGTGCTGAGAGCAGGAGACAGGTAAAAATGGAGTGTTAGTTGCACTAACTCACATTGTTCTAGCAGTTCAGTATCACTTCATTCTCAGAGGCCCTGGTTTTGCTGCATGTTTCTCATCATAATTTGAAAGAGAAGTGTCTTTCAAAACAATTTTTTTGTCTGATAAATTTTCCCTTTGACATTAATCAAGTGCAAGCTATCTTAGTATCAAAGTCCTCATGCTGGCATTTTTATGATGGTTATGTCCAGAAATGAGAAAAGTATCACAAACAGCTAACCAAAAACGAAGAGGAAAAAAATTGTAATAATCTTGATTTTGGAAGGAAAGACAGAACGCAAATTCTGAAGTTTCTTCTACATGAGCTTTAAAGAAAAAAAGCTGGATAAGGTGGATCCTGACCCATGGACAGTCATAGCCTTAGCTTTGCACATAATGACCATGTCTTATATGAGGCAGGCTCATGTAGCAAAGTTTCAGATATAAGAAAAATTATGATAAAATTATGATCATAGCTATCATCAGAAGAGTTCAGAGACAGATAACACCACCACTTTGCATTGCTGGAGAAAAAATTAAAAGAAAACCCTTCAGATTTCATCAACAATCTCATTTTGTTGCCGTGCGAAAACTACAGATGAGTTTTAATTGCAAATGATCTTAATTCACAGAATCATGTGTCTGCTCTGACTGAATTTGTTGGGATAGAACATATACTGTACCAGAGACGCATAACTGCATTCTATCTTGAGGAAATGGGACTTGGGATGAGAAAATGAGCCAGTTTACACACCTACAAATACTGGTCAGTTCACCTTCTTTCTCTACAGCCAAAAATCCCTTTGGAGAGAGCTGCACAAAATCCACAGGATGTGCTGGGATAGCTGCATGCTACTAAATGCAATCATTTCACATATCATCCCTCTGCTCCCCACCCACTCCACAACACAGATATTGCAAAATGCTTCTATAGACCTTAGAGATGTCTGCTGCATGTAGCGATCCGGGTCCTGAGCGGTGAAAGTTGTCAACATGCTACCAGCCATCAGACCTTCTTCCTGACGCACGAGCTTGGGATTTGGAACAAAATACGGGCTCTCATTCACATCAATGACCGTGATGGACACGGTTGCTGTTGACTGAGGAGGATGCTGAATCCCCTTAGCCAAAGGCACTTGATTTTCCGCAGCTACGGTAAGTACAAACATCCTGTTGGTCTCAAAGTCAATAGGCTGGGAAGAGCAAAGAGCAGGAAGTGTAAATGTCGACTCACAGTAGCAATGGACATACAACAACATTTTAAATTTAAAGCACATTTTTGAAGATTAGCTTGCATTGGCTTTCTCAAAAATGAGCACAGAGTCTGCAGAGAGCACAATATCACCACCTCAACACAAGCCCATGTGCTGGGGTTTTGCTTAGTGGCAACAGCAGCGGTTTTGAGGTCAGAAGAGCTACAAACCTTCTCATTCCTGCATTTAACCTGCTCTGGTACTGTCATTAGAGACAAATGAGGAAACAAATAGTTTAACCACAAAATGTTGAAGAAGCTCCCAGCTCTGTGCCAGGCACTCACATGTGCCTCCTGATGATCTCTCCTGGGGACAGAAAGCTGCCTCTTACTGTTAGAAGGATGAAAGTTTCCTTCAAAAAAATTCATGACGACAGCTATTCCCAAGATCAGAGATTCTCATGCCCTCAATATCCCACTAGAAAGACTCTTGGTAATCCCAGCCAACCTCACTTCTGATATACCTACACTTCCATCTTCCCAGTGAAGACAACCTTCAGTTTGGAGATCTCCCTCACTGAGCCAGAAATCCAATTTAAGGAGAAGTGAAAACAGTGCCAACCTAGAATTCCTCTGTCATACTGCACAGGGTTGAGGCATTCCTGGAGACAGGATCTGCCTTTGTACTATGCACTGCACAACTCACACAGATCCCAGACTGGAAGAAAACCCTGTGCCTTACTGGGGCAGCTGGCATGTGACAATATGAAGTAAGTGACAAGAGACAATTTAATCTTCATTACAGGTTGACAGATCAACTCATTGCACTGCCAATAAAAACTGTAGGCAGGTTTCCAACTCTTCCTGTGTCTGGGCACTTAAAGGAGTGCTACAAAGCACAGACACTCACATAATTCTTCCTGGAAGACTGCAATGCAACAATTGGTACCTCTGGGGAAGAGCAGTTATAAACCAGAGACAGTTCTTAAGAAAACCCAGTGTGAAATTACTATTAATGTTCTATGTAGGTTGTCTCTTTCTATCACCTAGATACCGGGAGGATTAAGATCAAACAAAACAAAATGAAATGAAATAAAACAAAACAAAACAAGACAAAAAAAAGGAGAAAAGAAAAAGTGAAGTTTTTAAATTTCCAAATGGGATCGCTGGCATTGCATATTTGACTTTGAAATGGATCAGCCAAAACCAGAGCAGGCCAACTCAGAGATGAGACATTTATCAGAGGATCATGAGGAAAGGTGGCTACTGCCTGGCAGGTTTAATTATAGAACCACATTGTTATCATCACTTGAAATAAGTCAGCCCTCAACACAGAGCTGTGTTGGCTGGAGAATGAAGATAGACAGGTTATTCCATAAAAGGTATTTAAATGAGGTTTTAAAAATAGCCAGTCTTTAAATGCCTCTTGTAGAAAAGCCCTCCCACCTATCATTTTTTTCCACTCTGATTGTGCTTTGACTGCTTGTATCTGCTCCTTAATGGAACATCTTGACATAAAATGTGCAGACAACACGCATGACTACTAACTGAGGAGGTAAGAAGTAGTTCCTTTAGACTACCAAAAAGTGCTAAGCAGACACTTTTTCACAGAGCGATTTCTAACTTTTAGCAAATAAAGAGTGAAGATTTGTAATTTCTAATAACCTAGCCTGATTTTTAAAACCGAGTAGGTAGAATTCTATAGATAACATAAGCAAGGTAAAATTCAAAGAGACAGATTACTTCCACACGTAAGGGAACATTTGTTTTATTCCAGATTCATGCTGGCCTCAGGAATCCACATCTCCCTCAGTTGAGTGCTGCCCCACCTCCGCCACCAGTGCTGAATTCTCTGGAAGGCAGGCGTGCCTCACCTTGACGACAGTGACCAGCCCATCGTTGCTGTTGGGGTCGGTGAGGATGGTGAAGCGGCCCGTGGGGTCTCCCCCGGTCATGCGGTACAGTGCATTCCACGCCGGCGTGTGCGGCTGGTCTTTATCCGTCACTGTCAGATTCGCCACAATCACGTCCATCCTGTTCTCTGGTACTTCCCCGTAGAACTGCAAAAACCACGGGAACGCTTCACCTCAGCTGGAGGAGCATAGCCACACCAGGCTGAACATTCATCAAATCGAGGCAGCCCATCTCTCTTCACTAGAGCTCTGACAATTTACCTAATGAAGTTTACCTGAGGCCACCCAGAGAACCAATAGCTTGATTCCCTCGTCAGCTTTTGCCTTTTGGTCAAAAGTAGAACACTGTATGTAAGAGATATATATTCTGCACGTATTTTGATTCTGCCTGCCAGTATGGTATTTAATAAGTAATAAATATTTACTGTCTGTGAATATAATGAGAGAAACATATAAATATAAATACGCACATTCTTCAGTAACTCCTATGCTGTACTTACAGTCATGGCAGTGAACTCTGGAGGATTGTCATTGACATCTGTCACAGCGATGACAGCAGTTGCTGTGTTTGAAAGACCATATGTTGGGTTTCCTTCCATGTCCGTAGCTTGAATTATTAATGTATATTGTTGTACTTTCTAAAACACAAAGTGACAACGTAAGTTTTAGACAAAACCAGCATTACCATAGGACAGCAGGTGTTCCCAAAATTGCACTCTGCTAAGCAATGGAGCCGATCACACAGTTTATTCTAGTTAGCATCACCCAAAATGACAGGAGCAAAGTTTGTGCGACAGGAATACAGCAGCAGGTTATATTGAACTACTGTCTGACTTTCTTCAAAGACCATCGAGGTAAGGATAGGCTGACTGCTTCCTACTCTAATAAATCAAACCTCTTTAGACAGTTAACGCATGATCACAGTTTTAATAATGCTTTTCAAATGGCGAAAAGAGAACCAGAGTGCATTTTATACTGAAACAGGGAAAGTCCTCAAAAGCATTTGAGAGCACTGAGCCAAGGTAGGTTTGTCGGCCAAACGGCCACAACTGCCAAGGTTTTGTTCCAGCCAAGCCTGAGTATAAAACTGCTGTTGCAACTTCTTGTAATCTCTATGGAAACCAAGGATGTCGAGGCCAACAGAGACGAGTAAGGGCACTGGGAGAAAGAGGGAGGGAAGCACCAAACGGGCTATTTCCATAAATGTTAAACTCCCTGGCTAAGTATGGCAGCCATGGGCCCCTCTCCCCCCACTGCTGCTAACAGCCCTTGAGCCAGGCACTCGCTCCCCCTTCCCCGCTGGAATGGGGCCAGGGTCCCTGAGCACCAGAAACGCCTGGTGACCTCAGCCTGGTGAGCTGTGTAAAACAACATCCAACGGCTCTACTGAAAAGCAAAAGAAAAGGAAAATCATAAAGATGTTTTCTGTATAGAACTGCTGCAAAGTTTATTTTCACTCATTGCTCTCAAATATTGTGCATGCTCCGTCATTTACCAGTTCATTGTCCTTCCTTGGAGAGAAGTGCTACCATTCAGTTCTTCCCAAAAGAAAGGACACAAACATAAGAAGCTGCCATTACTTTCAAACAGCACTTTCACAAATGGTTTACTAACACTGGCAAAAACCTTTTGGCAAAATAAAAATATTCCAAGAAGAGCCTATTTTTATGCTTTGGGTTTTTTTTCCATTTGGTACTTTATTTTCTTCGTCTAAAGAGTGGGTATATGACAGATTACTTCTCATGGAAACAATTTATAGAATCATGAAACATGCTGAGTTGGAATGGACCCATCAGGTTCTGAGAGTTCTGACCCTAAGCAGGGCACCCCCAGAATCACACTATTTACAAAAATGAATTATAGGTATTGATACAAAAAATGAGCAAGGATAATTCCACTGATAGTATTTAGCTTTCTTTCAAACTTTGGCCAGACAGTACAACAGACATGAGAGGTTTAACAGTTCGCACATTTCCAAGCAGCAACTATGAGTCATGGACTAGGAAGTTTTTAAAATAAGCTGTGTGGATCATTATCTCCCACTGAAGATAATGATTTATGCTCATGCCCTCTTTCACACAGAAACCCTTACAAGACACCCAAATGTGTACTGCTATATATGCACCTCACAATTCTTTAAAAAAGCAAGACTAGTATTAAGTCTACAAAAATGCAGTATATATATGTTTAATAATGCATAAATATATATATAAATTCTGGCTTGGAAAATATACTTGCAAACTGACCTTCAAAAGACTTTAAACATCCTAAAGGCTTCCTTCATGGCACCAATAAGAGTAGCAGTCATGAGGGAATCAAAGAAATGCTTTTACCACTTTCATCCAGGAAAAAATAATAGTTTGCTTACTGTGAAGCAATAAAATCTAAAGCAGTATTGAAGCAAATCACACTGCCATATGATTGTATGTTATTGAAACAGCAGGTGCTTCTGATTCATCTGGGTCTTAACACATTGATCCCAAGAAGCAAATTTCATTAAGGAAACTCCATTATTACTACACAGAGACTCAGCTTCCTTACAATCGTCTTACTTAATTCCAACAGAATGGGCACAGTGAAAACTTCCCCAGAAAGTGCCCCAAAAGACAGCATATCAGTGTTTTTGTTTAGTTTCCTTGGTTATTTTTCCCTCTTCCCAGCACTCACATAAAGCAGATCAACTGCTGAGAGTGAAATTTCAGAAATCAACAAGCACACAACTTTCCAAGCATGGGGAAATTGGGGGAGGTGAAAGAGGGTCTCCTCTTTGTACTGTGGCTTGAGATGCAGCCAGGAATAAGCAGTGGAGCATGTGTCAGCAGCCAGCAGAGAGACTTAGCAGCAACACGTCCAAAAGCAAACTGGCAGCTTCAAGAAAGAACGCAGACCTCATCAGTTCACATCTTTCCACTTCAACACAGGCCAAATAAAAGAGCACTTCACTGAATTAACCTCACGTGAGGCAGGAATGTCAGTGTGTAAATTTAAGTACCCTGCCTGGCTTCTTCAGCAC
Source organism: Sialia sialis (assembly GCA_009812075.1). NCBI lineage: Eukaryota > Metazoa > Chordata > Aves > Passeriformes > Turdidae > Sialia > Sialia sialis. The sequence goes on along the minus strand of VRYO01001463.1, from coordinate 44,532,213 downwards.
CTCCAGCAGTAAGGCAGATGTTTTAATGCTGAAGTGAATTCCACAGCAATAACGGAAGAAATAAGAGCAGCTGGATCTCATGAAACAGCATCTTTTGAGATAACAAATGAAAGATTTCTTCTGCCTTAAGCTGAGTTTCCTTACCTAAGCAAATCTCCTCCTGTGCATGTTAGCACAGATAATGCATTGTGCATGTTAATCTAAAATACCAGCAGATGAAGAATGCTATCAGAGGAACCACTTTCTTTTTTTTTTTTAAATGCCTACAACACTTATGCTCCCATAAAAAATGTGTCACATTATTTAAGAATTTAAAATTATGTCTAGTACTTTATGACTTTAATTAGAGCTTTATAAAGAGAGACAAGATGAGTAGAAAAGAGTGAAAAGGCAGAAGCAGGCAGACCAGCTGGGGTACAATAGACCACAAGGCTCTCCCCGGCCCACTGTCAGAAGATGATTCAGCTTTGGCTCTCTAGACTCCCAGACATTTTAATTTGATTGACTTCCAAAAATGACTCAGGAAATGGAGGAAGCAAAGCTTGGGAAGGAAACCATTTAATCTCATATTAATCTAATTTAATATTTGAATGATTTAATGTTAATCATTAATATCCAATATGTTCAAGAAATGTTTATATATACCCATTTAGGTATCAGCAGAGTGATCCATCAGGTAAACTGATGGTGAATGACAAGGCTTATCCCATTGTTAATGTGAGGGTCTAAGTTCCAGAGGCAGCTGGTTTCTTCCAAGTTAAATCCCTCCAGTATAGCTAGTCGCCAAGTGATAAAATCTCAAGAATTATTGCTATGCCATTCTGAAAGTTCATCTGTCAAAGATGACCAGGGGATTTTAAAAACAAGGGCAAAGCTGCCCATCATTCTTTTAATTTAATAGGGCAGTACTGTAAAGTTCAGGCTTTTCCTTTGTTCAAATCCCTTTTCTTCAAAACCAACTTAAATAGAATGAATGTTAATAAAACCTCAAAAATTAATTGCAATTTCTAACAGTCTGTTTAGCTTTTCAAATCTTCTGATTGCCTCTTTCAGACTGAAATGCATCAGAATATTAATAACAAATGCAGAACTTCAGAAAGCATTTTTATTCTTCATTTTAAATAACTATAAACAAGCAGCTAAAAGATGAACATCACATCCAGTACTTTGGATTTAATAAGCTAAAATGAGGTTAGTAATACAGAAGTTGAAGTAAGATGTATTCAAAAGAGATTTGCTTAGATTTTAGAGCTTGTTTATAAAATAATGCTTATCTCTTGTGAAGTTTTCAAGTGGTTTAAAAGCACAGTTAGTGTCACAGATTTGGAACTGGGAGGGAAATATTTTTATTCCCAACCTCACACATGGGTGTATTAGAGCAGAGGATCTGGCACACTCCTTCTCCAGTGGTGGGCACAGTGAAGAACTATCCAGACAGGATGGACCTTGCTCAGCACATAGCAGTGAATTACTGTCAGATTATTATTATTATTATCATTATTATTATTACTACTACTACTACATTTCTCTGCTTTAGTGTGTACCTGTTTCTTAAGAGCAAACAGTCTTATAGGAGAAAATCTCTTCCACGATCCCACATAGCCAAGATTAGCTACACATAGGAATATGTAGGTCCAATTTTCAACCCTAACATAATTTTCTCTCCTCTGAGTTTTTGCACTCTAGGACCAGGACAATGACCAGGGTCAACAGGGTGAAGAAAGGCAGTAAGTTAAGACTGAGGAGGGGGAGAAATATTTCACAGCATCATTGAATTGTACGGACTAGAAGTGACCCTAAAGATCCTCTAGTTGCAAACACCCAGCCCTGGGTAGGAACACCTTCAAGTACACCAGATTGTTCAGAATGCCATTCAACTTAACCTTGAACACTTCCAGGGATGGGGCATCCACAACCTCTCTGGGCAACTTGTCCCCATGTTTCAACCACCCTCCCAGTAAAGAATTTCTTCCTTTTATCTGATCTAATGTACCTGCTTTCAGTTTACAGTCATATCCTTGTCCTATCTCTATATGCCCTTATTAAAAATCCCTCTCCAGGCTTTCCTGTAGGCCCCATTTAGGTACTGGAAGGCAGCAATAAGGACTCCCCTGTTCTCCAGGCTAAACAGTCCCAGCTTTCTCAGCCTATCTTCATGGGATTAGGAGAGGTGCTCCAACCTTCTGATGATCTTCAAATCCCTCCTCTGAACTTGCTCCAGGCAGGTCCACATATTTTCTGTGCTGAGAACCCCAGATCTGGATGCAGAACTGCAGGTGGGGTCTCACAGGAGTAGAACAGAGGAGGAGAATTACCTCCCTTGACCTGCTGGCCACGCTGCTGCTGCTGCAGCCCTGGATATGACTGCCTGCAGGTGCACACTGTCAGCTCTTGTCCAGCCTCTCACTCACCCACACGCCCTGCATCTTCCCAACACTAAGCGCAGCCCAGCCCCTGGGATTAGGACCTGCCATACCTCTCTGTCAAGCCCAGCTGCTACAGTGATAATGTCACCGGTTTCGTTGTTGATTGTAAACATGTTTGGAGAGGGGCTGCTCGGGGCCTGCGACAAGATTCTGTATCTCAGCATCCCATTCTGGGCGTTAGGATCATCAGCATCGATGGCAGTTACAGTCATCACGTAGGTTCCTAGCAGCAGGATAAATAACTGATGTTATATAAACAGTTTACACTCAAGATTATACAAGATCACTTTACAAGCAGCGGTCAGAGCACATATTTCTTTTGGTAAAATCTGCACATTCCTTCTTTACTTAAAACAAACTGGCTAAACTCAAGACTCACCAACAAAGTAATTAAAATACATAAGAGGAGATAAAAATACTTTGTGTTTATAGAAGACTGGATTTGCTTATAACAGAAGAAGCTACATAAACAATGGAATCCTACAGTTCTGCCACAAATAACATTTCTGTAACGAGAGACCATTTCATGTTTAGATACTTACGTTATTAATTGGGCCAAAGGAAATATACTTATTGTTCAAATTTGGGAGACATACTGATAGTGATTGAAAATCAATATAAATAATACTCTTTCAAAAGTCTTTGACAGAGATCTCAAATGCCAAGTAAACACTGCAAAGTTAGAAAACACACTTCTGGTGCTAACCTTTCATTTTGCACTTCTGACAAATTAAGAAAGTGGTTTCAGCCATAGTGCAAACTTTAGTCTGAGCTGATTAGAATTTTAATGAGATCTGAAAAACACTTAGGTTTTCTCATGAATTCAAATGACACTGATTGCAAATCCCAGTATTCACAAAGCTTCTGGGAATCAGAACCAGAACTGGATCTAGAGACATTTCGGGAGTTTCTTATACCCTGACCTGTCAACTAAATGAACATCAATGTCTATCATAACAGTAAATGTAAGAACTGTGATAATTAGGATTTTGAAAACCATAAATCAGAAGTCATATTCTTAAAGCAGCCCCTGGTTTTAGTTCATGTACATAGCAATTTTTGCCTTTTGGAAGTGAATCCCAAAAGCACTTTTAATGCTAAAAAGTGCATGAAAAATAGGGTGAAATAAGAAGATAAAAATCTGAGATTTTGCTCATCACACTAAAGACACCTTTCAGAGTATTACAGTCTGAAGGCAACCCCTTCATCACACCTTCAAAATGACACTGTAAATATGATACTTCAAAATAATAACTCTGCCTCCCAAAAGTCCATGTATTACCTGGCTTTGATCCCTCAGGGACTGTCCCATTCCAAACCTGGTGTAAGAATTCAGGTCTATTGTCATTCATGTCAATGACATTAATAACAATGTCAATAGGATTTTCCACCTGGTTTCCATTTACATCCACTGCGTGTGCTCTCAGCTGCAAAAATCATTTAAAGTATTAGAATTTGCACAACATACATTTGCAAATAGATTTAATAATAGTGGCAGGAATTTTCAGGCCAGACATTTTTTGCTTAGTGTGTTTTGTTATCTGCCACTACTCCTTCATACTGGCCTTTCAAATCCCCAATATACTAATGGAACTGAGAACTGATGTTCAGACTTCCAAACTATTCAAAGTTGCAGACTTCCTTCTTTGATTTGATGAAAATTATTTTAGATCATGTAATTTTGATTACTACTAGTGCCTACTGTCATATAGAATTTGGGTATCAATAGTGACTATTAGAGAACATTCTCTAAAAATACACAGATTTAAATGTTAATCTGTGTATTTAGACCAGAGTTTGCCATTGCTACGGAAAGAGCAACTTTCTCCTACAGCAGTTGTGCTGATGCCCATCATAGATAGATACACAGGCTACAAAAGTATTAGAAAGCAACAAGATGGCATTATTAACTCACTACCCTGGAAATTACTCATATAAATGTAAATTCCTAAGTCAGTAAATCCTGAATTGCCAATGTCAAATGCTCAGTTAAAATCTTATGGATGCCAGAGCTGTTGTTTGAGAGATGCCTCCTGCTGTGTCCTCTGTCTGGGAGCAGCACTCTAAGGGCTTCCCCAGAGCACAAGACAAGGAGTGTTTTAATCCACAACATGCTGGAAAACTCTCTCCAGGAGCTGGGTGATTTTGGCACAGTTTCCCAAAAGCACAGCAAACTTTAGGTCACAGCCTGCTTTTCCCCCCTCTTTCTTTGAACTTTCCTTTTCCACTGGTACTGGAATTTGTGGTCTACTTTGTCAACTTCTTTAGAGCAAAGAATATCATTTTCATAAGCTGACAGGCCTAATTTACAATTCTATTAAAATGCTTAGATTTGCCCCTAAAATAAAAATTGGTACGTTTTTCTTCCCATCCATTTCTCAAATCACAGCTGCTGCAATTCTAATAGCAGTCACATCCTAATTTAAGTTGCTGAATTAAAAATAAACTTTTGGAAAGTATACAATTCAGTGGAGACTGTGATCAATGGCCTGTACTTGAAATAGAAGCCACAGTATCCATATTCCAATCTTTTAAAATTACTTTATCTAAATACATTTAATCACTGTTTACATATGTTAATGAACTTAAGCTGCTTAAATATAGTAAGAGTTAGCCTTATTAAGTACAATAAATACAAATCTGCTACAAACTCTTCAAATCATATCTCATACAAAACTAAATGCTGGCTGCTCAAGTCATGTTTGAAGCAGATGTTCATCTTCAATTTGATAATCTGATTTATGGTAAATTAAACTCTTACATGAAAAGAAGCAATCTGCTCCCGGTCCAAAGGCTTTGTCACAGACAGCTGTCCTGAGATGGGGTTGATGATGAAGATGCCTGTTGGAGGCTGGTCTGCTCCTGGGCCAGTCACACTGTACCGCAGCGAAAGGCTTTTATCACGATCAGACCTAATCTGTGTGTCAAAAAAGATGAAGCTTACATTAGCTACAAACAAGCCCAGAATGGGACTGCTGCTGAGACAAGCAGCAGCTTATTTATTTTCTCCTTGCTCCTTAAGCTGTACTTGCAAAAGTAATTATTCTGGAATGGAACAGAGTTGGTGAAAAGTCTGAAGTTTTCAACAGCACTCTTTGTTAGCAACTGGTTGAAGGATGTTCAGAAATGTAAAATTATCCCTGTTTATTTCTCAGAATAAAAATTATTTGTGTTAAACAAAAAGCAAATATTTTTACCTTAAGCAGAACTGTTCAGATCTTGGAGAAAACATACGCATCATAAATGTATAGATGAAATTGAAAGTCTGGTTTGTGTTTTTCCCCTTCTCCTATACCTTCCCAACCCAAAGCTACTGGCTCTCTTCCATTACAGGCTAACTCTTAAGAAACTCACCATTTTTGCTTAAAGACTGAACTTGTTTCATCTTCCAAGGAAACTGAAGGTCAGTGCATCTCTATCACCAGCACAGACACAAAACAGAGTAAAACTGTGTCCTATCAACTTGGACTAGTGTTCTGCCAAGCTCCAACAAATTGATCATGACCAGCCAGTACCATGGCTGGAAGCCAGCCCAGAAGAGGTGCCTGGCTTCTTGTGGTGGCCACTTCTGGGCAGCAGACTCCTGTGGAACAGCTGCTGTTGTCACCCTATCAAATCCCATTTCCTTTGGTCTCCTGGTACACTCTGCTTCCTGCTCACTCCCACACAATCTCCCAGGCAGAGAACTCCTCTGCAGGAGAGTGGAAAGCCCCTTAACACACTTACCACTCAATTCAAGGTCATCTTCCACCAGTACAGATGCATAGGAAGAAGTTAAACCCCAGGAAATTAGGTGCATCCCAGCATGCAATGCAGAGGTAGCAACAAGAAACCAGCCCCGAAGAGTCTGATAAATGTCTGGACGATGAACAAGACATCATTTACACAAAATCTCTTCGATAGCTCTCTGAGGGACACTGAAATCACACTTCTATTAACTTTCTTACCCTAACTAATTCCTGAGGAAAAGGTCCTTTGGAATTTTCAGGTAGGTTGATTGGAGGAATAACCCAGTCTCTCTTCTGCCTCTTCAGAGGGCTGCTGTGCTTGAATTGTTGCCATGGAAATATGATTTCTTCAATTTTCCTTTGGTCCTTTCCCAGGTACAATATAAAATTAATCACATGTTAGAAGGAGAATTACTAGCAGACATTATAAAGTAACTCAGGTACAATTACATAATTGACTGAAAAGGCTGTCTTCCCTCTGTGTTTGTCAAACTGTTTTATTTGCATTCACAGTGCAGTTTGAAAATAACCAATATCCTTTACAACTGCGCTGCAAAATTGTAAGGACTTTTTCCTTACTCAACTAGGAAGAGAAAGAGAATTACAAACCATTTATAACACAGCACTACTGTTTAAACTATCTGGCACTTTCTGAGAAGTAGTTAATATTTTGCAGAATTTAATAGTAAGCCTTTATGTATTTCTCATTAGCTAGAGCTTCAGTTCAGGTAATGTGCTACTGTACACTAAATTTAGATCTGGGTGTGCTATAATGTAATTTGACTTCCAAGAGAAGTTTAATACATACTGGTAAGGAATGTCTCAAATATTTATGACCCTATTAAATCCCATAGAATTAATGCTGTAATTATTTTAAACCTATGTCAGCCATGATGGATGCAATAGATGACCCACTTTACACACTGGGCATTAATCTCTGCTAGGTGTCAACATTTCCTTCCTACTCCCTTCTATATCCGCAGTCATTTCCATCCTTTGGATAAAAGCACACACAGCTAGCTTACTTAAGGTTGGAAAGAGAGTGACAAAAACAATTTCCAAATCTTTTAAAAGAAGAACTTCTTTTTAATCTAAATGACTTTGTCACACAGAATGAACAGATGCCCAACTGAAGGCCAGATTCTAGCACTCTACATTTTGTTGATGGTAAGGATACCTGAATAGTGTCTTTGGAATAAAGAGAGCATGCTCTGGCACATCTAAGCATCTGCTCTTTTACTATGCTTCCATGAACAAAATGACAGTATTTCCATTGTTAAAAATATGCCTTAGCAGACTGAACACAATCACCAAGTAAGCAAACAAATAACTGAGGATTACACAGCAGTGGCCTCCAGAGTGATCTCTGGAAAAATGTATTGCATAACCACATTACCTATTTTAACATTATGCTTAAATCTTTAATGTGTACCTATTACAGATACGTTAATCTATGAATAAATTTTGCTCTTTATCTGTAAACTAAGCACTTCTCCTACACTAAGAAGGCAAGAAACAGCAGGCAAAAGGTAACAGAACAGAAAAAGGTAGACAACCTAATAGGCTTTTCTCAAGCAAATACATTGCTAATTGCATATTGCTATGTCTGATTTTTGTTACAGTACATGGTTTATCCTGTGGCAGCTTCCAGCAGAGGGAGACTATCTTCCTTACCAAGTAGTGCTGGAATCATGAATAATTTACAATCTCCAATTTGATTATGACGGGACAAGACAAAGCCAATATTCCCTGCCAGAAGTGCTTTCCTACTTACTGCTGTGAATCTACAGCTCCCGTCTAATAAATGTGACTGATGCATTCTATCACAGATTTGTTTATTTTGTGGTTATATTTAACAACTTGAATAAATATTATAATACTTTCGAGCAATTTAAAATAAAGAAATGGCTGTGTGAGACTTAAATTCAGGTATAAATCTTAAGCTATACAAACAAAAAAGCTCAAACACAAAGAATCCTATATAGTTAAACAGGCATGTCTTTCCATGCCTTAGCACAACTACAGAATAAAAGACTACTGAAGTTCCTTCTAAAGCTCCAGCTTTGCATGCACTAGGTGTCCATTAATAAGCTGGTTCATGGAGAGGTGCATGACGGGCAAAATTAACCCCCCACTTTTAGGCTTTCTTCGTGGAGATACATTTATACAGGCTGCATTTAGCTCTTGTTTTACCTTTTCTGAAGCCCCTGTGAAGGCTGGTTCAGGGGTTAGCTTCACCCTCATTTGCCATTCCTGCTGGGTCTCCTTGTCTTGAGCAGACACGACAAACTCTGTGGGTTCCGCTGAAAGCTGAAAGCTTCGCTCTGCATAGACAACACCATCTTCACCTACTCTGAAATCTTCTGGCTCACTGCTACCAAAGTGTATTTTTTTGTTTCCATCACAGCTTCGAAACCCCACTGTAAAACAGACATAAAATGACAAACAAAAAAAATTGAAATAGTGGCCACCTTGAATTCACTGTGACATCAACTGCACTAAAACTCAAATGCAGAGATAGTTAACTTGTTGCTGCTATTATCACAAGCAATTATGAGTTAGGATTTTTACTTTACCAGTCAGTCCACATCACCTAACAATGATATTCCTCTGTAGACTACTAGGCAGAGATTTTAACCCTAGATAGGAACAGCCTCCCTCTGACAAATTCACCCCACCATGGCAAGAAAACCATCTCTTTCCATGTCCTATGGTACACTTCAGTTGGTTGCCAGTCGATGGCTGTGGGGATTTGCACCTCAAGCTTCACAAAGATCCAGTCAATCTGATTCACTGAAAACACTCAAAAAATTTTGTTACACTGCAACCATAACTGCAAACACAACTCTGCTTCAGCACCTCCTCTGCCAACGAGGGTAAGGCAGAAACCCTGAAATATGTTAAAAAAGTTAAATACTGCGCACACATCAGCCTGTGATTCAGCTGTGCCATCTTAGGAAGATTACTTATCAGCTCTGGGACTGAGTTTCCTTGTCCCTCACTGACAAGAGCAAGGAGCCAGTAAACTCACAGAGAAAACCTGAGTTAAAGACCTTGAGGTTTTTGTTTGGGTTTTTGCATTTGTTTGGTTGGGGGTTTTTTGTTGTTTTGGGGTTTTTTTTGTTGTTGTTGTTTTGAAAAATTTTTATTTGTATTTTTATTTTGTAAAGCTATATTATGTACCACACATGCCCCTTTATCTACCTAGGAATTACCTATTCTTGTTGAACTACCTCCCCCCTTCCTTTTGTTGTGTCTGAAAGACACACACTGGAACAAGAAGTAAACAAGTAAAACTGAATGTAGAGAAAATGATGTGTTGTGCACAAAACAGAACTGGTAACAAGTTACTGCCTTCTCTACTCACCACCACTTGTCTTCTGGGTTACTGCAAATAATAGTAAGTAAAAAAATGAAAGTGTGCTTTTATAACCAATGATTGCTCTTTAATGTTTCCAAAGCATTATGAAATATTTTGATTGTATGGGCAATAGAAGTGCAAAATACCATTATGAAGGTTGTGTTGAAATCCACACAGTGAAGATGAAGATGAAATGAGGCTTCATGCCTCATTTCAGTTATTGTACTTTTTATATTGTGCTAAACCATGCAAAACTATTTAGCTTCAAAACCTAAAGGTCCCTTTTAAGAAAAATCACTACTAAATGTCATGAATCATATGCTTTCTTCTGTAATGCACTATTTTCAGGAAGGTATTGAGAAGAATCATACTTTTTTCCATTTGAACTTTTAGGACCAAGCTGATATTCAGAAGACAGAAAAAATTTCTTTTCTTATCACACCCTTTCAGTTATACAGAATCCCCCATTTACCCACTCCTGACAGGAAAGACTGTCTTTTAAAAGGGTCCATCAGATGGAAAGAGGAGACAAAACACAGGACTACTGTAAATAAATGATACAGCATCAACCTTCTTAATTTTAATCTTGATGAACTGGGCAGGGATACTGCTCTTCCCAGACAGATCCCAGAGTTTGAAGGTCTTTTCCCGTAAGAGGCGAGCCTCACCCTGTGGAGAAGAGCATGCCACGTCCACAAAGTACTTAGCCCTGAAAGAACAAACCTGCCTGGGTGAAAGGCTGCAGCCTCACCAGCAGGGCTGTTCTTGTGATCCTCCTTGGATAGGTTGCCTCTGGTCCTCCCCATAAGCAGAGAGAGTACCTTCCTAAAATTCTTAGTAAATAGCCTCTCATTTAAGTTTTCATCTATTTAAGCAATTCTCATAGCTCCTCAAGTCCATCCTATCTGCTTTATCAGATACAATGACTTCCTTCCCTATAATCTGCAGGCTACAGGTCTGCAGAATCTGGAGAAGATGGCAGATCCTTTGGTTTACTCTTAACAAAAAACTGACAGGCAGAAGGTTCAGTTCACAGATGTTAACCATCCCACTGACATCCTGCTTTTTTACATGGGCCTTGCAGCTTGAGTCAGCTCACTGCAACACTTGGTTGAAATGCAGCAGCTAAAGGAGACCATGAATGACTTAAAGCCAAGAATATGAAATTACTACTTAAAGCAACTACTCCAGTATGTAGAAATACTTACTGCAGTCCTAATTCTGTAATTCTGATTGGCTCACCTTCAGAGCTGGGTAGACTGTATTGCCCAGCACAAAATTAGAAAGAAGTCCAAGAAGAGCCTACTTCAAAGTCACTACATTTAATGGTCTAAGAATTTCACAACTGGCTTATTAAACAGTGCTACTTGTACTTGCTTAAAGAGGCACAGGTAACCCAGATCCCAAACATGGAGGAAGCTGAGCATCCTGAAATGCCACCACTGTTCACAAACCTCTCAGAAACAGTTCATGTAAGTAAAAAAAAACAAAAAAACAAAACACAACTAAAAAACACCAGCCAGCAACATAAACCATAGCTCTGTGCTTCTGTTAACCTCTCATCTCAGCTACAACTGCTCTCAAAATATGCTTTTCAAAAAGGTGTCTTGACCAAAAGGACAAACAGCAAAGCCAGCTCTACCTCTGACTCTTCTCAGACTTACTTCTGGAAAGTACAAGAGCAGGAAAGAGAATAAAGATTAATCTAAACTTTGATCATTGCTGTGTCTCAAAAACATGAAAGCTAAAATGAGTATTTGTCATTATGGTCCAAAAGACCAAGATATCACAATAATATTTCATAAAAAAAATATTTCCTAACTATTGCACAGTAACAGAATACATCCATTCAAATTCATAAAGAAGATTTCTTTCCCCCCATCTCCTTACGTACAGACTTCAGCAGCACAAAAATAAAACAAAAAAATCCACTCTGCTAGCCACTTCACTGATATTCTCCCCCCAGGTGACTGTGTATTATGAAATTCAATGAAAATCCCTTCCTCTGACAGTATCCTGGTAAAAACATATAAAATTATCAATGTGAGAATTATTCTCCCTTTGCAAGGAACACACATTAACGAATTATAGTCAAGTATAACCATCTATAATTAAATTCCCCTGACAGAGTACAGGTTGTGCAGTAGCTACTCTCCCCCCAACCACATGGTTATCAGTCTTGTAAATTCAATTTAGATCACTTTGCTTCATTTTTCAGTGTTCAACTAGTATGAACAAAGAGTGATTTCTGACAGTAGGTTTTTAGGCAAAGATTGTTTTTTGCAAAAATGCTACAGGAAGTTGTTTTTTTTTTACTGTGAATAATGACAGCTTATGCAACTGTGTTCTTTTCTAAAAATCACAGGAAAGGGAGGAATGATTTCCACAAGTTACTTTATGTTGACAGATCAATCACAGATTTTTTTTTCCATTTAAAAGGGGGAAATCTGCAGAATCCTAGTCACTTTATATACAATAGAAAGAGTAATCAAGTATCTGATTTTACTGCTTTTTAATAACACTCTGCACAAATGATCAGATAAGAGCATCATAGTCCATAAAAAATAGCTCATGGATTTTTAAGTATTTTTGAGCATCCGGTGTATTTTTTCAAAGTATCAGCTTTCCAGAGGTATATTATTTGAAAGCTTGGGAAGTATTCAATCAAACTCAAAGACAACTGTTTCAGTTTTAAAGAGAATACTTTTGGTCATATCAAAGCAGAAATATGCAACATGGGAATAAATGCACTCAGTTCATAGGCTCAAAATAACGCTGTGCACAAGGATTTATAAAAGTAGAGTCTTTAAACAGAAGACAAGTTGTATTTAGTATTAGCATATGATTAATATTAAATATTATACCCTAAGACAAAAGACCATTAATATCCTAGTTTGAATCTTCTCTTGTCTTAAAACTAAGGCAAGTATATCCTATTAAATAAAGAATAAAAGAGGACCTCTGAGACTACAACATTGTAAAATGAAAGTCTACAGCTCCATGGTATTAAAGGAAGCTTTCAGTTTAACACTCTCACATGGAAGTAATTACAACCTATGCATACATGTGTAGTGCACAAAATGTTAAGAACTAGACATGCAAATTCATTTAAAGTGCGCTAGAGATCCCCACCACTCATGCTCAAGTCTAATAAGATGAATGATTCATAGTAACTATTAAAAACAGCTACTCATGTCCGTTTGCACTCTTTGACAACATGCTTCTGCTCTTTTTGTCCTAGGCAAGTAATATCAGAATTACTTGATCCAAATAAGGACTGAGCCAAAAAACTGATGTTAATAATACAGCCCATTGTACAATATTTCATTAACATATTCATGTGCAACATAGGATATTAATAAAGAATTTTAATTGCTTGTTTTGATCGCCACCTGGATTTTCTGCGCCTAGAAAATATTCAGCTCACAACTAGATAATGTCCACATGCATAAAAGCACATGAGTGTGCTTCCCTCTGCAAATTTGTTGGAACACGACTCCTCTTGAATGCTCTTCTCAATGCCTAAGCATCAACCTCAAGGCAAAGGCTCACTTAGCAGACACCATGAAAAACTGCAACAAATGCCAAGTGCTAACAACACATGGACTTCAGCAATACAGTTAAGAGTGTGCATCATAAAACAGAAAACCTATAGTTATTTAATCCATTTGGGATCGTTTTGCAGCAGACAAAATAAACAGAACAAGAAAATACCTTAAGTACAACTACCTACTAGATACCACTTTTACCTTTGACACATTGAGAAACTATATGGAAATATTCTGCTTGAACTGTGTAGCCCATCTGCATAGTTAATATCGGAACACTCTCCAAGAACACTGTATTTAACAAGTCTTCTCAGAGAGAAACAGGAGAAAACTACATGAGAAACCCCATATAATGCCCCCCCTGCCCTTACTTTATAAATTAGTAATTTATTCATACTGGTTACTTCTGTAAGATGATCTGTTAGTCCTACTGACATAGTGCACATGCTCACATTTCAGTTCATGCCTTGTTGGAGTGGCATGTGTAATGCTTATGAGACATCCTTGACTATAATTATAGATGACCTTCAAAAGAACTGGGTTTTGACATCCTGGCGAACTGTTATAATCACAAAGAACGAAAGTGCATTCTAACTTGCCTTTTCCATCACTACCCTTAAATTTGGTCTGATTTTAGAACTTCCTGAAACTAGCTTGAAATACTATTAAATATAATTTAATATTTGATTTTCTGATGTGTTGTCTACATCAGCCAGAAAAATGTTTGAATTTCTAAACTGAGAAAATTAGCTACATAAATTACTGAGTCAAAATAAATATGAAATATAATATTTTAAGTTACTCTAGGCAATGGCATTTCCCTACCTGTATTGCAATTCAGTTTGTCATTATATCCTTTAGAGATATTTCCATACACCAGTGTTGTTTCTAAAAGGTTCTTCTAGTCTTTTTTCGAATCCCTTTTTCTTTTCTTTTATATTTATGACCTGAAGTTTATCCCATACTCCAGACCATCCAAAAATCTCAAAGTGCTACTTATTTTCAGGCTTGCCAGAGTAACCAAGCTGTGACACTTGAAAAGAAAGCCGGCTGTCAAAAGAAAGCTACTTACCAAAGCCAGCTAATTCAATAATTGCTTTTGAAAATCTGTGCCTTGTTTTGAGCACTGTGTTCTGCCACCCCATCCCACTTGGAATAGAGGTCTGCTTCAGCAGGTCACACAAGCCCAACTGGAGTTTTGCCACTTACTAAGGGCCAAATATGGCCATTTGCTTCTAAATCCTATTTACACCAGTGTTCAACATCTTTACAACCTGGTTCTATGGGTAAGCGTGGTTATGAAGCTCTCAAGCAGCAAAGAAGTGTCACATCAGAGTGTTTCAACTGAGGTAAAAATGAGAATGCATTCAAGCTGTTTACCAACTTTAGGTGTTTCATGATCTGACTAATAGCAGTAACTTCCCACTTTTTCACGCTCAACTGTTTGTTGAATTGTCTATTAAGTTAGGAAAACAATAATTAAAAGGAAAAGTGATTTTCAAGAATTATGTTTAATACACACTATACACTTTTTCCATTAATTGAAAGCAGTTTGAGTGATCTGCAGCTGGAGTTAGGTGAAACCTAGTACTAATATGTGACATTACTCTTGGGAATTAGGACGTTAAGTAATCTACTGTACAAAAATCCTAAGTTTTTATGAAAGTTGTATGGTACGCTGGTAAAAATAATTTGTACTGGTTCACACAACTATGATTCAATACAATTCTCTCTCCTTCCCCACTCCTGAAACTGCTAGTTCTAGATAGATACATATGTACATTTCCTAAAATAACATACTTTCAAAACAATCTGGCAGCCTACATGACAGAAGAACACTGGACATAAATCCCCCTCTCCCTATTTCTGCAACATATTATTTTTCACTCTTAATTTGTACAATTACTGTAAAAGTTTTTCTTTTAATTTATTTAGCTGCAAGGTACAATTGGGAAATACTAAAGCTCCTTCCTACATTCATGAGAACTGCCTCCTTATGAACCCTAATGATTCAAACAGTAAGGTCTATTTTTAAAGTATTTTCTTTCACAGGTAGCTATCACCAGACTGCCTAATTCTTGCATTCACAGGGAAAGACTCACACAGTTCTTTAATAAAATGCCATCTAGTTTCCAGTTCCCATAATCCTCTTTGTTTACAGAACAAAGTCGTAACAGGCATGCCAGAATGAAAATGGGGATAATGTTCTTTCTACTCCATAGAAATGCCTCTGCAGCTTTTCAGTATGAGAATACCAGCCATCAGCAAAACACAGGACTGGTATCTCAAACAGAGTCCAAATTATATCTGATTCACTGACCCTTTTCAGTCCTTGCCTCTACCACTCACTGGCACAAAGATCTGTGCTTTCACACCCCTTTTGTCTTTATTTTAGGAAAAATAAGATGTAGAAAAAGAGAATAATCATCTTCAAGAGGGCAAGTACTTGCATTTTGACGACTGCTTTTGTTTTAAACACAAAAAGGTTTCTTTCCATTTTCCTCCTCTCTATTGTTTAAGGCAGTTTCACTATAGATAAGCCTATAGGCCCCTGCAGAGTTCCGCACCAGCTTTTTTTCTAAATGATGCTAGCTGAAAGAAAACTCAGTAATAAATGTCATTTCTGTACTCTGGAGTATGCAATGCACCTTTAATACTTTCCCAAGTATACCATTCTACACAGTAATAAAAAGAAGGATTAAACACTAATCTTTTATACCCATAATGCATCAACTGCCTACACCTGCTAAAATCCAATTTGGTAATTAAAAAATGTATCTACTGAACAGTCAAACCAGGAGACTAAAGGCAAAGTACTGTCTCTGCAGATAGCTAGCAGAAAACAGTCTCAAAATTGAGGCACTTAACACAGACCTATTTTTACCTCTATTCATTTTCATGTGACCTTAAGCAGCATAAGAAACAAATACCTACAATTACAGTGCAGCAATTAAAGGGCAGTTTTTGTGCTACAGTAATGAATTAAATATCTACTAAAAAACTGGATAAGCTGCTTTGCCTTTTATTCTATCTTTAGAAAATGCCAAAAAAGTTAGCCTCTTTTTTTTTTCTTTTCTCTCACCAGTCATAAGAAAAGTGAGAACAGAGAATAAATGCTTTTGTATGTTCTCTATGCTAACTGTTCTTGGCCTGAAGTCCTTTTAGGTTTCAGGTTTCAAGGTTTTTTTCCTACCTCTTCTCTCTTTCTTCTTTATTGTTGCTTCTCCCTACCTTTCCATGTCTTCTGTTTTCTAGTTTCTTTAAATTTACTTTATTCCCTGATGCTCCCATTTTTCCTGTCCCCTCTTTCAACTGTGCTCCTGACAGAAGTGCTAAGGTGTCAAAGCACTGCTAATTTCAGGCTACAGCCTAGGCTTGGAGCATGCCTAGGCAGAAAGATGATCAGAGGCTATCTTTACAAAAATAAACAAATTAACTAACAAACTAAATATCCCGGTTCCTAGAGTTTCTGTAAAAAGCTAGAACTTGCTGAAATTTCAAATGGGTGCATACTTCCAAATGAGCTGATGATCTATTTTATAAATTCAACTGGTCAGCAGCTTTTAACAGTGGCTTAAGCCCCCACACTAAGAGGGGTTTAAGAACAACAACAGAACATAGGAGAGAAGCATATATCACGTTCAGGCAATGTGTCGCTTCTTACCATGAAACGAAATACAATAAAATAAAATCAGGGATTTTTTCTCACCAAATTACAAGACTGCTCAGGCAGAACTGAGTGTTGTATTTGCAATGCATTGCATCAAACAAAAATTCCCAGCACTGATAAAATGGCAGCATGCCCCTGAACAATCCTGTGTCCCATTAAAAAAAACAATAAATTCTTGAAGCAGATGTGGGAACACAATGTTTTGTATTCTGCTGCATACCCATGGATACCATCTCTTTCTTGAGACCACAATTTGCAGTCCCTCCCATGTGGCTACGGACGCTCCAAGGGGAAAGGGGACAACTCTCCCTAAACTTGCTGTTCAGCTTCACAAACCAGCACACATTTGAATGCAATGTCTCCTCACAAACACCAATACAGATTTTCCTCTGCTTCATTCTTTCCTCTGTCTCGTCTGCCCAACACTGGTGGCTTTTGCCACTTTCCCATATGTCACTCCACTGGGAATGATACACTCTAATTTTCCAAAGCTGCAATTATTCCTTATGAGTTTAAAAGGTCCTCAGCTGTACTCGAGTAACTGTGGCAGCTCTGTGCACCTTTCTGCTGAAAGACAAAGGGTGGTATCCTCTGGGGAGAACCTGGAGAACCTTCAAGCCAACAGAACTGGACATGGACACAACTGCACCAGCATCCCCACAGCAAACAGCAGGCACAGCTGATCTCAAAGCAGAACCACCCTGTAACACAGGGATGCTCATTTCCTTAGCAGATGGATAACGAGGAAAAAATATCCTCCTTTAACACTGTGCTTTGTATTAAACAAGGGCAAGAAACCTGCCAGTTGCCAAAGGGAGTGGAATAGACAACAGAGACAGCCCAGCAGTATTTACACTGATGTGGTCAGATAGCAATAAAAATCATAAATCCCATGGATTATAGTATCACTGAATCATGTCCAGTAGCCCTCAGGCAGAAAACTAGCTGGCATGGCAGCTTAATTGTATCTCTAGTCGGACCACAGGTTTTCATCATTATTATTCTTAAACAGAGATATCTGACCTTAAAATTCAGAAAAACCTCTTGGTGACTGGTGCAGGCTAGTACAGAGTATTTCACAGCCAGGTCACAGTAGTGCTGCCCATAACAAAGCAGAGGACTGAAAAAGTTGTATGTCTGTCCTATTATATAGGGAGCACCTGTGGGTGAAAGTAACCCCTAAATGAATATTCACTCCCTCTGTGTGTTGCTTTCAACATTTAAAGTAGCTAAATTTAAAGAGGGACAAGTAACAAGCGAACTATCAGGAAAATGGCTAATTTCACATATTTTAAGATTATTATTTGGGTTGTTCACAGAATCTTGTTATAGCATCTCTCCAAATATGCCTCACATTCCCCCTCGATCCAATGTATGTTTGCAGATGCTTTAAAAATAAGTGAAGAACCACTATTATTAGAATTAGATTTAATTGGAAACATGTAGGAAACTACTTGACATTGCTGCCTATGGAAGCTCACCTAAAACACTGCAATATCATAGGGAAACCTTAATGTTGTCATCAGTCCCCACTAGGGAGCAAAGAGTAATTAGTACATTCATTATGTATTTTTCCTCATGAGCTAAAATAAGTACAATGAACAGAAAAAAAATCGAGCGCTGGAATACTTTCTAGTATTAGTGAATGATCACAAATGGTTATTAATTATTTTTACCTTCTTGGTTGACTACCTAAACCATATTCTCAATGAGATGAAAACCATCCATCTTTGCAAAGTCACCAAGTAAAACAAAAACAAAAGAGGAGGAGAAACTTGGACTTTTTGTGTCTATGCTGCAGAGCCAGGACCTCTGACTTGAGGTCCTTTCAAATGATTTTTTTATTTCATGTAAGGCCTACCTGACTCTAGGTAAATTAGACAAACACTGGCTGCAAGAAGAAGTAGCACTCTTGCTTCATGTTTGACTGCACCATACAGTGCAAACTCATTAGAATTACCAACATGAGCTTAGTTGTGTACATGTGACACAGCGGAAGTCAAAATTTAAGTGATGCTACTTCCTTTCAAGATCTTTTACGATTCTTTGAATGTCTTGTCTAGGGATTACAAAATTACAAGGCTCAGATAATCCCCTCAAATTCAAATTGACAGTAATAGAATTGACAGAGATAAAAGAGGTGTTACACCAGGAAAAAAATACTGATTAAAAAAAATGTTTTCTTTGCAAAATGCAGACAAGCATGACAGCAGCACAACATCGTACTGGGATTAATACAAGAAGGGGAAAAAGAAAATAAATCCTTGGATACAATTTGCAGACAAATGAGAGAAATACAGGCAGACTTCATTCAGGAGGGAACTTTCAGTACTACAAAATTAAGACATGCTTCAGGATTCTATGCCAAAGCAATGCTGTGCAAATTTATGCAATTTATTCCAGGTGGAAAGAGAAGAGACAGACCTGGCTGAACAGACTCTTGTTTTACAATCGTGATTCAGTCTTGTCACAGAAGAACAGAGAAGAAAAAGAACGGATCTTCTGACATATTCAAAGATACTCTTCCTATGATAAATGCAGGGGGTTTTTTTCTTTTTTTTTTCTTTTGTGTGTGTGTGTGTCTAGACTTTCCTGGGGGCCTTGGGAGCACAAAACACAAGACACTTGACATTCAAATTTTGTTAGATTGGAATAATGCCTGAAAATAGCAGGGGCTTGACTGATTGAACTAGAACTGAAAATTCTACTTTCAGCAAAGCCTAAGGATGAGAGCAGGGTATTACCTTTCTGAACCCCTTTGCTGGATTGAACAGTTACATGAGCTTTGAGACCAAAGATTACAGTTATAAATAACTCAATGAAAACCCCACATGTGATAATGGCTCCTGGAGGGAATCATTAGGATTCATTTCTGGATGTGGCAATTAACCTATTACTGTCTGAGTCAAGACTATTTTGCTCAGAAGCACTGAGCTATTGCACTCTACACAGTCTTGATTTTTCAATTATTAGTCACAACATTCTAAGTTTCTTAGTAAAGATTACACAGCAACTCCATTCAAATGTCCAGACGGCATCCCAAGTGTCTGGGGATTATTTCTACAGCAATTGGTATAACAGGACTGATCCCTGACTAGGAGTCTTAGGTACAAGAAGAAAAATGGATAATTTTTAACATTTACATGAATCAAACATAATACAAATACCTGAACAGTGGAAACACTCAGTAACTTGCAGAATCAATCCATCACAAAAATGGAACTAAATTTTCCTTTAGAAACCCAAGTACTGTGCTATTCTAATAAAAGGCACTCCTTGCTTTGCTTACCAGAATACTAAATATTCATTTGCAAAAGGAATTTGAATGGAAAAGCTCGATTGTAATAAACATTTTAACATTTCAATGGCTATTTCAATTGCCATCTGTATTCCTCTCAATTTTCCTCATATGTTTGAATTCCTCAAAAAGACACCTGTGGCATTCAGTCACGAGAACAAACATCTCTTTTTCACATCCTCTTTCCAAAAACAATGCCAGTTTGCAAAGGGAATAAAGAAAGCCACACTACGCTTGCTGTATACTTCAGAAAATACTATCTAACGTGATCTACAGTAATGACTGCTGATCCAGAGATATTTTTCCTTAGGATAAGCATTACCATGAACATCTTGTGCAAAGAGCACTGAAATGCTGTACTTTGACGGCTAATATAAGCAGATTCATGATCTATCTGAAAGAGTGTTGAGGTAACTCATGGCAAAATTCTTTCCTTTCTTGGTGCATGATGCATGATTCCTCTCTAATACTATAATCCAGATGTGTCTTTGTAGGCACGTGGATATGCTTTCAGTCCATAAATGCAATGGTGTCACCCAACGGGGAGAACACAAACTCACTCACTGAAACAGCACACTGAATTTCTGTTGAAACAGAACTGCAGAGCATGAAATAGCAACCTGTCATCAGATGGTTGGAGTTTGATGTTCGTCAGCAGCAGATAAAAAATTGCTCTCTCCTCTCACCTTTGTCTGAGTGAACTGACAGCCATCACCATGCAGTGGCCAGTCTGCATCTGTAGGCAGGGACTGGAGTCTCTGCAGCGATATTTAGGACCTATTTCATTAAGGGTTAGGGCTGTGTTCTAGGAAGTTTAAAAAAAAAACAACCAACAAACAAAACTACACCAAAGTAAGCAGGAAAAAACCCCGTCAAAACAAAAACTTGCCTCCAAAAACACAAACTAATCCAACACAAACAGCTACAAAATAAACTGTCCTCTCACACATGTGCACCTGAAAATAAAGAGAAATAGCCCCCAAAGCTAAATTCTTCTATTAACTTCAAATAATTTTGGTGCAGGTACTCTCCTTGACTTTGTACTTTCTATTAAAAGGTGCCCATTGTAACTAGAACATAGATTCATATTTACATCACCCTAGCCCATTTTACAGCACAGGTGAGGAATTCAGTTACACTCACGAGGAGGCTCCAAGGAACACAGTCTGAGAGCCTGCAAACACAGGCTCAGTACTAGTCCAGAAGGCACTATCCAGAACATCTGGCATCACGTCTTCAGCTTTGTTTGGACAGGCTGCTCACAGTCCCTGCACTGCAGACCTTCGTGCCAGTGGAGGGAGTCTACATGGCTGGTGTAGCACTTTGATGAGGTAATCAGACAGGTTAGTAAGCAATACAATCAATTTGATCTGCCCATCTCAGCCAAGCACTTGGAGTCCACAATGACTCTTATTAAGTTAGGCAATGCCTACACTAAATGAGTGATGGGTTATTTTGATTTGCCTCTCAGGGCTCAAGATCATGGTATCTAAAGCTCACCTTCCGATGAGAAAGGGATTTCTGCAAACTAAAAGCAGCCTCTACCGCAGCAGGAAGAAGCAGCAAGTGAAACAGAACAGATCTGACCTCACAATAAACATCTGAGCTACATTTTAAAATACTGGCACTGAAATGTTATTATTTTGCTTTGATATGCTGCCAAGGGAAAGCAAAGAGCCATTGAAAATTCAACTTCATTTTGAAGTCCGGTCCATTTTTCAATAATCCTTGTGGTACTGTGTACATAACTTAAGGATGCTACAAAGGCATCATACTATGATGTCATAAAATAATTCACATGAAGGTCTTAAAAGATCCATGCTTAGTAGTGTCATAAATCAAAATAAAATATCAAGGAACATACACACGATGCCACAAATGAAATACATATGGTACCCCGGGAATGGAGAAAGACATTTGGGGAAAATTAACAAGAATTTTGGCTCACAAGCACACAACATGGCTGCTGTTCCTTATTAGAAGTTAAAAATTTATGAAGTTCCCTATGGTATGGATTTTTTTGCTTTATAAATGCGGAAATGTCACTTTTAATGCACATCTGTTGGCATTTTGTACATTATAGTCATAACTTACAGATTCTCAAAACAAATAGTATAACCAATCTATGTGGTTTTCCCTTAACTCCTTTATTGCTGGATGTCTCCAGCAATACAATTCAAATTTTTCTTTGAGGACCAAGGTAACAAGAAGACCTTGAGATGTGAAATTTTTATAACTGAATTGTGATTTATCTGGGCTACTCTCAACAAACCCTCATGATGAAAATCAGTAACTGCATTTAATCTGTCTTCAAATCATTCAACTGACTCATGTGTCTCTACACTACTGTTTTTACAGTAGTTTACCTCCAGATCCAACATATTTCTGCACTTTTGCCAATGTTAACTTGTTCCTGTATTAATAACATCCTTAATAAAGATTGACTCCACCAAGTCTTTTCTTAGCCCATCTTCTCACATATGACATAACCCCATTCTCATTCATTTTTCAACAACATGTCTTTGAGAGGTGTTTACCATAAAATGTTTTTCAGGGCAATACTATTGCCACAAAGGTGTTTATTCTGTCACTCTCCAAAATGGAAAAGATGGAGACAGAATAAGAAAAGTCTCTAAGGTAGCAGACCTCATGGTCTTCCCAAAATCTTGAAGCAGAGTGGCAGAGCCAAGACAAACAGCAATGTCTTAAGAAAAAACATCTCCCACACTTGAGAAAACTTAACTCATAGTATTTTAGGGGACAACAACACGGGACACATCACTTCTTTCCATTACTCTGTCAAGTGCATTCTCCCCATCACAACTAGAGATGCTGTTATCTAATAACAGATGAAGAGCAAACACAATCTATGCTGTATTTACAAAAAAATCAGAAACTATTGTTAAATTAATTCTAAAAAGTGGGCAAGACCAAAGTTCAGAAGACTTCCACAAAGGACTCAGAAATCAGCACAGAAGTCTGTAAAGAAAAATTTGAAAGTCGCCACTTAAACCATGTACTGAAATCTTTGTTGCTTTATTTAGAAAAAAATAAATGAGTATGACCTGTGCCAATGTTTTCTCTCTTATCAAAGAGAACCATTCCTTCTTCGTAGACTCATTAGGTCAAAAGCACAGATGAGCTTGTGATTCTCACTGACCTGAAGGAAAAACTAGATGTTTAAGATCAAAAAAGCTATCTAATTTCCCCTAGATGAACATGAAATGGAGGCAACTTCCTAAAAAAGTCCTCTCAGTAATGTAGCACTTCTTATTTTTTAAGTATTTGCTAATATCTGATACTTTTCTTCACTGTGGTCATCAGCTGCAGAAGGCTGAGATTTGACAGTTCTTTTATTAAAGTAAAAAAGGTGGCTTTGTCCTTTATTTTTTTTCATCTGAGTCTGAAACAAATTTAGAGGGCCTGATCAACAAACATATAGAACTTTGAATTAGAGAACTGGCTCATCAGAACTAAACAGAGCTTTGATAATGCTTAATGCTGTGTTATTACTGTTTCACAAAATTAAATTTACCAAGTTTTTAACAGGTGAATTTAGGCTTCCTGATACAGTACTTTACTACATTTACTGGACTAATAGCTAGTCTGCATTTCTCATCTGCTCATAAACATCATGCACATACAGTAATGGTTTGACTATTGCCTTTTCTTACCACAGATGGAGGTGGAGAGATAAGAGGTGAGGAGGATCCACTGCCACTGGTGACACAGCGGAGCTGGGTGGTTTTACACTGCACAGGGAAAGCACCAGCTGAGCCTATTTCTGCTCCTCCTGGAACTGCTACAAACCTCTGTCTTTCCAGGCAAGAGAAGCCATTTCAGTCTCTGCTGAGATGGGGAATTTATGCTCTGACCCACAAAGACACAAGACAATATCAAAAGCCTGAGTTCTGCAGTGACGCTGCTGCAGGCACAGCTGTGCCATACAGGCGGGACAAGGGGTCAGGCAGGTCAGCAAAATATTAAGGGCAGCAAATTGTTTAGTGACTATTTTGTTTACTGTGCAAAGTGGCTTTTGACTAGGAGGGGCAACAATTCTTTCCAGCTTGCCTTGGGCAGTGGAAGCTACGAAAATGTTTGTACTTGTGGGGTGTCCAGGGAAATCAGTAGGCTTAGGTCTCTATCAAGTCTGCCAAATTCTATGCTACATGTGGCACACTTTTATTTTTCTCTGTTTTTCTTACCTCCCCAATTACTCTACGTAACATGTCCAGCAAGAGTGCTAAGCATGCCAGTTCAAAAGCAAATAGAAAGCAGGCAAACAAATTCCTCCAAAACCACTTAGCAAGCTGTTTTTGCAAAGGTTTACAAATGGAGCAAGAATGTGCCCTTGCCTTCATAGCAAACCACAATGCCACAGAGATTCATCATGAGAAAAATCTCTCTCACGCTAAAGATTTTCATGGAAAGTTGAAGGAAGTGATATATAGCTGAAAAACAACTTTATATACAGCTAGGCAGAAGTTAAGTGATAGAGCCCACTAGCGCGCATTACTGATGATAAAAATAGAAGCATGGATTTGTAAAGTTTATTTTTGGGCCATTGTGCAATTTCTGCTGTACCACTAGCACATATAAAGTAAGAAATTACAAGACAGCTGGTGACAAGGGGGAATAATTTTATACTAACTTGAAATAATGAGTTATCTTCCCCCACAAACTTTATCTAGGAAAAGGTGTAGCTTTTGTCAAAACTCCTAAAACTGAAGTAGTTTGTAAATTATAACATTCATAGAAGAAGGTGACTTCAGCTAATACTGATCTATTTCCAGAGAAACAATCCACCTTTCAAATGAAAACATTAAACATGAAACACTGAAATGATTAAAAATTTAACAGATTATGAATTGTGATTATTAAATGAAACTTAGAACAGTAACTCAGAGAAAAGTGTGTTGACTTACGGGTTTTTTTTGATAGCACAGTAGATTAAAACTAGTTATATTTTCAAGTTCTTCATTATTACATAACTCAATGCCCACCCACATCAGTCAATTTACTGCAAACATTACACATGCATGAAACAAATTATTTATGGTGCAACTGAACAACTGAAGGATGGCAGCCACATTATTAATGAATGTGAATACAGTGAATTTAAGCAAGACCTGAAAAGCCTGAATCAACCAGCCATAGCCTGTTAATATAGTAAGACTAATCATATGAACCTTGAGTTCTTGCAAGTCTTCATAATATTTAAATTTCCACAAAAATATTTTAAAAGTCATGTGTCCTCCCACCCTCTCCAATTTCTAGGTATTATTTACTCCACTGCTCAGTCAAAACTCTTGGATGGTGTCTACTGGAAATGTAATTTCATGCCGTTTTGAAAAAAAACCCACACAAACCAAAACAACAAAAAAACTACCTCAAAGAGTGAAAGCACTAAAGTAATATTGGTATTATTTATTCTTGCTTTAAATGAAGCAAGAAAGGAAAAAATGAACAGACTGCTACAGAAAAATGCACGAGTCTTCAGTAGTGATTTCACTTGAAAGTTGAACAAAAAAACTCTCCCTGAACATGCATCTCAATTTGATACTTAATAAATAAATAAAATCTCAACAACCAAAGATCAGCTTTTACAGAGTACTCACTGTGTTTTCAACGTGCTAAAGGGAAACAAGTAGATACCAGAAAATTCTCTGTACTACACATTAGTATTGATTTAGGGGAGGGTTGATGTGCAGGAGAACTTCAACACTGCATCCTAGAGAAATAAAAAGGAGCTCCAACTCAGTTTCTGATGTCTGGAATCTACCACCCAATGGAGGATTTGCTCCAGTGGCTTTTCCTACAATTTCTGATGATGAACAGAAAAAGGAGATTCTCTGTGTGTGTGTGTGTGTGTGAATCAAGGCAGCCAAAGCATGAAGAGTATCCCAGTCTCTTCCTCCTTTACACCATTTCCTCTTGCCTCTCAATTTGACTGCTCTGCTGAGACCAGGTAAAAAAACCAGAGCAAATGTTTCTAAAGACAGTGATAAGAGAAAACATGACTACTCTCACCAGCTGCTTTGGCCGAGTTAGATATGGCCCTGGTCATAGGCACCAGAGCTTGCTCTCTTTCATTCTCTTGCAGACTATACCTCCATCAATACTGTCTTATTCACACAGTCCCTTCTTACTGTCTACAGGCAATTCTTTGCTTATCCTTCCAAAGTACACGAATACAGTGCTTGCAGAAATCAATTTTATCTCTAAGATACTGGATTCTGACATACAAATAAAATAATAGCCTACAACAGAAACTATTAAAGATGATGCATCCATTTAAAGATTTCCCAACATACATAAATGTTATCTATCTAGATGTTTATCTCTGTATTTTTACCGTACATTATCTATATAATTTTTACAGTACATTCCGGCTGCCAAGAAAACAGAATTGCCACTAGTGAGGCTAGAATTTTCTGTGAGATAATTTTATTTCTTTTTCTTTTATCTAAGTATGTGGGTCTCAGACATTCTGGGAAGTGATAGCAACAGTTGCTTAACTTCTGGAGTGAAGCATATGCTTAACCATGCTAACTACCTTGACAAAGCCCATGGCAGGGAAGGGGTGGTGTTCTTGACTGTGGCAGCTGTAAACAACAAATAATTACATTATCTTTAACTACTCTTCACTTCAGCAGAAAGAAACATGCCTTGGATTCTGCTTCTCCTAGACAACTGTAAGGGAACAGAACAATGGTATTCCCAAAGCACCTGACCTCATGGAACTGTATTTCATTAACCAGTTTTCTCTAAGCAAGTGGCAGAGAAGTACATTACACAGAAGGGGACACAGAGGCCACAGATCTGGGGCAGCTGAACACTGGGAAAGGATTGTGATGACGCTGCTCAGAGAACACATTCCATGAATGAGCACTCACCTCCTCCCCACAAGTTTGTGGGTTTGCAAATCTGCAAACTTGCAAGACAACTTTACAGAAATAAAACCGGGTATTTTGACTTTCTCAACATAAATTCGAAACCAGTAATCATTCAAGAAGGCAGCACACATGGGCAACAAAAGAGCAGGCAGAATGCAAGATTCAGTACATCTCTATTCAGCAGCAGGAAGGCATCTATTATCAGATGCAGAATGGACTCGAAATGCAAAGAAAGCCAGCATTGTTTTATGCATTACTGGGAACATCCTAGCTGCTCGTTGCCATTATTCAAAGAAAGATGAACTGGGACAGCCCCAAACCAGAATCTTTAAAACCAGTATCTGATAAAGCAAAGCTTAATTCTTGCAATAAAACTGAAACCAAAGCAAGCACATAAAGTAACTTAGGCACTTCCCACAAAACACATGGATAAAAACTGGCTAGAGGTTGGCCCTCACAGCAAATCTCAGCAAGCTTGCTATAGAGCAGCAGTGAAAGATGCAGTCAGCCTTTTAGACATGGTTGTCTTGGAGACACCAGAACACACTGTATTGATGACAAAGGAAACAAAAAGCTGGATGCACTTTCTAAGGCTTTTAGTCTGCTCTCTTTCATGTGGAGTTTACGGAGGAGGGCCTCCCTGGGATGGGTATGCAGGGAATGCTGGCAGCAGGACCAGCTCACTGAGGCAGAAATCTGCACTTGCTTAGGAGTTTCATGCAGCCCCAGAGCACCCTTTATCCCAGGGAACAGGAGCCTTCACATGGAAACTCCAGCAAGTGAGTCTCACGTTTGCTCACTTTGAAGACTGAGCCCTGCACAAGCATTAAAAGCCCTTCCACCTACAGGTCTTTAAAATAAATAAAGCAAGCAGTCTTCCCTGGTTTGTGCAAGGGCCCTGGAGCTGCTCTGGGGGCTCTCTCCAATTATTCAAGTGCTCTTCTGCTAGGCTTCTTGAAAACTTCGAAGCAGAAATCCAGTGAAGTACCTTGAGGTAACCAGGGGAGAAATGGCTAGTGATATTTAGGCTGTAACTGCGAAAACTCCAAGTTCTATCTTAGGGTAACTGAGGTAAGCATGGGAAAGAATTTTGACAGAAGTTTATTTTTTAGAGAGACCATGAGCAGTGAATGCTTCTTATTCCATTTATGGAGTAAGCTGTGTGACACTGAAATATAACTCCCATACTAGACTGTCAGATTCTAGCTTTTTAAGAAGATAGCACTTGGTCAGTATACTGCACTGTAATATGTGCAACACACACAAGAATCTCTTCAATCTGTAATACTTTTCACTGATAATGCAATTTACACCTACACCAGGGGACGCCATGACAATAATAGTAAATACTAACTTTAGGTACACAGTCACATGCATCTATCAACCCTTGAATTAAGCACTGTAACACTGAGGTCTAGCTGGACAGTGTGACTATTTAGCTGATAGTGCAGCATTTGGTACAAGGCGTCTGCCCCTCTGTCTCCACATCTTAACCTCATGCAGGACAAGCATGATACCGACTTCTTACCTGCAAATAGAGTGCAGGGGCTGTAACTATTTCTCACAAAAAGAGACTGAAGATGTCACCCTGCTACAGGTCGCCTGCTTGCATGGAAGTTCATAAATTTCCTGATTTCACAGGCTGCTGAGTTTTAAATGCCCACTTTCAAATTCTGTGACCACACAGAAAATAGTGTATGACATATCAACATTTAGCTCTGACAATAGGATGGGTGAAACAAGAAAAAAAATGGTAATTTTTCACACCATCACCTCCTCTTCTTTCATGTTGCTCCTCTCTTTTGTCCGTACAGGGGACTGAAGAGGAGGGAAGCAGTGACGCTACACAAATAGGTGATAACTCCTTGCCTTTCCAGTCTCTTCTGAAGAGCTATAAAACACATACATAATAGATACCTGACAAAGAGATATTGAAATAATCAGCACCAACACCATCTTAAAAGATCTCTGAATGTCTTTACGTAAAACTGTGTATGTGTGGTAGATAATTGCTACCCTCTCATACATCTGACTGACAACAGCAGAAAACCTGGGTCAAATGATGCAAAAGACACTCAACCGGATGGGAGCAATTGCTACTGGTGTATTTCCACATCAGAGGTGCCTATGTAATGAAGTACAACCAACTCCGTTAATTCTGGCTCATTTGCTTTGTCACTAGATGCAAAACAGTGCATTAAATTAACTGAATTGCTGACAGCAGCTGCGGTTTTTTGAGACCACTGAAAATCAAACTATTTATAAATACCACAATATAGATTTTTGAATCTCATTTCAGGCATCACATAGCTAAGGCATATCCAGACCAGGACAAACATCATTAAGACAGAATACTTCTCATCTGGAGAGCCTATTCCTTGGTGTAGCTACTTCATGTATCTGAAGCATCGTAACAGTACAATTCAGCATGATACGTGAGGAAAAAAACATTCTATTTCACTCAGTTAGTAAAATTAAAACCCTGTCTGCCACAGAGAGGTTCTCCAGTATGGATACAGGTGAATTTTGCACTCATGTAATCATGACTTCTGCTGTGAAGTTTACAGGAACTAAACAGTCAAGCTGTGCTATCACTGTTTCAAACACTGATGCCAACAGCAAACACTATGCTGAGAAAACAGAACCACGTGATTTTCATGATGGTGAGAGAAGCAAAACACAATACACAAAATCCTTTCTCCATCTACTTCTATTTTTAAAATAAGTGAAATATTGTATGAGATTAATGAACAGCCATATCCATTTTGTGACATCACACTAGAGGCACATTTAACAGGCAGGAAGAGCAACCGGAAGATAAAGAAAGTACTTGTGTGTATGCCTATCTGCAGCCTACCTCATACTGTTAGAGAAGGCTCTCAAATGTTGCTTGGAACTGGGGCACAAGATGTTTTTACATGATGAATCCATGGGCATTTAGTAAAAGAGTTAGGCAATGACCATAATGTATGTTCATGGTAAGGACATTTCTAGCTAAAAGAATTTTTTCCCTAGATCCAGTTCAAAAACCTCAAAACCACACAAAAAAGTCTTCTCTTGAGTCTCAGACCAAAAAAAGAGATCAAAAATTAGAAGTTCCAATTCTACTTTTCAGGAAAACTGTAATTAAATTCTACCGCATTTATTTACAGGCAAGTGAAATTGAAAAGATAATATGCTTTTACTGATAGTTGAATTATACCATTGTGAACATGCTATATTGGATGTCTATTAAAATTATTTCACCATAACAAATCTGGGAAGGTAAATTAGAGGTTTGTTCTTTAAAGCACATTCCTCTCAGCCCCAGCTCAAAATCACTGCAGCTCAGTTTACCAGAACTTTTTTAAGGGCCTAGGCTTTATGTAGCTTACGTACAAAGACCGCCAAATTTCAGAGTTATCACCTGTTATGTCCTGACACAACAAAACCTAAAAACAACAAGAAGG
Source organism: Sialia sialis (assembly GCA_009812075.1). NCBI lineage: Eukaryota > Metazoa > Chordata > Aves > Passeriformes > Turdidae > Sialia > Sialia sialis. The sequence continues at coordinate 44,501,837 of VRYO01001463.1, read as the reverse complement.
ACCACAGCTGTAGAAACCAGACCTGGATTATTTTCCTCCTTCCTTTTTTTATAAAAGAAAGTGAAACTCTGTGAACCTATTCACATTTGGACAATAAATCTCTGTATGCTTTCCGTATTTGCAATAATCAGCCAATAGACTAAGTTTTCACAAAATCAATGCCCACCATAAATACTTGCAAACTAACATACTGAAACTTTTATTATTAAGTAGAACAGGTTTTCATATTTTTTGCAGCAGAAGCTACTTTCTTCCATCACTCTGTTTTATGAGAATTCTGTTCTTTATTTAGACTTGAGCACTAAAGGCTGCATGGTTTATGGATACAATTATAACCACAAGTCTGTTTCCAATTTTCCAAAGCGAAACCTTCATTGTAACAGATAAAGTCAGATTTACAGGAACAAAGCATGATCATGGAAGAATTACATTTGTAATATAAACGTACAGAGTATTATACTACACAATCAAAAAACATATATTTTGCAGCCTTAGCTAATACAAGTCCCCCTGAGGTCAACTGTACGATTTGCCTGAGTGGAAAACAAAGCCTGAACCACTAAAATTATTTGTATTATTACAAATACTCTCAGACTACTCACATGCCTTGAACTGGATATATGAATGAATCCTTGTGGAGATGCAGTCCTGGACTGTTAATATCTACATCTCAGTATTCATACAGTAGCTGAAAAAGTGAGGTTTTACACTCCTGTTGCTAACATCATCACCTAGCCAGTATTTACATCCATGCTATTCCTATGGTGGAAACTGGCAGGATAAAAAAATTGGTAGGAGACACTAGTTAAGAAGGTATCTATGTTTGATTGCTTTATTTAGTCATCTTCTTCCAAAGGAGCAAAATCACTTCAAACCTATCAGAGTAGGCTCTTAATACTATACTTGAACATTATTTCCTCTGTCTCATTTTCCCCTCACTTTTTAAAATCTGTGCATTATATCCCCTCCCCATTTTCCTCAGCTAAATCCCTTTTCTATTGTGCAGATGCAAAAAGAAATGCAAAACAAGCCTGTATTCCTGCTGTGGGATTGTGCCACCAAAGTAGAGAGAAATTCACTAGAATTATATACTGCCAGCTCTATTCTACTCCCACTGATACTCACAGACATCTTACTGTACAGGAAGGAACAGAGATGCAAAGCTCCAGCATATGGCAAATATGTATGGGGGGAGAAAAAATGGGAATCCTGGCGTATAATAAATATTACGGATGCTGACTGTGTGTGTAATATATTGCTAAGCAGAAGCAACAGGAATTCTAGTTCTATAATCAGCAGTCTTCCAATTTGATTCCAAATTATAGGTGTGTATAACTCATGGAGTTGGGGGTAAATCACTGCTTAAACTCCGTGATGTGAAATAAACTATACATTAACAATTAAATGTTTCTCCCTCCCTCTAAATGCAATATTCATAACACGAAGTCTGACAAGTTTCTTTTCAGCTGAAATCACAACTAAATATACTTCACAGGAGAGATTTAGTTCCCTGTGAAGTTATTCAAGAGACTCAGAACTACTTCAGCTCTCACAGGAAAGTCATTCAATTTTCAGATGGCCAGGAATTATTTAAGCACCTAAGACTTCAAAATATATAGGTTATTGCTATACTTATTCAAAAGTGGTCACATTCCTCCCTTAGAAATTCTTAATAGTCAAAATTTGTTAATAACACTGCATAAAAACTTCAGTTTTCCAAAGACTGTATCTGCAATTGATATTAAAAGTTCAATTTCCATTTTGAGAACAGAAGAATAAAAGACAGAGAATTTAAGCTTTTTGTATTAATTTATTCCATTAAAAATGTTTTCCTTGGCCTTTATCCAAAGACACAAACTAGACCCATAAGAAAATCTCACATATATTGGAAAAGGACCATCAGCTGGTGTATTTTCAGAGTTTCAGCTTACCCTTAGTAAGATTGATAGTGTTGGGGGATACAGAAAAATTCAGAATGCATTCAGAATGTAAACGAACAGGTTTTCCTGTATCTTAGGACATTTGTGTTGTTCATATATATACGGATGCCCTCCACACACATACTAATAAATATATATGGATTCAGAACAATGCCTTAGGACACCGAGTGCTATTTATCTCTGCCCTAAGTTAACTGTGTATTTAAGTCCTTGACATGGGGATGCTGCTGATGTAGTATTCATATAATGGCTTCTGTCTTGAGGGGATCCTCAGAAGCAGACTTCCAGAAATTATCTGGCATGTTTTTACCCCATTTTCTACTCTATTTATCAAATAAATGTAAACATTTTAAAGACAAGAACAACTAGGTGAAGATGGTGGAATTCCTTGAGACCAACTGTAGCAAAAGTTCAAATGTGTCTCCTCATCTGGACACTTTCTGTACTCAACTGAAAAACAAATTGCTTTGCTAAAGGGTTAAGACAGACTGGGAAACCTGCCATCTAAAAATAACTCCCTCTTCACTGGAGAAGCCAGAGCCCAGACAGCAGAGACTAGAGGATTAACAATGAATGGTAAGTTTTAGATGAACAAGTATCTTTCATTAGGCCAACTCGTGTAGTTTTTAAAAATGACACAAGACTTTGGGCAGACAAAGCCTTTTTTGTTTAAAAATCTTTCCAAAGTTATTCTCAGCTGGACAAGTATTCTTATTTTGGAGCCAAAGAAAGGCACACATACAAAGTCAAAAGATTTGCCCTGGGCTACGTGCAAACCACCAGTAGACTAAGATCAAAGATCAAGTGGTTCTAGATGTAGATTTGGAGTGGCTCCTTTCCCAGCTTACATCACTTCTCCTGATAGTTCTGGAGGCCTTGCACTGAACAAAGAGAGACTTGTGAAAATGCCTTAAATGAGTTTTTGCAGCGCATATTCAAACGATAGAAGTATTTTGGTGACTTCTACCCAGCAAATATATGCACCACTGGTGATAAATTATGTCCATTACTCCACCACCACCTACACTGTCTATTTTCTAAAAATGTCTAATCCACCTATACATGTATTTCAAAGAACAGCCAGCCACCTACAAAGTGGAACAACGCTTTTTTAGGTTGCACTTGTGGTTATTTGGTGTTCGGGTTTTTGGGTTGTTTTGATAAACAATTATAATGTTACACTGAAACAGATTTGTTTCTAAGTAAAATTAACTGAACTAAAACAAGAGCCTATTTTTAAGCAGTGTTTCTGTAAAAGGGAGAGAGAGTTAGAACAGATCAGAAGTGGTTTAATACATAAATATATCCGGAGGGAAAAATTACTGAAATATTTGTTTACAGTTCTGAGGTTGAGACTGCCTACAGGTAAATAAGTCTAGATGAGAATCAGCATCTGAGGGTGACCAGCCTTTCAAAAGTCTCTGATTTGATATAATCCTTTCACTGAGCTATAGATAGATATCTGTGTACTTGCCCCTTGGGGACTCAGACACCAGACCCGACCTTGAATGGGTACCAGCTGGCCTGGCAAAGGCTGCTACCCTGGATCTGAAATAGCCTTGATGATACACCCAGTGTGGGTCGCAATTAGCACGGCCACTTAACAAGGAGCAACGCCTTCTCTAGCTGGCATTGCAGTTGGCGGGCACAAACAAAAAGCTTCCCAGAAATGGTTGAGCAGTGCCCAACAGAGCAGGAAGAATCCAGAGGGAAGATTTAATAGGCCATTGAAGAAAACTGTGATGAGCTAAGTATGAAACAGCAATGGAAATAACAGTGGAAGATTGAAAAACAAGGGCATAAGGCCTAATATGAGAAGATGCGCCAGCTGGAAGCAGACAGGAACTAACACTGGAAAGAAGAGATTACAATGCAATTCCTAGAATAATGAATCAGATAAAAATATCAGGTTCCTCTTGTCTTTAGCCTGTGATGCATTTAGTTTCATTGCATACACAGGGATGCTGCTTTGCTATTTGACTGTGCTCCCTGACTGGCTCTCAGCAGCTGTCAGCAAACTGTGCCACCAGCTCCTGCTGTTCGCCCAACAAACCCATGTCCAAATTGGAAGATGCTCAAATAGAAGATGCTTTACCTTCTCCTCTGCTTCCCACAAGCTGTGAAAGATACACCTATCAAACTTAAGTCTGAAATTGAAGGACTGGACTAAGTCCAGTATCATGTCACTAAGCACTGCACACAACTCTCCAAGGAGCACTGACCGCACTGCATGGAGGCTCTGCTTCTCTCTTGGTACTGCAGTGGCAGGGAAGCTATTAAGACTACAGCACAGTGAAAAAAGATCAGTTAGAAGATGGTGTGACGTTTCCGATCCACGTGCTTGCAGAAAAAAAAAAGGACTTGTGATTACAAAAGCAAATTGATGGCAAAGAGATACCATAAAGGGTTGTGGTTTTTTTTAACCAAAAACACACAGTTTCCCTCAAAATGCCCAAGAAGCCAAAAACCCATTAATTCAGGCCACTATAACAAGGGACTCCCCAGTCAGGACCCATCTAGGTTTTAAATCACAGAATTGTTTTGTTTAGAAAAGATCTTTAAGATCATTGAGTCCAGCCATTAAAATGACACTGGCAAGTACACCCCTAAACCATGTCCCTAGGTGCCCCATCTAAATTCTTTTAAACACTTCCAGGGATAGTGACTCAACCACTACCCTAGGCAGCCTGTTCCAATGCTTGACAACAGTTTCAGTGAAGATTTTTTTCCTAACATCCAATCAAAATCTCCTATGGCACCTCTTGAGGCCAGAAAGTACCAGCTGGTTAGTACTAGCTAAAAAACATACATGATCTTGCACTCCAAGTCATATAAAAGCCAGTCTTAAATAAAGACATTTCTTTCTTCAGAGAAGGAGGGTTTATTCTCTTTAAGAATTTCTGAGATTTGAGGTAAAGTAAGCACATAGACCCAAGAGAGCAAAATCAGCAGCTGGAAGCTGAGCCCTTCAGACAAGCTGGTGGAAGAGAACACATACTCTCAAAGAATATCTAATTGCAGATCTATTGCTTGGAAGGAGGTCCATCCAAATTATGTATGAGAGAAATTTCCCTAACATTTTTGCTTTGAGACGAGGAAAAAAAAAATCTTTTACATACAAGATTTCTTTATCAAGTTCATTTATTCTATTAATGCTTTTAATTCCTTTGATTCAACCTCTTCAGAAGTCATTCTTTTACTGAATAACAGGAAGCAGAAAAACTTGTACCAGGACACAGGAGTACCAGGCTGGCAGAGAGGAATCAGGTAACTACAGACTTAACTAGGCTTGTGTTTTATGCACTTCACTATATCAGATTAGAATCAGATGATGCAGAAGGTAGGACATGAAGGACATAGGTTGTTCCAGCAAGACTTCTAGGTCTGCTACAGGTTCTCTAATTATTTATATTGCTCATAAGAGTTTATTTATTAAACATTTCACTAAATGGTCTACATGGTAAACTGATTAAGCAAAAAGAATCAGCACAGAATTCTATCCTGCTTCAAACAAGAATCACATCAATAACATCTATAAGGCTATTTTCAGCTGGCACTATTGCAATGAGAAAATTATCTGTCGCCAGCATTCTTACAATTTGGATATATGACATGTTTAACACTGGTCATGCAAAAATCATCTAAAATAAATATCCACTATTCCTTCTGCATTCTGAAATGACCTTCAATGGTAACAGATATGCCCTTCCAGCTGCATGGGTGAACATGGGTATCTTCCATCCTGTCACTAACAGACTGTCACTCTGACAATGATTTACAGTGACCACGGTTAATGAGTAAGATTGCATAGTGAAGAACACAATGTTTCTCCCTATCAACTTGCTGAAGTAACTGAAAAGGCTAAAACAGGATTTACAAGTCAAACAGTTTGAGATAAGAACAAAACAATTCACTATGTTCAAAGAAAACACTTTGTTTCCTTTTCTAGGACACCTCACAAGTTTAGGTTTTAGACACCTACAACAGCATAGCTACAAGAGTCACTCTGAGCACTCAGAGAAGCAAATATGTCTGCAGATAAGTATGGGCCTGAGGGTCAGATTTGCCTCTGGAATATTAAGTTTGTGAAACTGTTTCTTTTTTAGCTTGTTACTTCAAAGGTAGTTCAAGGGTTAGAAAACAAGTACCAATTAAAACGAAATTCAAAAAGGATTATTGGGAGTATACCAAATCATAGTTTTGCTTTACCAACAGCCTTCACAGAAATGTGACATTTGTGTTTCCCGCATTTCAATCGGTGACATTCCAACCGGTAATCTCTTTTACCAGTTCTGTAATACACAAGGTGTCAGTTGCCCAAACTGACCATTTCATTACAGATTTTAAACTCTATTATTTTCTTTACAAGAAAAGCTTGAAATTACATTTTGATATTTACTTACAAGTCCATCTGTGTCCTCCCCTTGCCTGCCCTTGGCTCCTCACTGTGTTGGCTTCTGACTGGTGCTGAGCAACCTACTGATTTTTGCCTTTATTAATACTTCACTGGCTTTTTGCTGAACAAAAAAAAGCCTAATCATCATGAAGCAAGACCACACATCCCAGCTTCATTACACATAACCAGCCCAGTTACTTACCAACATTATTATCACAAGAAGAGAAGACTGTTCTTATGGAAACAGCATAAAAGTTACTGGAAGATTTACTGTTCGGCTCTAAAAGGTATTCATGGAACAGCTGGACAGATAACAATGCAGGAACAAAAAATTATTCACTCTGTTAATCTTACAGCATAATCTTACAGTGATGAGCCTGCCCTGTCATTAAGTCCCTACAGCTAACTTTTCCTCGTTAGACGCTAACATTCAAAGAGAAATGAAATGATGCTTTAAGTACTTCTATTTCCATCAATCTCTCAAAACTGAGTACTCCATTGTAGATGTTAGGCTAATATGTTACTTCTGAATTCAACTCTAGAGAAGGGGAAAAAAACTACAACTACTGTTGAGTCAGATGCTTCTTTAATGCTACAACTGGACAAAATCTTAGTGGAGAGGAAAGACTGTGGCTATTGCTATTTATTATCAAGGTGGACAATAAACATTTCCATGTTTACACTATGAAAAACAATCCTTTCATCTCTGAATTTGAATCAACCAACTGCAAAATGCTTTTTAGAAATCCTTTTTAGTGGATGAAAGCATCTTTTAAGTCATACATTTTACAAATGGGTAATTTTGCAAGCAATGGAAAAAACACACCAGATCTAATACAACAATTGTTAGCTTCAAAACAAATTATTACCTCTTCTTGAACAGAGACACATGTAAATTCATTTATCTCCTTAATGCTTTTTACAATACTGCTTCAAACCCAGAATTTTCAGGACAGGATATGCTAGACAACGTAACAGGCATAATATTTTTAGCCTGCCCATGACAAAGAGATAAACACTATGAGAAGCCCATGGCTATGCCCAGGACCATGAGAAGTCAAGGAATACTTTGGATGTCCCTTTGAACTTTTAAGAATTAAATGCTAATCGCCTTTTTAAAACGGAGATTGCTTAAAGCTTTCCGCAGAAGATAAAACCTTTCCTAGATGAACTACATCTGTTCATCACATCATTCAGAGTCAGCCACACCAGAATGGAATGAAACACAGCAAATCTGGGTGGAGGCTAAAAAGTGATTATTCTGCTTTCAGTCCTTGCACACACTGCTCAGTATGAGCCCCCCGAGCTCAATGGGAGCTTGTGCTCAAACACCCTTTCCCAGCCCAAACCCTCCTCTAATTACAATTTCTGTATCCTCTGGTCCTGCAGAACTCCCCCTTACCTTCCCTTGGGTTAAAGGCACTGAAGACAGTAATTTACGTCTAATTAACGGAACTGAGTCATAACCAGCTTCTTTCTTTTACGAGACTTGAATGTTAAATGTCCAAAATAACCAATGAAACCCGGCTTTTAGTCCCGCTCCGTGTGTTAAGTTCCTGCAGCACAAAGCTGTCATTCAGGCCTTGCTTTGCATACAGTCGGAGGGTCGGGGGTTATTCACACTGACAAATTCTTAAGATGGCACACACAGAGCCACCAGCTCCAATATTTTAGCTATGCAGCCATGCTGAGACAGGTTCATCCCTAGGGACCCGCTGATTTTCTCCTCCAGCTTTGGGAGGGTATCCTTTTCTCCCTGACTGAATTTGACAGGCCCTTTAGGAGGGATCAATTTCCATGCCACAGAGACAAAAGGCAGTATGGAAGTTGGAAGGCAGGCGCACAAAGAGCTGCACATCAGCCTAAAACGCAGCATGATAAAGCAGTTCTGCTGCTGATCCAAGATGAACCACCAAGATGTCATGAGGCAAACCAAGGCTACCAAAGAAACCAACCATGCGGGAACAAAAGCATGAACCAGAACATAAGAAAAGAAACTCAGTTTCTCACTCCATGAAAGCAGCAACGGTTGCATATCCAGTGAATTGAACCATAATAACACAAAAAACCAAAACCTATAAAGACACTGACATATCACCTCAAAAGACAAGGCAAGTGCTTCTATCATATTTTCACTGTTGTGTTTTAAAAGTTATATAGACAATGATGACCATGCGCAGTTTATGCAAACACGGATTTGCTACTATAAGCAGAAAGACAAGAAAACAGTCTAAAAAGGACCAGGTAGACTGTCAACCTACAGTTTTAACCAGCTTTGTTCTTCCATGTCCGCACAACATACCGTAACTTTGGAAGTGTGGTCAAATGGATGCTTCCATCTACACAGCACAAATGCTTCTGCACATCTACTCAACTACAAATGGATCCATGAAAGAAGAGGTTTTTATTCTACTTCATAGTCTTGGTCTTCCTGCTAAATGCTACAGAAAAGTACAAATACAGGCTCCTTTGAGGGCAGCTAGATGCAATAAAGACTGAGAATTATCTATGTATTAAAGGCAAATTCTATACGCTTGCAACATTAGATTTAAAAACTCTTTTTTCCAAACTAACTTTAGGATGAGAATCTTCTTTAATGTTCAACTGTTATGCCTGATGTCAAGTGACACACAAATACTTATAAATCTATCTACTCATTTTATCTGTAGTTCACCTAAAGTGAAAAGTAGCGGAAAAAAAAATAAAATATTTGATGGAATTTACTAATATTAAAATCCAGTTTGCATGAAAACTTTCACAGATAAGACTTTGTGTCAATATCGCCACCTTACCAAAAGCAACTTACACTTCCATATATATTATTGCCTCTAACTTCGAACTCAGCCTCTCTAAAAATGCCATAAACAACAGCTTAAACTGGCATGACATTTAGTTTTCAGCTGTTCTGACTTACCTGCCCAGTACCTCTACATCACACTTTTTGCACAAACGTGTGCTAGTAAAACAAAATCCAAATATCATAGTCTTTATACTATGAAATTCATGTAATGATGATTTACTGCATAAACTTTTTGGGTTTTTTGGTTTTAACAAATTGAATGTATTAAGCAAAACCTACACAGTTCTCTTTCCTCTCGTGTCTGTCAAAATAACTGAGGCACATTAAGTTAATAATCTAGTTACCTGGTAAAAATATTTAATTTGCTTAATAGAAAGAAAAGGTGGATATTTTTCAATGGGATAAAAGAACTATTTGTTGAAACTGAATTACATTAACAGCAATTTTAATTTTACAGCCATATGAAACAAAAAACAACGTATGTTTAAAGAATTATGCTTGTCAAACATTCATTTTGTTAATGTACTATTCTAGACTTCCATGTTAATGGCTTACTAACTGTACTTTTAAAGAAATTTAACATATAAAGAAAACAATTTAAGCATATCCCAGTATATTAAAACTAATCCTTCCTTGAAAAAATACTGGTAATGAGCTAAGTTAGTAAGTGGAATTGCATTCAGAAGCAATACAAGTTCCCAATCAATTAAAGATATGATTAATCAAACATGAGTATCTTAGTAAAACTACTGCAGTCTCTTTAAACCTAACCATTAAAAGCAAGATATGTAGGTTTCCTTTTCCAAACTTTTTTTTCTTTATATATATTTATATATATATATGTATTTATATATAGGAAAAGAAGACAACATATCAAGAACCACATATCATGAGTTTTTGAAGGATCCCATTCCTCTTTTCTCAATCATTCCAGTTCTGCTCCTTTCAAACCGAGTCAAATGGATTTGCGAAGGTTGATTATCATCATTTGCATGTAAAATGCATTTTTACTGGAGAAGATAGGGCAGATAAAAAGACAAGGGGGAGGGGAGCTGCTAATAAAAATATACACCAAACATGCAAGATTGTTTCCAGAATTGTTCTCTCCCTATATGAGCACACAGCTACAGCACAGAAATGGGAATTTGATTATGAGACCACTCTGCTTGCAAAGAGCATAAGGCTCAGGCTAAAGTGTACCACATTTTCTCAGTTGTCTGGAAGAGATGTTTTTGAAATGGTACACACAGTGTTTCTACAAAAAAGCACAGTGTAAGGTGCATCACAGATTACATGACTCAAGCCCTGAAAGGAAAAATAAAAAGTTTGACCAACAAAGCTACACATAATTTTCTACTTCAGTATTTGCAAGGACATTAATAATTACAAATCTGATTTAACATTTATTTGATCCACATTATTTTCTACTCTACAATTTCAACATTTTTAATGCATTATTTATACAAGTAAACTACATTATGATGAAAACTGTGACAGACTGAAAATGTGTCAATGGATGGCATTATTGTTCTGAAGTATGATTGCTTCAACACATGCTGCACTAGACCAGTGAGCATCTTACCTTTCCTTCACTATGAAAACTGAATATAAAAGCCTGCATTCTTGTGTAGCTGAAAGTTTAATTGTGTACAAGGACTTACTCCTAAAATTTAAGAGTGGTGGTCAATGAAATTTTAATGCTACAAAAACATGCCAGATAGGATTCATTTCTGCAATTTAAATCTCCAGTCTCTTTATTTATGTAGCATTGTAGTCTACTATTTAAGAGACAAGCAAAGCAAATCTATGGGAAATTTGATTATGAAACAGGTATAAAGATGGATGGAACACTTCTAAAAAACTGTGTTTTGTTTTGTTAAAATGGGAAGCCCTTCTGCTGGCTCTTCCAAACACCAAATTCTTAATTCTCAGTTATTGGTTCCACCTTATTAGAAACTCTATTCTTAACTCAGATATAAAACCCCTTTTGTTCCTATACTTAGCAAGCGAACAACAGGAACAATAACAGCAAGAAAAATTCAGGCTGGAGAGAACCAGGTTTAGGCCTCATCTCTACAAAAGGGTCTTTTTAATTGCTCAGTCAGATTCTTTTCTTTTGCACTTATGTCCCAATGCAACTGCACCTAAGCCAAACTCACAAAATAATGGATGCAGCATTTTACAGCAGAGCAAAATGTGTGCATCACTACTATGACAGTATTAGAGGAGGACATGATTTTCAATTAAAAATCAATGTTGTTTTCCACACCCTTAAGTCTTTGCTTTATAAGGCTTCTCTTTAGGAAACACTATTAATTTCAAATAGATTAAATTAAGTGTTTTACAAAGACATCAGTGGGAGCATTTTGCTGTTTTTTGTTGGAGTTTTTTTGTGGTTTTTTTCTGTTGTTGTTTTGTTCGTTTGTTTTTGTGGTACTAGTTTAACTTTACTTAATATGGTTTCAGCAAAAAATGTGAAAATGCTCTGAATATCAAAACTGTGGCCAATGCATTTTCCATGTCTGAGAAAAGGGAAATATGCACTTTTCCTATACCGAGCAAGAGGTCCTGCAGGTATTTTACACTGCCATACTAAGTAAAGAGACAAGATCCAAGACTTGGATACCAGATCCATCTTTTAAAACCTACCTCTTTTTTAAATCAAAACTGAATTGTAATAAATTTTGTGCAAAGAAGTTTACCATCAGATAACATTAAAAGAAAAAATTAATAAGTATGGAATTTTTTGCCAGTATCAAACCCAAATACTGTTTTAAGGTGCTCATCTCAGGCTTTTATTAAAGAGATACTGATGACCACTGCAACATCCAATCCTTTCTGCTTTCTAAGTGATCCCAATTTAAAAGTCTGAAATGTAATACTAAACACATTTAAAAATACATTATTTCAACACTTTAGGACATAGTGAATCAAAAGCTTTTTTGCTCCTTTGTAATATTTCTGAACAATTATACTAACACAGACACGCAAAACCTCTTTTCAGAAAGGGAATGTGTTGTTGCCTTCAGAGCAGAATTCAGATCACAGTACACATTTGATGAGTATAGGACTCAATGTTTTCACAGCACTGCAGAGCACAGTATAAATCCTGGGTCACAATTAAAAGTGTCCCACAGCTCTGCCACAGCAGCTAAAATTCCTCATGTGACCAAGTAGAGTGCTGGTATCTCCTCAAGAGACCATGAGGGCAGAAACTGTGTTTGTGACTGAGGCAGAGAAATATACTGCACAATACATGGTTCTCTCTGATGCTCATTTCAGAAGCAAAAACATGCAGACAAATAAAGGGAGTATTTCATTTTGGCCAAAATTAGGCATGACTTATACTAAAATTGCACTGCTGTTCTGTAGGGGAAAAAAAAGGTTCTTCTCTAGCTTGAAGATAGATCTTGATTGGATTTTTTTCAAGCATAACAGAGTCTTTATTACATTAGGTAAGTGACTGTCTCAGTATTGGGTGGACCAGGTATGTATATTGGAAATTAGTCTTTGTAACACAGAAACTCCAAACTTCTGCTGAAGTTTTTATTATTGTAGTTCTTCAGTTCTCTCATCTCTGTGCAGAGCTAGTGTGATGCACCCATGGTTGTTAAAAGAATAAAGAAAAACTCTCATCTTGAAAACATTGAACTTAAACTACAAACTTCCAGAGAAACTATTCTCATTCACATGGTCCACACAGGAGTTTTTTTTGCCTCATTTAATATAAATTATTTCTCTAAGCATTGATTCTTTCAGGTATGAACAGTTATAAAGAAGTCAAGATTTATGGATGAAATAATTTCATATCTAACCAGTCATCATTTTACTAGGGACTGTTCTACTCTCCACATGGTGGTAGATATAATGCAATATTAATGACTTAAAAAAGGAAATAATCATGCTGTAAAAAGCCAAAACATGGCAAATGAGTTGCATATAAAAAAATATTTCCTGCGCAAAGAAAATGAGTGTGCTTGCAAAAAAATCTTTGCTATCCTGAATATACATTGGTAAACAGCATAATTTCAGCAATAAACAAATAAATAAATAAATATCTAGCATCTAAATCTGACCAAGTCTGTTTCAAGCACAGGGAAAAAAATATTTCAGATAAACTGTGGTATCTAGTGATTCACATTGAAAGAACAGTCAAACTACCAGTCAGTGATTGTATGTTCTCATATTCCAACTGCAAGTCACAAGAAAGGAAACACAGGACTGGAAAGGAGCACTTCTTTCAGAAAGGCAGCCAAAAATTCAAAAAGAATACACATAATGACAACTTTTTCTCCTTCGCAGTCCAAAAGTCAGTTTTCAGAGGAGGGGAAAAATGGGCATAAGTATATCTGAAAAGAGCTAGGAATACACAAAAACAAGCAGCTGTCGGATTTTTTCCCCCCCATTTCTGAAGAAGCCTAAAACATTTTCCACTGGACATGTACCTCTCCATGTAACAAACTTCAGTCTCCTGGTAAGAAAGCTCTTAACACAACTACAGGTAACCTCCCAAAACAAACAAGAAGCAAAAATCATAGTAACTGAATAGCTATCCTCATTGCAACTGAGATAGAGAGCTGATACAAGGCATCTGGCTGTAGAGACAAGGAAGTCATGGTTGCTACACAATTCTGCTCAACTAGAAAAAATAAAAATCTGGGACTGTGAGATTTAACCGATCAAATAACAATTCTGAAGGGCAATAATCCTTTTATTTGCTACAGTCTGGAAATTTGTCTTTCCTCAATGGTGCTTGCAGGCACTCACAGTGGGAACAATGAAACTCAAACCACATATTTCTTAGAGGGCTGCTGTTAAATTTGGAAAAGCATATATAATTTGGGGGAAAGAAGAAAAAAAATAATTCTTGCTTGCAGTGATTTCTTGCAGACATCTGCCAAATGGGACAATTCCCCAGACTGATCTGCTTTCCAGTTCTGTTTCAGATACCCAGCTTTCCTAAATAATTTTAATTGTCTGACATAAAATGTCTGGCAGTAAATCATACATATTTCTTCTGTAACTTGGTGTAAAAATTTTACCAGTTCTCACTGGAATATGAGTTGTCATGACTTACATACTTGTAATAACTTCTTTCTTGCTTTCTTTCTTGTTTTCTGTCAACTGCTCCTTGATTTTTGTTTTTAAAACACCATTCAAACATACAAAGTGATACAAGTTACCAGATCAAGGAAACAGAGCTACAAAAAAGACTACAAATCTACCACCTCTCTGATAACTGGACTATGGCTAAGTAGCTACGTTTCTTTAAATCAATTTCCCCTGCATCCAAAAAAACAAACCCAAACAATCAAAAACCAACCATTAAATTTATCAGAACCAAAAGATGCCAATGCTTCTTTTTAAGTCAATGCAATACTAAAGATGACTTTCATCTTCTAATGAAGTAGAAATTAGAAAAAAGAACACATAGCTACATCATCCAGAAAGACTGGAGGTAGGATAATTAGTTATAATTAGCCATATTCTATTATCCTCCCTAACTAGTATTCCAAATTTGTTGTTTGTCCAAGTCTAAAAAAGAGAAGGATAAAGACAAACCAAAAGGAAGTTAAGCAACAAACATAAGAAGTAGCCTGGCAAGAGCAATTAATATTGGATGACTAAAGAGCTGAACATAGTGGTTCACATATCTTAATGAATCAACAACTGAGGGAGGCATGATATCATCTGCAAAGTATTTGAAGGACACATAATATGGAGGAGGATGAGGAATTCTGTAAGGCTGCATGACCCACGAAGGTGCCACGGGTGCACCAGCCGGTGAAGATAGGAACAATGGAAGCAGAATATCAGCAAGAGTCTTTAATAAGGATCACTTATCATGCAGCTATGTTTGAAGGAGTAACACTTCCCCTAACTCCCAAAACCCTGCACCATCCTCTGGAAAAAAAAAGCCCTTCATGGGGCTCTTTGCAACCTATGTGACAGAAGCTAGTCTGAGTTGTTCACCTGCAGATTTGTTTTCTTCTCTGCAATTCTCGTGTTTTTCCACATGGGCTTTGCTGGTACGACAGGAATTACAAAACACAGATTTAGAAAGCCCTATCACTGGCTGTCCTGGGGTGATGTTAAATGTTTCCTCCTAAATTTTGTCTTGAACCAGACACTGGCCAAACAAGAGATGATTTCATTATTTATTTTTTTTAAATAAAATCCATAAACAGGAATAGCAAAATAAAGTCCTAGGAAAATCCTTCTAAAACATGAAAAAACCAAAACCCTTGAATAAAAACCCCACAACAAACACATGAAACAATAACACCCCATCTATTTCCCCAGAAGACTCTGGAGGCAATAGTCTGACGTGCTCCAGGGATGAACACCTTACCACAGACAAATAAATATGCGAGAGAATTAAGAACATTTTCATTTTTTCGCTTTTTCTAGGTGGTGAATAAGAGTCACAGCAGCATCTGAAAAGTATCCATAAAACCATTTTATGAATCACTTTTCAGAGATTGCACTGAACAGGGCAGGGACAAAACAGCAAGGTTGCTGAACCTGCATATTCATGCATGTGCCAAACAAGTGCAAGACAGAGCAGATGACAGAATGGCTTAAATCCCAGAAGTTCGTGTACTTCTATGTAGGAATTTCCTCAGATCAGCTTTCTAACTAGCATTGGTTTCAAGAAACTCTCAGGGGGAAAGAAAAAGATCAGGTTTTTGGCTATGTTTCACTCATGAAAGCTCATATACGACCACAAGATCAAGGACGAGGTATCTGCTAAGGTTCAAGGTTAGCAACATCAACACTCTGGGAGAGCAAATTTACATCTGGTCTTTGAACGGGCCTGTGATTCTCAGCTTCACTAAACTAAACAGGGAGATACAAAAATAAATCTATCAAAAACAAGAAAAGTTACCTAATCACTCAGAAAAAGAACCCCAAATAAAACAACAAAACAGTCCCAAATTATACAAATGCATCACTGGATACATACTCCATAAGGATGAAGGACACACTTCTGTGTACACAAAAGGAAAGGTGAAGAATGGCACTATAGCATCCTATCTTAAAAAAACCTTTCTTGAACAAATTATGCATTGATTGTAAACTGTGAGCCAAATGCAAGAAGCCAATGCACCTGTGGGAGTGCTAAGCAAAATTATTTTTGGAGGATGATGGGATAGTTGGTACAAGTACCAAGATAAAACAGCTTCTTTTATCTATACGTATCCAGCATATCTCTTACAGTATGGCCTCAACAGCTCCACTGGGCAAACCTGCCAGGACCAGAGCTGCAAAAATAAAGGCTTAGATGAATCCACACAACATTTAATATTGAAGATGATAAAGCAAAATGCACTTTAAACTTAGGTTCCAGACTGAAAATGCAAGACCTAGCAATTAGAGGGAACATAATTAAACTTGCACAGTAAGCATATTTGATGCACATCTCACTGCTGAACAATACACTGGGAAGTACAAAGCCATTTTTACACACATGCTTTATAGAATACATGAACACAGACATTAGCTTCAGGGTGACACCAGAATGGAGCATCCTCTGTTAACTTTTTCTTACTTCTTTGTCTTAATCCTACATATACCACAGCTTTCAAGTCAGCATATAGCCTCCTAACCAGGCTTGTTCGAATATCCCAGAATGCTCTGGGTAACACTGACCTTTGATGTTTGCTGCTTACAGTAATTATGTTTAAAAGGAGAAAACATCATTACTTTCCTCTAAATGTGATAGTTATCTCTTAATAGCTGTAAATATAAATAAGGGCTCAAATAATGTCAGATTTATGTGGTGATTTTTCCTCAAAAAAAAAGGAAATTATTTCTAAGGTCAATGTTATTTAAACACGTAATGTAATAATTTTTGCCTGCCAGTTTTTACCATAGGGTGCTGTCCCGAAGAGCTCCTCACCAGCCCTGCCATCAGCCTTCTCCAACCATCCAAATGTTTCTCTGTAATTTAGACACAGTTCACAGAATTCACATTTCCTTTCTTCAAGTAAAATTTTAAATCTTCATTCAATATAGCATCCTTCGACTCCACACACCAGATAACACTTAGATTTTACCTTATTTGAGGGATGGCATTCAGTAGCTTGTGATCACTACTCAGTAAGTCTACTGTTCCCTTTAACAACTAAGTTTTTAAACAAAACTCACATTATTTTACTTTTCCTTCTATTGAGTTTACTTGCAATCTCCAATACAAATGCAAAACTAGGAGAAAGATATGCACCCAGGTTATCCAATCCACAAATCCTGGACAGGCTGTCAAGTAAGATGCTTACTTAGTGTCCTTTTAGACAGTGCCAAAATTACATTTCATCCTTTACTACCCTACCTCCTCCCATAAACATACCTCTGGCAGAGGTTGTCAAGTAGAAGCATCTTAAATGGGCCATCTGCATGGAGTGAATTTCATCCACAAACCACATTTACTGCTACTCAGTATTTGTAAATTTTGTGCATGAATCTTCCACTATATAATTTATGCAGTCAGTTCAAAAGTACACAGAAGTCATTAGATGCAGCTGAACATTCAGTCTACTCAGATTTATGTTATGGAACTCTGAGCAGCATCAGAAATGAGATTATCTGATTTGCAACGGAAAAGGGAAGAAAGCATGGAGGAAGAGTCTTCAGTCAAATAGCTCCTTGCTTTCCTGAGCTAACATTGTGCATTTCAAGGTTGCTCTTTGGAAAAAAAAAAAAAAAACAAACCCAAAAGTTTATTGCAATGCCACACAGCGTGGCATTTTGGTTACCTCCTTCCTGGATACTAAGCCACTGCCTTAAAACAATCAACCTCTCAAAACTTCATAGAAACCAAGACACTTTAACCTATGCCCAAATAGCTGATGTAGATGCGCAAAGTATGATTTGGTGTCAAAATGACCACCACAGAATCCAAATAAAATTCAGTTTAAAAAAAAAATACCAACAAAACAAAAACCAACAGCTCATTAAAACAATGGTTTTGTAAACACAAACCATTAAAGAAATTAAACCTTCTATCTTTCCTAAAGTTAATACAGCTGTGAAAAGTAGTTTGTAAAAGAAACTCACCAAGAATCCTTCTTTTCTGTCATCAATTAGATATGAATTTCAAGAAAATTATCTTATTGTATTAGAAATTGTGCTTGTTTGTATATTTCTAGTTCTTTTGCAATGAAAACATGCCATAGACAATTACATATGTACATTGATCAATGCATGTTTCCAAAACTGCACACAACCTACAACTTCCATCTTTAGCCCACTTGCACAAAGGCAAACAAAAGATGCTCATTCTGTGACAATACTTTGCTGGAAGGGTTAAGCAAAAAATTTTTCTGTGCATTTTGGTTAGCCAGCTTGCAAATTAGAAAGGAGACCAAGATAAACTTAACATCTTATGTAGCTATAGTGGTTTTCCTTCAGTATAATTTTTGCATCTACTGACAAGATTTATCTTGAAAGAACTTCATGTTTAGAGTACAAGTATTATTCTACCATTAATTACATGCAATTATCCAGTTTTGGGTTTTTTTAAAACTGAAGCTATTTCAAAATTCTCTAGCAACGTTTCAGTCTGTAAAAAAAAAAAAAAAACAAACCCATAGCTCATTGAAAGGGGACAGGAGTGTTCAGGAAAAGAGGAGAGGGGTCTTGTAGACAGTTAATAAAAAAAATAAACCTACATATGTCAAATGAGCATGACAAATGGTGAAGAGATAAACTGACTCATTTTCTAACACTTCAGTCTTGGCGTTTGACCAAGAGGACCCTTCCTGGCAAACAGCCCTGCAGGCTACCGACACTCAAAACATCTGTAAGTATGAACTTCTTCTGGACATTTATTCATTCTTACCATATGAGATCATTAACTTTTTTCCTAATTGCAGTCTAAGTGAGTGGATTTAAAAAAAAAAAAAAAAAAAAAAAAGAGAGAGAGAGAGAGTATTCAGCTAAATAGATCCAGCTACTGCAACAGCAGCCGAAATGAAACTGCTCATGCCTGGGGCTCTACCAGTGCCACTGCGCTTAAGTGGGCTGGTGCTCAGGCCTTCACACACAGTTGCTGCCCAACTCTTTGAGCCCATTAGGAGAGGTTTTGACAGCAAAGGCAAACCCACATTTTCTAAAAATTCAGATTTTCACTGAGCACAAAGGTAGTTGGATTTTGGTGCATTGTTTGTTCTGTAAGAACGTACAGTGTTTATCTAAAAATCTTTTCAAAACTTGTATTATCTTGGTCCTGTTGGATACCTTTGTTGTGTAATCAACCAGTCAAGAGTGTCCTCCCCCACAATACCACCAGCTTAAAATGCAGGCTGATGTTAACCTTATTGTTGTTGCAAAGTTAAAAGTGGAGACAGAATTTCCCTCTCTGTTTTTAAACTGATGCCACCTCTCCCCACCCTGTAATTTCACTTTAAGAATGAGCACAGCCCTTTGAGTACTGCCATCTTCTGGAATGGCATCCTACAAAGTAAAACCACAAACATCTAAGTAACTTGATAAATTACAGGGCTTACAGAAAATGAGTTAACTTTGGTCAAGCACCACATCCCAAGAGAGCAGGAGAAAACTACCACATAACTTCTCATTACCCCTGCAGAACCATTTATGCCTCTCTGCTGTGTAATTCCTGAACTTCTAGTCTTTCATTACACTCTCAAGATGCACACCATGTCTCGGTAAGAATAACTTCACTATTCGACAGAGCATTTACATATAACTCTTGAGGAAGAACTTAAACCAATCCCTGCTCCACTGTCTTACAAAATGATCAGTTCTCAGCACACAAAACTCACATGGACTTGATATCCCAACATTACACACCTCACAGGGCTCTGTATAAAAGACGGTAAGACTGTGCAACAACAGAAAGGTCTATCTGCTGATTGATCTAGTCAAAAGAAATAGCACACAAATACATATACCTTACACCTACAAAATTTTTTGCATGAACTAGCAATGAATGGTAGCATTCAGTTTGCCACGTTCTGGATGTGCCACCACTTGAGCATATGCACAAGGATGTTGTCAGCTGCTATGTGACAATAGTAACTTGCTCAAACCTGTTCAACAAAGCTGAAGCAAAGGTGCCTTTGAGGTACACACTTGAACAATGAAGCATTTTTGGTTCAGCAAGTTGGGGATATAGAAGAGGAACTGTGGAAAAAGCAATGCTGGGGTCTACATTTAGGAAAGCAGAATGAAAAGGTGCAGAGGGGCAGGGCTGGGTCCTGCTTTCAGTGAGGTATGGATGTAGTGGAAGTATAGGGAAGACAGACTTGAGAGCCCTTCAAATAACTCCAGATCCTCTTGTTGCATGGAGCTAACTTAAGTCAGAAAGGTCAATTCAGCCTACGTGCAACTACTCTGAAAACAAATGAAGAGTGCTGCAAGATGACTCAAAAGTTTGGGGCTATTTTTGTAACACTGTCATTAGGTTTTGCATATAGAAAACACTAGAAAATGTCTTCCAAGGTTTGCCACGAAGCAAAAACATCTTTCTGAAGAAAATTCAGCTAACTAGTGAAAAGGATGGATTGAACTTTATGTGGCATTTCAACAGCCCTGGCCTGTCAGAAGATTATAGACATCACAAAATATGCATACCGTGCAATGGTTAGACCACGGACAGTAATAATGACAGCCTGCACTACCCAGGGCTTGTCATTGTCAGAGAGCTTTGCAAACAGAAAAAGGCATCACCACAAAGGTCCTTCCTAACAAATTTCTGCCTGGAAAAATATGAAAGAACTTTAAACCCCTGACATGTTCCTCTCAACTTTCCTTCTTGACCACATCCCTGTTTAGACTTCAGATGGCAAATAAATGCGCCAGCTCGAGCCTCTTTGCTCTTGGGGAGTGCAGCAGTTGACAGAAGAACAACTTTGCTTTAATGCAGTGGAACATTAATTGCCTCATGTATCAATTGCATATGAGACCTCTGAACCATTCTTACCAGAGGTTCACAGGTCTAACAATGAGAAACAGAGACTGTCGCTTTCTTCTAGGGAAGGAAACATCAAGGAAGGCTCTACAGAATTAGCAGTGTTCAGCTGGTGTAGGAAACAACATCCTAAGGCCATCCACCTCCACCTTCCTGAGCAGCAACCTGGATCCATAAAAAAGAAAATATCCCCAACATCCACAAAACATTTCTGTGGTCATAGTTCAATCCCACTGCCACTACTATGACAATTTCACATTTTAGTAACAACTTCAGGGATGCTGTACCCTCAGTGTAATATTCTTCCCCCGCTTAAATATTTTCTTTAGGCATGTTAAAGAGCTGTGTTAATTTGCTAGCCAAAGGATACTGACAGGTTGCATGTCAAGTCCAACCCGCTAAGGACCAAAGATTCCTATATGGTTACTGTCTGGTAACTTTAAATTACTAGAGCTACATTATTGTACCTAGACGGACAAATAAATGGGAAGCATGAGACTTTTACTCACATTGTTATAATTTTTTTAATTCAGGTTTTTAAATTTCTTGTAACAGTATTTTTTGTGTCACCTTTGCACGTTTGATTGCTGTATCTTACAGACTGTCAGTGGAGAAACATGTAAGTTCATCCAACATGGAGGGATTTGACCCCAATTCTTCCTCTTTTAGCCGTAAAGGATGCCCACAGAAATATTCTCAGCTACTCACTGCTATTAGAAGTATTCAGCACGTAAATCTGCACTGCTTGTTTCCCTTAATGTCTTAACTTTTGATGGAAAATTTCACTTTTACATCTTAACTTCACTTAATGCAAGAACAATAACGACTACCAACTAATTATAGATCTAGCAGAAAGTACAGCCACAATCCATATGATCAAGTTTATGGAACACCTTGTACCCTGCAGATAACTTAAATCACACCCACTACAGGCTCCTGGAGGCATGCAGTTCTTTGATTTTCCTATCTCTGCTTTGTGGCCAAAGACAAAGTCACTGGACCAAAATAAACCACAGACATTTTCTGCTATGAACATCCTGGGAGCTGCCCAGAGATGACCAGAGGTGCCTCCAGCATCTGCCCTCCCCTGAGCTGTGGCAGGACAGCATCTGGGAATCCAGCACACGTTCTGCATGCCCAGGTCCCATCAGATCTGACATGGAGGTGACAGCTAGAGATAAAGGCCATCAGCTCACTGCTACACCTCTTAAGTCATTTGCCCAAAATAGCCTCGGTATCTGTGGCATTCAAAGTTTGATACATGTGCACCTTCTGGCCTCCCTCTGAATTCACTCGTTAGATTTTTTTCTTTTTTTTTTTAAGTTTCAGAAAATAAAGATAAAAACGTAAGAGTTGTATCAAAGAGCAGACAGTACCTGGTAGCAACAAAAATCTTCATTCTCCAAAACTTAACACTAGATTAATAGAGGCTAAAAAAACATAAATGGAAGAAAGGAAGAGTAAAAAGAAAAAAAAAAAGGTTAAACAACCCTCCTCAGCTTTCCCCATGATGAAAATACTGCCAGTAAAAGATCAGCAGTTACCAAAATCTGTCTTCAATGAATATTTCAACTCTAAGCCTCTGCTGAGGAGAGGAGGATCTCCCCATTTTTCTTACTTCTTTACCTTTATAAAAGAATATTTCATCCAAATATGTAAGAAGACTTTATGGTAAGGGTTCTTTACACTGTCTCTTTAGGGTGAAACAGAGAGCTGCTCTTTGAAAATACTTATTTTTCTTTAAAGACTGTTCTACTTCAGATGGCCTGTGGAAGCTTATTCTACAGCTAGGCCCTTCTTATATATAGAGATCACCTTTGATACTTGCTATTCTTTTGTAAAATGCACTTTTAAAAAACGCATCTCAAGTCTGCCAAGGCTTTGAATATTGCTATTGTGCCTTCATTTCCAGTTCCTTAGACAGAGATTAGCCTTGCTTGGTAGAACTAGTGGTGCACTGTGCCTCAGGAAACCCACTGTCCTCTTCCCAGTGGCACACAAACGCCACCGCGTCCCATGTGGCTCTGTTCAGAGCTGTGACCCCAAAGCTTTCCTTATCACATTCACAATACAAATATTTGTAGGTCAGCCCTTCAGACTCACAGGACACAAGCTACCTCGACCAGTGATGTAGAGCCAAGCAGTACATCAAACAAACAGTGATGACTTAAGAGATTAAAGGAGAAAATATTTCAGTAAATATTTCAACCTGGTGAACTCCAACTAGCCTTATGCTTACTGTAGCTAGATATTTTTAATCCACATGCTACTCTCCTCCTGTATGCAATGATGACATCCTTTTAGGCACAAAGGATCACCATGGAAGATGAAAAACTGGACTAGGTGTCAACAGCTGGTATTGCCTACCGAGCTTTCCAACTGCATGAAACAAAAAACAAAGGGTGCAAAACATATTACATAAAAACCAGGGGTCATTTTTGGTTTATTTTTTAAAAAGCAAGTGCTTTAGAAGATGGCAGAGTAATTGCATTATTGAAAAGCCCATTGTAATCTCAACATTTTTACTGGGAAGTTTTCATGCTTAATTGCTCTGAACTACGAACATTGCTCTGCATTTTTTAAACCATTCTTGGCATCCCGCTCTAAAAAATCTGCTCCTTCGAGATTGTGCTTACTGTCTAAGTCAATGTCATACTGCTTTAAAAGTGCTTCCAAATACCCAAAAATACAACTTTTGAAATTTAGGGATGAGAGATTTTAAGTGTTTGGCCAGTGCAATCTTCCATCCAAACTCTCCTACAGGCAAGTTCTCTACCTCCAGATCACCCATAAACCTTTGGCATTTCTGGTGACACACAACAGAATGTGGGCTCTTGCTCCCTACAGCATCAGTGACTAGGAAGTGAAAGGATTCCCAAAAAAGAGTGCCATGTTCCCTGTAGTTCTGGGTAGTTCCTACACCAGAATCACCTCACAAGATGCTGCCCAGCATTGCATCTCCAGTGTTAACCAATCATTTATAGAAAGCAAAATTCACTTCAAGCTTTGAATGCAGCTTCTGTACTGACAGTAAATGATGACATTTTACTGTTTTCTGCTGCTTCAAGAATGCAAAGGAGAAAAAACCAAAACAATTCACCTAATGAGTGCTGAGCCTATATCATTTAAAAACTACTGAGGTACTGCATTTAGCATTTTAGAAAAACAAATGTCCCTTGTTTCCACATCTAGTGCAGTTTGACAGAAGCACGAAAAAGTTATAGAAATAACATCTAATTACCAATCTTAAATGACAAGTATTCAGGAACTACAGATTTCCATGTTTTATCATGTCATGGATTTCCCAACTTGTGACTTGGAATAAAAGAAAAACCCATTGTGTACTCAATCAAGTAATTTTCTACCTTCTTGTATTCTCCTCCTTCCTCACACTGAATACTCGCAGTAAAACAGAGATACACATTAACTATCATGAGCTATTTATTGATCTCTGCTTAATAGATTCAGTGTTGCAAATGTATTAAAACTGCTTCTTTTAAAAAGCAATATTCATATTCAGTACCTTGCATAGCATTTCAGAAAAGCTGAACATTTCCAAGTTCCTAATACTCCTTACAATTGCTCTATTTTTTCAGTATTACAGCCTACTTCTAAAGTTTTGCACCATGACAAGTATTCACCCATGCAAGGCAGGCAGTCATTGAATTCAGATGAGGAAGTAATTCCGTACTGCATCTGTCCAAATACTGCAGATTTATTTTCACAATGTTCTCATAAGAGCACAAAATAGTTCAGATGTACAGAAGATAATAAAAAGGAAATGTCTTCATTAAATTTTTGACTCAACAATAAAAGCCTTCCTTCACCCCTCCCCACTTAGAAAAATTAAAATTATTGGCAAAGCCACGCTGTACTGCATTGAAAAGCCCCCTCTGGCCACAGCTGTCAGTTTTTACTTTCAGAATCAGGATCTGCCCATGGGCACACAGATAGCTTGTAGCTCGTAGGTTCATTACAAGTCAAGGGCAAATAAAAATAATAATCACGTAAACCAGTAGGAAACACTAATATAACTTTGGATGTTTAGATTACACAACTGCACATCAGTATTCTAATTCAAAGAAAGGTACTAATAAACATCCTTTATGGGAAACATAAGTCATAGGAAAACGCAAGAACAGCCATTGGGTCAGATTACAATAAAATCAGATATAAAAAAAAAATCTTTATCTGAAGAAACACACTGATACATCCAGTACATTCTCTTCATCACACACCACAATCTTGAGATACACCTTTATTTCTATTCACCCCTGCACAGAAAACCAGCATCCTTGTCACTCCTGTAACATTCATTTAAGATAAACAAAAATAACTTGCATATCTTTTCTAGAACGCAAGATCCATAGCAGGTCTACAGAATTTCCCTTTTCCAGCTGAGATATTCCAAAATAAAAAACAATCAAAAGCCCAAACTCCTAAATACTAGAAACTTACTAAGTTTGCAGTTGATTTTAGACTAGTCAGATTTGCCTTGAATTTCAAGTATACTCAGAAACTCCAGACCTACTTTTCTTTTCCTCCTTGTTATTCCACATACTTATGCAAATCCACTGGTTTTCATGAATTACTTTTAAGCTGACCACTAATTTAAGAGGAGAAATAGATTGTGCTATTTAAAGACAGTTTTGTAGTAGATAGTTTACAAGGCTGTTGGTTTTTTTTTTCTCTTCCCTTAATGGGAAGCTTTAGAAATGTCCAAAACAAGTCACAGCCTTCAGCTTAAGAAGAAACATTCCTGTTGTTTTCAACCCATACTTAATCAAACTGATTATTACAAGTTGCAGAGAATGTGTCTCTATTTTTAACCCCAATTGCCACAGCACATACACCTGGAACAAGACTTCAGCCTTAGCAGAAGGGCAGCAAGCCTGGCTATCACAGGAATTTACTGCAGAAAGCACTATAGACCATTTTCTGAAGAACTCCTCCAAGGTCAGTGTGACCAAGAGCCCTGGGGCTCTTTTGCCTTCCCACCACAAAATACAGTAATTTCACGATTATAAGCCGCACGTCCCGGTAGCCGGGTAGACCACGGGACTTGTCCATATATAACCCGCACCTGATTATAAGCCGCACTTTTTAAATTTTTTTTTTTAAAGCGAGTATCCATGTGTAACAAAGTAACAAATTAGTAACAGAATCGCTGCCAGCTGGGTTTGCTGTCAGGTGCTCAAGTTGCAAACAGTTTTCATAGACCAGCGAAGCCTTTAAAGGCAGCCCCAGCCGCCCTCCCCGACCGGCTCTCACTTCCAGGTTGGCATTTCACTGGGATTTGTCCATAGATAAGCCGCACCTGAATATAAGCCGCACTACTGGGGTAGGCTGGATTCTTCAGTGAAAAAGGTGCGGCTTATAATCGGGAAATTACTGTACTTCCAAGCCCAGATCTTTACTCTGCTAAGGACAGTGACGAGCAAGGCCTGACAGAAGGCCAGGCACATCCTTGTGCTGTTCTAGTTCTTCTGCAGCAGCCCTGGTGTCAGCACATGTTTACTGATAAGTCACAGGAGGCTTTGACCCCCAGCAGGCAGGCAGCCTGCGTCACCAGCCCTGCAGCACGATGGCAGCCTCCAGCAGAGAGCCAGCATGCACACACCGAGGCAGCAGCATCCTCTGCTACAGCAGCAGACTCCTGCACCGCTATCCCTCAAATCTCTACACGTGGAGGAGTCTGAGGAAACGAGAATGCCACTGAAGCCCCTGCAGCAGCCCTGGCAGACTGTCATGTTTTACATCACCCCAGGTGACTAAAGGGAGTTCAACAGGGAGTGCATGCAAAAATGACTTGTAACTATGGTAGTTGGCCTTGCTTGCTTCATTTTGTCTTTGCGATAAGCCCATGACTCTTCTTGTCTGAAAAGACTGCCACTCGCTTAGGGGTTTACTGCTGGATTGTTAGTGTGAAGAGAGTTAGACTGGACACACTTAAGATTAAAATGCTGCACATGGTTCTCGTATTTCACAAAAGGGCTTGAGCTAATGGTGAAAATATCCATGATTTATACATTCATTTAAAAAAAAAAAGGTAATCACAGTGAAAAGGTCATCTGATTTGCATAGTAGATGTTTAAATGAACCAGCATGGTCCTACAGATTTAAAAGGACAGCAAAGCAATATGGTTAGTGAGAGATGAAGACCTCAGTAGAAAATGAGCAATATTTACAAATACAGCTAGGATGCACTTCTGGTATAACAACTAAAATTATTTAGGCACAAGATCCCACAATAAGATGTGGTCTTGCAGTCCATGGTCCCATATCCCTCTTCTCCCAGAGGCCACTGCAGTGCAGCTACGGGACAAATACATTCATCCTGCTAATCCACAGGAATATCACTTCTCTTTCACTTCAGTGTAAGCCTGCCATGTGATCAGACCAATGCACTGATTCCTACTGAGGCTGCAAGACCACTGTAACTAATGCAAAACGTGCACTTGGACCACTTGGGAAGGGCTAGGAAGAGATGTGGGACTGCCCCCTCCCATGGCAATTTAGATCACTTTGTTCCAATACAGGATTTAGACCTTAGACTTCAGAAGTAACATCTGCCTGAGCTCCTTTATCACCAGGGAAGATGCACACTGGGCTGTCTTCCCTGCAGTGTGACTTGTATCAGTAAAGTTATACCATTCAGTATAATGGAAACACCTCTTTCAGCCCAGCCCTCTTTGGTCCTACTACCTTGTACAAAAACAAAATCGGAGACCAAGCTTTAATTTAACCACCTCATCCACAGCAATGCAAACGCCTCTGCACGAAATCTCCCAATGCATTTGGGTCTGGGAGAGTGAGGCACAAGTATGACTGTTATCAGCAAACCTTATTTTAATGGGCATCTGTTTTATGTTTGTCTCTCACCAGCAAGATATGCTTCTCTATTTGGGAGCTGCCAATGGTGTTCTGAAATTCTTATACCCTCTAAATAAGGGGAACTGTTACTCTTGGAATGAGGGAACTTGGGGCAATCAGTCTTCCAAACTGAAGGCCAAACTGGCCTTCTAATCTTCCCAGCCATTTTCAATATCCTCCCACAACAGCACTCTTTAAGTCTTTCAATCACTGAGATTTAATTTTTTTAAGAGTCACAGATAGTGCCTGGATGGAACCCACAACATCCACCTCAGAGGGCTCTGAACACCTGATGGTTTAAGTCATAGAACCTTAAAACATAGAACATTAAAAATTCTGCAGCCTGTAGCAAAAGTTTTTTACAAGATAAACTTTAATTTTAATATTCGCTATAAGAGGAGAACATATTTTGAATGTTCAGCAGGAATATCAGTTAAAAGATGAAAAATACCATGTTCATCCACATGCATTCAGAAAGGCAGCAAGTAGACTGTGCACAAATGAGAATTAATCCCCCAATCACAGTATCAGAATTAATTTAATTTGGTAAGTTCTGAAACAACCTAAAACCACTTGTCCATCCCATATTGAGTATTACAGACCCCCACAGTCCCCTTGGCATCTCCAGGTCCTTCTAAAGACTTTTCTAATATTATCATTTTGTTAACAGAAAAAGTATTATATAGTAAGATATAAGGAAACAAAAATATACTTTTTGTTGTTAGCAAAATTAGCAAATTTAACATAAACTATGTGATACTACAGGAACGACGCTATTGACACAGTTTGCATTTATGGCATAAAGGTGACCTTCTCTCAGTTCATGGCATGGTATGCTCAGAATTTAATTTAACTTGTGTACGCAGATCTATTCACAGCCTGCAGAAACTTTAAAATGCAAGACAGCAACTGTTACTAAAACAATAATACAGAGACTTCAGAATTCTAGAACAACATTTTTAAAAAAGACTTAAAAGCAAAAAACCCCACGTTTTGACCTGCAGTGACATTTTGACACTAAACCATAATCTGGAAAATTCTCTGCATCATAAATATATGTGGTTGACAGACATTATTAAAACACTGGTGCGACAGTATACCGAACTATTTACCTATGTCTACCCCTTCTACAAATGTGTAAATGCTTTACAAGTTACTTCTACTAAAAATACATGTAAAGCCCTTACCAGCCTCTGCTCAGCTGCTAAGCTCACATTCACAATTTTTTTAATTGTTTGCAACAGAAGTCACACTATCATCTTTGAGTAGACAGCAAGCAGTCTTTAAAAGCAGCCTTTTCCAAGATCTTATCTGATTACCCTACAAAAACTTTAGGTAACTTTTGAAAGTTGACAGTCACTTAGAGGAACAAATGCTTAGAGTGAGCTTCTTAATTTTTTTATCTACATCCTGCATGATAGACAGGGCTTAAAAAAATTAACCATCTTTGTATACTATTGCTGGGTTTTGTGAGGAACACACAACTCAATATTGTTAGGACTCAGTAACTTTCCTTTTTGTTTTAAAACAGCTGCAATATAAACCCACAGACCCTGAGACAGTGGCCACCTTAAGCCAGGCTTCATCACTGCACCACGACCTGCCCAGCAGACTGGAACAGCCATGTTCTGCTGGGGTATCGCTGCAAAATTGCTTCCTAAAGCCAGGTGCACCTGTGCTTTTGTAGGCTTTGCTCCCTTTAAACAGCAAACTCACTGAAGGCTAACAAAAATCTTCCATGTTTAGCAACACTATTTTGGCTTTTCAGCATGCATCTGTAAATTACAGAGACTTTGTTTCAAAAACTGAAAACAGGAAATAACTTCCAGATCATTTGCAGCTGTAACAACTGATATAATAATTTTCTCTGAGAAAAAAAGATCCGTTTTTATAAATGATGACACATATCATTCTTAAATAATTAATTGGCACACAGGCATAACGACAAGATTTTAATTAAATGAGACTTGGCATGGTCAAAAGTGCAGGTAGTGACACACAGGGTAAGGATGAGAGGAATTTCTTTTGCTATTAATTTGTATTTGAAGTTTCAGTGTGATATAGACTTCATTTCAGTTCTGGTAAACACACTGAATCAATTATATGTAGGCAAAAACACCTGCAGGACCTAAAATGCTAGATGTGCTATTTGCTCCAGGCTGTTAGAACTACTGCCCTAACACAGCTCTGCATAAATGCGCTTCAAGAGGTTAAAATTCCTCTGTTTCAGTGCCTCTCCCTTCCACCCGGAAAGCACTGTGATATTGACCTTCTCCAACTACCTTCACACACATGAGCACTCCCTGCCCACATGTAGCTGACCCAGTTTCTACTAATTTCAGCAGTATTTCTGCTCTTGGGTAATAAGTACCTTTCCAACAGAGACTCCATCAGAAGAAACCAAATCAACCACAGCTCCTTTTGCATAACCTACAAAGCAGTTGTACGTTACTGGCTACTGGATGCAGATGACAGACTGATCTGAACTTGTGACCTCTGAGGGACCTACAGTCCCCCATTAACCATCCCCTAAGAACCAAGTCAATCAATTTTTTATGAAAACACATACATGCACTAAAGCACTGTAAAGGGAAAACTGGGGTTAGCTGAACAGAAAAGCACATACTGAACTGGAAAGTCAAAGACTTTCACTGATGTATTATTTCTACGGTGTAATATGTATACTTACTGCTTTACAGAAAACACTTAACACAAGGAGATTTTTGTTTTGATTTTGAGTTTTTCACCCTTGAAGAATTCAGACTATAATCAGTGCTGAAAGCTAAATCTATGCAAACATTAATTGGATTTAATGAATGCACAGTGATAAGAATTTGATTTGGGGAAGTACATTCCAAAGAACCTTTTAGCATAAAAGATGATGCTAAACAAACACCGTAACAGCTGATGGAAGGAGTACTGTGATAAAACCACATACTTGACCACTGATATAGTTCACACTTCTGTCAGTAAACAATATGCTTACAGAGGGTAGTTAGCAAGGTATCAGTGTGTCAGTAAGTGAGAGATGTTTTATAGATTAGAAAATGCAGACATTAAAAACACCCTGAAAACCAAATTTTTAATGTGTGATCCTTGTTTAACTTTCCTAACAGCAGTTCTGGCACACCAGTTTTCTTGAATGGCTAGGAAGAGGTGGTGAGGCACTAGAACAGGCTCCCCAGAGAAGCTGTGGGTGCCCCATCACCGGCACTGTTAAAAGGCCAGGTTGGATGGTGCTCTGAGCTACCTGGTCCAGTGGAAGGTGTCCCTGTCCATGGCAGGGGGTTGAACCTTTAAGCTCCTTCCAACTCAAACCATTTTATGATTCTCCTTTGAAGAGACCTACTTGTGCCAGGCATTCAATTCAAGTTGAAGAACCTGTACTATGTACCACCGAAAACCTTACCGCATAAACACCACTAGTAGTTTATACGTCCAGTTTCTGGCACAAGGCTTGAAAATGAAATGGCTACACCATATAGCAAAAATTTTAATAATGATCATAAATATAATCCAAATCCAGGAAAATTCAACAGAGTAACTTGCACTGACTCAGCCATGTACCAAATCTTATGTGCACGACTAGTTGACAAAATCAGAAGAAATTAAGACAGGAAAAAATTTATGCACACTTAGTATTTGTTACTAATGCCACTCACTTGTGGAAAAAAAAATTTCTTTTTCCTCTTTTCATGTGCTTCAATTAAAATAATGATCTATTGTAACCAGTGAGCCACCATTAATAAAAGCTTCATGCTGAAAACAGCTAAGAGCTTACCCTTTACCTACACATAACTTTGATACAGGTATGCTAAATGCATATGTCAAAGTCTACTTACATAGATGTTTTGCTTGTATTTGATTGCCAGTTTACTTGTATTTGAATATCAATTTGCAAGCTAATTAGAGAACACTGCTTAGCCCATTACAGGAAAATAGTGCTCCACCATTAACTGCAGTGCTATCTCAACTAATTCCTTTAAAGACTGGCTTCAAACACCATCTTCATCTCCATTCAAAACAATTTGTGTACATTTATTTCACATTTTAAACTGCAGCGAATCAAATTTTTAAACACTTTAACAGACTGCACTGCTATTTTGATAGCTTTTATGTTATACATTGTGCTTTTAGGGATTCTAACTTTCCTATTTTAGAGAATGTTAAACTGGAACTCACAGAGGGCCTTAAGTAATTCCTCCTCGCCACAACCTGAGAGGCATATGCCATTAACTTTCAAAACCAAACAAAATCTATTTCTTAAAAAGGCAGCACAGTGCACAAGAAAGAGCTGTAGGCAAGCAGACATGATCATAGTATTTGCCACTGCTCACAGGTCTGCCAGAACACATCAGACAGTAAAAAAGAAGGAAAAGAAAAAATCAAAATGGGCCAGTTTCTGGGCTTTGCAGGCAGTTCAGAGGAGGAGGAGATGCACCTGAGCCCTGCTGTGCTGCTCCTCTGCCCAGAGCATCAGTACCTGCAGGCAGGCAGGAGCTGCAGCCAGCAGGGTGAGGGATGGCAGCTGTGGGCAGCACCAGGTGCCCTGGTTCTCCAGGATTATCTGCAGCCAGGCTGGCAGGTTAATGGGATTGCTCACTGTCACCTGCAATCCAGCTAAGAACCATGGGCTCAATTCACTACTGTGCCTGGGATGCAGCAGGCATTAAGGGCAAGGGATGGCAGGGCACTGATCCTGAGTTGCCCAATCCTGGAATATATTAAAACAGCAGGAAGAAAGCACTGCAGAGAAAAGATGGTGGGGAAAAAACCTAACAGAGAATCTAACAGAGTTTTGTTCAGTTATGACCTCCTTTTATCTCATCACCACTGACACATCTCTTTTCTCATTAATCTCCTTTTCCACAGCAGATCCCAGCAAATCAACAACTAACCTGACCCAGAAGAGAATGAGCCTGCCAGAAAAAGCAGCAACAGTTTTGTGATGGATCATCTTGCTGATCAAATTCACTCATCCTGCAGCTATATCATTTGCAACAATCGAAAAGAATTTACATTTTGGGTATATTCTCTCCTATCTTCACTTAAAGCTGGTATTTTCATATGCACTTAAACTGCACATCTGTACACACAGGTGAGAAAAAATGAAAACAATATTGGTGGTACCAGATCACCTATAAAAAGAAGCAGAAGTGGGTTTTAATACCACTTCACAGGCACTAATGGACCCGTAGTGCTCAGACTCAGTGTTGCCTCCAAAACAACGGACAAGTCATGATGTGCAGCTATAGGTACTCTGGTTAACCTCATGTCTTGGTTATAAGATCAATTTGTCTTCAAAAGGCTCTTCCTTGCAGATGTTCTAATCTTGGCTGAATACTCAGATAATTACTTTTTTAGCATAAATTACAAAACAAAATGGAAGCTGTGGGACACTATGCTGTCATTCTGGTGTCAAGAAGGCCTGGTGGTTTCTCCTAGAAAAGCTTCACTTAACTTCATAATGGTGAGCTCTACTGGGTCCTCAGCATTTCCTTTAGGGTGGGTATTGGATGCCCATGACTAGCTTAAACTGAATGTCATGAGGAAATATGGAAGTATTCCAAGATACTTTCATTTTTACCATGGGTTGCTTCTGCCTCCTCTTCCAACTAATGTGAAGTTTCTCTGCTCTTTCTAGGGTTGTGGAGAACCTGTGCTATCCCCTCCTCCTTGAATGACACCCAGGGTTCATACCTCCACTCATCATCCATCAATCTTCACCCAGATTCCTTTGCTTCCATCCTTTCCTCAGCCTCAGCTCCATCTTGCACTCCTAAGATCCCCCAACATTATTTTCCCTACCCTCTGGAGGACACATCAACCAGCGAGAGCATATGGATATGAGTAGAAAACCATCTGTGCTGTGTTAAATTGGAAAGATTTAAAGGGTACCAAAGGCCAGTTGCTCCTTCTACAGTCTAATTAGAAGATAATAGCAAGTCCAGTAAATTTCCTTTCACCCAAAATCCAACCCTGTTTCTTTGCACCATCCTCTGCTCCTTCTTGCTCCTGCATTTAGCAAGGCTGGCTCTGATACCTAAGACATATTGTGAAAGCCTGGAAGTGAACTCTTCCGAAAGTCAGTATTTCCAGAAAAAAAATATGCCCTCACATTAAGTGTCCCAAGTTCCACCAAAAGCAATAAATCTGCCTCACTGCATTCAACCAAAATCCGAGTAGGTCAAACTGTACTTGGGATTTGTTGACTGACATCCAAGACTTCAACAGAATAGTATTTGATTTAATGTGGTCTTTGAGTGTTTAAATACTAGAGGAGTTTATCTGTATTTAGTATGGTAATATGTTTTGCAATAAAGGATATTTCCTGTAATATCAGTTCAGTAGGATGCTCACTCCCATAAATTTTGTCTTCCAGATTGTTAGAAAAATGACAAGTCAAGAGAAGATGTACTGTAGTCCTAAGGGACAATTTGAATTCCTAATTATAAATACCATTTTCTCACATTATGTATGCTGACACAGAAGGCCTCACCTGAGTTTCTGCTCCATGTATTCAGTACACTTATGTACCACAGAAATAAACTAATTTTTGTTCCATGCAGCTCTTGCATGCAACAGCAATTTTCTTCTCTAACTAAATAAATCACCCATACCTAAGGGCACCTTTGCCTATTTGGGAGGTTTTCTGCACAG
Source organism: Sialia sialis (assembly GCA_009812075.1). Lineage (NCBI taxonomy): Eukaryota > Metazoa > Chordata > Aves > Passeriformes > Turdidae > Sialia > Sialia sialis. The sequence continues at coordinate 44,467,233 of VRYO01001463.1, read as the reverse complement.
CTTTGCAGCCACCATTCCTCCCAGCCTTCCCTACAGCACTGGTCAGTGTTGAAGAACGCTCTAACTACAATGATTCCAGGAAAAATAATGGGCCCTTGGGAATCAAAGCCAGATGGTATAGCTTAAAATTGAACTAAGGCTACACTAAATGGTGTTAGAAAGACTATAATGCTAGATCCAGCTTCAGAGGGCAGAAAGAAACATCCCCTTTGCCACCCTTCATTGAGCCATGCTCAGAGTTTACTGAGGCAGCTAACAATTCTGCTGCTGTAATTCACATTTCTGCAGACAGAAAGGACACTGCATTTGAGACCCAGCAAGTAACCAGCTGAATACAGGAAAAGGGAACAAGTACTAATTAGTTCAGTGCATTCCAAGTAAATGCACTACAGACAGAAATTACTATCTGAACTGGACTAATTAACTAAGATATTAGTTTACAGATCCCCGAACACTGCAACCAGTCAAGATTTCTATAATTTCTCTGTAGGTGTGTTTTTCTCTTTATCAAGATGGGTTTTAAGAGGATACAGGAGAAATAGAAACAGTGCTCCTTTTCCAGGGAAAAAGGAAGAATCATGTTTCTTCTTTGGAAAAACTGGACAGAGTAGTTTATTTAGGATTTTACTACAAACTGTATTTCTATCTGTATAGCAAATATTCCATGAGAAGCGAAAATTTTATTCAGTACATTCTGGTAAGATTTTTTTTAGAATTCTTTCTTATCTAGAACTTGAGTGATAAATTCTGTGATACTGGATGTACAAATTGATTCACATACAATTCCACAATAGCTTTACAGTCCACCAAGGGATAACAGAATTATGCTTCTGAAATGCTAGTCCTTTGTACATATTTATAACATCATTTCATTATTCATGCTTATTTCCTGCTTATAGGTATGTAACATTCAATATGCAAGCTTGAAATTAGACAATACCCACTTATAGTCAGTAGTTTAATACACAAAAGTAAAATTAGAGATCACATAGAAATCAGACAAAAAAAGAAAAAAGGAGTCACCATTCAAATATGTATATTACCACTGTTCAGCAAGGTGAATATACACTACATATACTCTAGGATATAATCCATGTTTAAGTAGTTGGCAAAAGGGAATAAGGAAATGACATCTCAAGAAAAGCAATCTCTTGCTTCAGCAAAAGAAAGCTCTAATTTTCAGGGGACAAGTGTCTAAGAATAGATTAAGAAGTTGGTACATGAATAGACAACTGGCATCACAAAACAGGTACTGTGCTAGCATAGTGAAAGCAAATAGAAGCGGCTCTTCCAATCCAGGATAGCAAGCTCAAAACTGACACTGGAGAATTTAGGATGCTGTGGGGTATGGAAAGAGTACAAAAAGGAAAACTGTTTGAGAAAAGAAGAGGAAAAGGATTAAAAAGGCAAGAAACCAAGAACTGGAATGCAACTGTAACATATAATAAAACAACAAGGCACAAGCAGAACTGAGGGGGGAAGAAAGAAGCTTAACAACAGAAGCCTCTGGAAAAAAAATAATTCACTCCCTCTAAGGCATAGAAGAGTAACTAGAAGAGGATGGTAGGTTGTAGTGGTTTTGTCTTTTTTGGTTTGGTTTTGTTGTCAGGTTTTTTTGGGGTTTTTTTTTGCAAGAGGGGGCAGGGTGAAGAGTACATGAAAATAATTTCAGAAAACAATACATTTGGGAAGTATTGAAACCATTTTCCCCCAGCTTGCCAGCAGCTCATAAAGAGACCCTATCCATCTGAGATTCTTTGGCTGTCTGCCTGGAAGGAACTTGTCAACTTATCTTTTTGCTTCAGGCAAGGAGATTTCAAACAAAGTGGTTACTATTTTCATTTTTTTTTCATAGAAGAAAAAAGGCCAGAACTTTTTTCCTGGCTAAAGACTAATTTCCCTTTTGGAAAATACAATTCTTCTAAGAACACTTTCGCTGCCTCTACAGTTAAGGTGCCTTAAAAGATGTGCTGCTGTCCTCAATTTTAAGCACTACAACTTTTTAAAAAGAAATTTTATTCTTAGCTGATGGTAGCCATTTGTATATGTAGAATAGTGAAACAGCACTAGCAACAAAGCCAAGTAGCTTCACCTGGTACAGACAGCATCCATGTAACCCTCCACTACAGCATAAAGAAATGTCAAATTACTCTTAAACACTGGGCACATGCCTGAGGGCCACACTCAACAATCCCACATTTCTGAGCTGAGACCAATTGGTATTTTCAATGGTAAACTACAAAATAAGTCTGTGGGAATGCAAAATATCAAGTGTTGTCACTCAGTTTGAAAGCATCAAAACAAACGCTATTTTCTAATCATTTCACTGCTAGAGGAGAGAAGGCAGCAGGGACACCATGGCTCCGTTGAAGCCTACAAGGTCATTCAAAAAACAAGTCTAAAGGAGTGGGAGTGAAAGTTTACCCCAGATAAATTGGCTAACTCTGTTCATTTTATGGTTTCATGAGCACTTGGTACCAGGCTCAAAGAGGAGGGAAGGCGTAAGCATGCCTTTTTTGGCAGAGCTGATGCTTACTGTGGCTTACATGGCTCACAAAACTGAAGCGTTAATCATCCATAATCACTGCTTATCCCTGTGACCAACACCAAAACGTTTTCATTTTTTTAATCATTGTTCAACGCAAAGACCTTAGAAATATTTTATAGCTACACAGCGTTCAAAAGAATGGTTTAGGAATTAATTTGCTTAGCAGAAAACTAAAACCATGTGTTCAGTAACAGGACAGACAATGTTAAAATAACATCTTTGAAAGATAAGAAACTGCTACAATAATTATCAGAGTAAGAATCTCTAAGAAATTATTCTGCAAACTATTCAAGTAACCTTTTGAGGTGAGTGATTTCAGCTGAAAACGCTTTATTTGTATCTTAAAATTTGCAGGATATAGAACAAAGATTAGATAAACATGCTGGATATATCAAACTGTCACAAGTACTTTTCCCTGGATGAACTACAAAAATGTGATAAAACCAGCACAAGCAAGGGCATTTAATATATTAAACGGAACTCTCTCCTGACTTAACCTCTTCTTCTCTGAATACATCTTATTTATGGCTCTCCAAGAAGTAACCACATTTTATTTTCAGAAACCAGTCATAAATACTGTGCTTTAAATTTGGGATATACACTTCTATTAGTTGATAGCTGGAGACTTATTTGCATATTACTTATTTTCTTTTTTAAATGCTTGAGGATTTAAGTCCTTAAAAAATTCAAAGTATATTACATTTTAAAAGAGCTGGAGACTCAAATAATTCCATGGTTTTATTACTAAAACAGTATTTAGCAATGAATGAAGTTTCTCTTAAATCTGCTTCTGAATTTTTTTTTCTCTCTTTATAGAAATTAAGGTGGTAGTTCTGAGCTCACCTAATTTCAAGTAAAAATGACTTGGTAATTTCAATGAAGCCACTAGTATCAAGTGAAACGACACGTCAAGGATAATAAATAAATTCAATATCAGGCCTACAGTACTCATCTTAAAGGCACCTAGTGACCTGAGCATATTATATCCTGAAGTCAGACTTGCCAGACATTGCCCATGACAATTTGTAAGGCATCAGCTTCAAAGAGTCTCCAAGGCTATGCCACTGAAGTCTGTTCCAGAGGAACACAGGACCATGGGGCACTGGTGACACTGTGCCAGAAGGAGGCAATAGGGGACAGCCTATATGGTGCAGGTTACCTCCTACACAGCCTGGTAAAGGAGTAGTTTCCAAATTCTGTGACTTCTCAACTATAATCATCTTTTCCATTTCCTCATCCTGAAACCAAGGGCAGCAAGAGCAGCTCTTTTTCTCCCCCCACCAACCCACATAAATAAACGTACTTTTTTTTCCCCTTTTCCAATTTAAGTTATTCTGAATATATATTGCTCCACCAATTTTTCATAGACTCTGACAACTGAACACCTGGATAACAACTGAAAGTGTGGTTGCCTCTCATACCCTCATGCACAAAAGGAAAAAATTAGTAGATGCTGTCATAATGTCCTAGCCATATGAATGAATGAAGCCATTATGAATTATTCTGAAATGCAATTGGAACAAGTCTGATCTTCCATCAAAAGCAAACACCTGAACACAGGATGAAAAGAAAAACCTCTTGAAAAAACATATAGTATAGTGTAGCGCAAGGAAATTTCTTATAATAGTGTTTTAAAAGCCAGATATGTTACTGTAACTGGAATGCAGTGACTGACAAGTCATATGATAATGCTAATTTTATTTAAGTTTTGGTAAGACAGAAGCCAAAGAGTTTAAGAGAAGTCTGTCCCCCAATATACTGGACAAAACCAAAGAAACAAGACAGGTAATAAACATACGGTTATTTTTTGGGGCAGTATTTTAAGAAGCAACTTGACAAGAAAGCATCAAGTGAGGGGTCAAATTACTCTGCAGATATCTGACAAAGCCTCTGTGCTGGTGATATAAATGCATAAAACTGAAGAAAATTATCTCTAAAATGTACAGAAACTGGTCTAAGTGTCTACAAGGATATTGCAAGGTTATACGGGGAGAAAATCAGAAGCACCGAAACACAAACAGAACGTAATCTGGTGGTTACTATTAAAAAACAATTAAAAAAAAAATCTTTCTAGGAATCAGCAACAAAAGGAGGGCTAAGAAGAAGGAGGGCTCCATCCTTTATCAAATGTGAGTAGAAACATAGGGACAAAGGATGAGGAAAAGGCTCAGGTACTTAGCATGTTCTTTGCCTCAGTCCAGTAGTAAAAAACCAGTACCAGTTCTCTGGGTACCCTGAGCCTGAGCTAAATGACTGGAACAGGGAGCATAACACAGCCCCCACAACACAAGGAGAAACTGTCAGTGACTTGCTGCATCACTTAAGACACAGACAAGTCTATGGAGCCAGATGGGATCCACACACAGGTACTGAAACAACCGGCAGAAGTGCTCAGGGAGCCAATTTCCATCATTTATCAGCAGTCCTGCATGACCAGGGAGGTCACAGTGGACCAGAGGTGAGTAAATTGGATGCACAGCTACAAGAAGCTGGAAGGGGGATCTGCAGAGCTACAGGACTGTCAGCCTGACCCTAGGGTCTGGGGAAGGACATGGAGCAGGTCACCTTGAGTGCCACACGCAGCACACACAGGACAACCAGGAGATGAGGCCCAGCCAGCCTGAGCTCATGGAAGGCAGGTGCTGCTGGACTGGCCTGATCTCCTGGTATGGCAGTGTGACCCATTCAGTGGATCAGTGGAAGGCCATAGACGCTGTCTGCTGAGACTTTAGAAAAGCCTCTGACACTGATTACCACAGTATTCTCCCGGAGAAACTGCCTGCTCATGGCTTGGATAGGTGCAGTGCTCCCCAGGTAAAAACCCAAAAACTGACCGGATGGCCAAGCCCAGGGAGTGGGGGTGAATGGAGTGACATCCAGCTGGCAGCTGGACTCAAGAGCTGGGGCCAGTCCTGTTTAATATCTTTATCAGTGACTGGGATGAGGGGAGCCTCAGCTGGGCAGGAATGCTGATCTGATGGAAGGCAGGAAGGTAATACAGAGGATCAGTGAGCCAAGACCAGCTGTGTGACCTTACTGCTCTCTACAACTACCTGAAAGCAGGTTGTAATGAGGTGGGGATTGGTGGTTTCTTCAACAAAAAAGTAACAGGATAAAAGAAAATGGCATCACCTTCCCTCAGGGAGGTTTAGATTGGATATTAGGAAGAATTTCTTCTGCAAAACATTGGCAAACATAGGCTGCCCAGGAAACTGGTGCAGTCACCATCTCAGGAGGTATTTAAATGATGTGCAGATGTAGTGCTTAGGCACATAGTTTAGTGGTAAACTTGAAGGTGCTGAAACAATGGATGGACCTTATGGTTTTGGAGGTCTTTTCCAACTTAAATAATTCCATGCATTTAGATAGGCAAGGCAGTCGAGATCAGAATCAGGAACATGATTATCCCTACGAAGCAAATGTCATGCAACTATACTTAACTTCCAACATCATCTGAATCTAGTTTAATAACCAGAAAATAGGCTTTTGACAACAATAGTATTTCAAAATGACAGTGTAATTAAATTTAAGTCAAAGCTATGCAATGATGGACTGTATGTTTATGTGTAACCAGCAAATTATATGCTTTTAAGCATGTCAAAATTTTCAAAAGAATTAACCACTGCAGTAATTCAGTTGAGGAAACGGTGGTAGGAAAAAGTCTCCCCCAGGTCATTTTTCAACCAGCTGATATGATGTGATACATACTGTTTGCCTCATACAGTGTTTCCAATTCCTACTTCCCTAAAATGTTATGCATTTTAATACCATTCAAGGACAAACCAACAGTCATGCTTCACTCACTTCTGAGAAGCAAGGGAAGGGACTGTGGGACTGGGATGAATAATGAGACAGGAAGTCAGTTTGTCATCCTATGTTACAAGTTCAGACTCAGTTAAAGCTGATCCGACATTATCATCAGGTTTGAATGAGCAATGACCACAGAATTATTGCCCAGTCTACTGTTGCTCCTAAAGGGTGGGAAAAGGGAAAAACTGCAGAAATAGCCTCGATTCCATAGAGAACAAAGGTAACTTTCAGAGGACAGGGTAGATCTCAAAACTCCATTTCAAGAGGAACTGATGGCATGACAGTTAACCTGTAAGAAACATTTGGTGGTTTCAAGGTGGCACCTTAGGAAAGCATTTGGCTGCTGTGCTCTGTGTCTCTGTTTCTGCCCCCTGCCCGTGTTTGTTCATCACACACCAAGGAATTCTCATGCTGATGTCTATTACATGAGTCTATAGGAGAGCCATCTATTAACCCCATTTGGTAGAAAACTGAGGAATATTCTCTTTCCTCTTTATTATTTTCTCAATTAGCAGAACATTTACTTCAATACATAAATTTCTAAGCCATCTTTTAATAAAAGAAAAGTCTGTGCTGGTAGAATACACTTTGTTGAAACTGAACAGAGAAAGCTTTAATAACTCAAGTTTAAATACACTAAAGCTAATCAATTCATCCTGCATTCAAGTTTCCATTATACTTCTAAGAAAGCACAAAACAGGTCTGTAAAATACAATTAACGAGAGACTGCATACAGCATGTAAAATCAAGAGTACAGCTTTTACTTCATTTGTTTTGCAGACTCATTAGAATTTTTTTCATTTAAATGTCTCAAACTGTGTAGCCAAATTTATATGTGAAAGAAACAACAAATTAAATTAAATTAGTCCTTATTTAAGCTGTATTTGAAATGGTCTAAAACTGATGTTCTTAGTTCCACAATTTCTAAATTAGATTTAAAATATTAGTTAGCAGTTCAGAAACCAGACAAATTAATGGAGATTTTTTAAAAATGTTTTACTTCTGCAAACTTGTATACTGAAATTTAACTGGCTAGGAAATGCAGGAAACATTCAGAGCATCTGCCTCTGCAAAATAGAGACACAAGAAGAACAGTGAACTGAATTCCCAACCTGGACAATCCTGGGCAGGTGTACTGACTGCAGGGCATCCCTGGTGGAGGAAAGGGCTTGTGCTCACCAAGCACGAGATGAGCAGGTCATCCCCAGCCTGGGCACCATGCCATTTGGATGCAGGCAGGTGCCAGTGTGAGAGAGCAGTGCACTGTCCCTGAGACAGCCCTGGCACTGTCCTGCCTCTCCTGGCACAGCTCCTTACAGAGCCTGCAGTGCTGTGGTCACTGGCCAGGGGCTCACAGATAACCACTCTCTCATGCTGCTGCCTGTCCCACTACTTGCTTCCCATAGGTGTCTCTCCTCAGATTGACACAGAAAAGCAGTAAGGGAACTATCTCTGCATTTACACGAGCACTAGCACTGGGTGAAACGCAGCTCTTCTACGAGAGGTAAAGCAGAAAGGACATTTTCTTTAACTCATACATACTTGGACTGTAAGCATAGACTAATGGCATATATATTGTCAATGGTATTAAGAAACATCAGTGTGAATGCTGTGCTGAGAATTAGAGGATAATAAGTGGAGGTTTTGCAACACTCAGTGTTTTCAAATTACAGTCAGAGGTGCATGTGCTGCCACTAATGCCAACAGATTTTCCAAGTCCTATGACAGTGATCAAGAAGTAATGACAGAGCAGCTGATGTTCTTTCCTGCAAGAGTTTTGTCCTATTTAAGGATGAAAATGCTCCAGAGCGACTTATGGTTACAACTAGAAGAAACAATAAAGTTCAAAATATATTTTCTAACAATACCATTGAGAAGAGGCTGTCCTCCATGTACACTTCTTGACACTACTGCACTGTGGACATCTTCGGGAAATCCAGTCTTGCATGACATATCTTCACAGGCTGCTTTTATTGGTGCCTGAAATACAAAGACAAAATTTACGTAATACTTGCAACCCACATTCACCAGAGAAACATTCCAACTGGCACATACTCCACTTTGCTGCTGTCTTTTACAAGCAGAATCTTTGTTTTGGAATGACTACAATTAGGAGCACGAGTGCAAAGGGTTAATCTTTCTGATAACTGGAATGGAAGGAACAAATCCCACTTGTCTGGTAAGATCTAAATAATACACCATCTTGATTCTTCTGACAACTGAACATTTCCACTAAACCAGACATCTAGACTGAAGTGGAATCATAAAGGGAACAAAAACATTGCTTCCTCTGGAAATAAATGTTGCACAAGGCACACTGTCAACTTTTTCACAGCCAGATTACTAGAAAGGGATCACTACAACCACTGGTGTAAAATGCTTTGTTTAGACTATTTCTATATGAGGCTGCACCAGAACAACGAAACTAAGACAAAATGTTACATTTGCAGTAACTTAACAGAATTTATATTTGTGTTAGTGTTCAAACAGATACCATATAAAATCAAATGTTTCCAATGCAATATCCTATTTCAAAGGGACATTAAGTTAAAAAGGAGTGGCTCATTAAATTTGCACAATGGAAGAGCTGAGCCACTGAAACTGTTCCTTCACTTATTAGAAGTTTACCCTCAAATCACATTCTTAGAACTTCCTAAATGCCTTTCTATTAAGAAATATATTACAGCATTTGGAAACTTGTTTGCTCTGTAGTCTTCCATGTTCAGAAGATATTTCTGGTAGCAAAGATATTTGCCAGGACAGTTTGTTGCCTATTAGGAAAAAAAAAACAAAACAAAATCAAGCATCTCCTGTGGCAAAGGACTAATATTTCTTTTCAGTGGATTGGTTTTCTCTCATTTGAGTACTGCACAAGACAGTTGGGCACCTTACATGTGGCTACATGACCGTACATTGGCAAAATCCCTTTCACACTGTACACAGCAGAGAGGGTAGCTCCCATTCCAGCCTGGGCTCTGATACACCCAAGAAATCATGACAGCCTTCACACAATCTGAAACACCTCTACATGACAAACAAAGGCCTATCCACGTGCCTGCCCAGATGTAGTCAGTATATGGTCTTGGACAGCAAAAGCAACTGCGTGATTATATCACACTTAAATCTAATCAAGACTTAAATTAGATTTTCCTGTTTGCTTTCCCAGATGGGCTACCATCAAGCAGACCCACTCAAGGTTATGTATGCATGTCTGCATACACTTGTAAAGAAAGCCCTACAGGAAAAATTTGAAAAGGGAGAAAGAGAAGATGATGGTGTCACCCCCATTCACCATAGTAATCTCAGGGACAGAGAGCATTAAAGCAAAGGTGGGACAGGAGCACCTCAAACAACAACGGTTTCCGCAGGCAAAATGAACTTAGGCTGAAGTGTAATCTATCCATGGACAAACATGGCCAAACTCAGCATTGTCAACCCCTGCTGGAACAGATTTATCACTAATACAAGGAGGCATTTGTAACCATTGCATTCCATTTACACCAACAGCATCCTAACTCTGCAGCTCAACACCGCCACTAGCAAAACAAAACCAAAAAAAATATTAAAATTTACTAACTGGCAAGTTAATCTAGTATCCAGGTATGCACTCAGTAAGAGACCTTGTAATTATCAAGTTGCAGATTAACTTAAACTGTTGTGACTTAAGATCTACACGGGTATCTCACCTATGTAGTACACGTATATGTTTATATGTAGACCCTAAAGAGAAAGAAAAATAAAGCAAGAGTTTAGCTACCAGGGGACTATGTTCCCTTCAAAACTGGAACCAGGATCTGTAGCTATGTGCCCATAGTCTATTTGCATATTGAGCTTTTAAGATAAAAAGATGGCAAATCAAAAATAACTAAAATTTCAACCAGCCAGTTTCCTCAGCTTTAGAACTCAAATCACAGGTTTGATAAGGTTTCCATAATTTGAAAGAAAAACAGTAAGACTCATTTAAACTACTGCACAAAAGGTGACTTCAAAGTAACGTGGTAGAAATGGAAATGAAAGTCTTTCATAGTATCTTTGAAACAAAAAGGTACCGGGTGGGCAGCTGAGGAGATAGCAGGATTTTTAACAAGACTGCACCGATGTGTTTGGGAATCTTTCAGCCTTTCCAGTAATCTATATGTACTAAACAGCTCTTATAAACTGAAACAATGCCCACTGAAACAAAGGCTGGGGAACATGAATAGAGAGCCTTCTTTATTCTTTCATTTGCAGCCATCAATTTTATCCAGAAACAAAAGACTGTACTCTGCTCTCCAAAAACAGCCCTTTGTAAAGATTGTTTCAGAATAAAAACACAAGGGAAGGAAGAATTCAAATTTTCAGCATTTCTTAATCACCCTGTGTTAAGCATTCTGAATTAAGTAGAAGTTGCAACTTCAGACACACTGGGTCACATCAAGTTCAGCCTAAGAGCACTGCAAGACTTAAACCATTTTAACTCTAAGAAAAGAAGGATGCTGAAATATTTTTATCCCCTTATCTGGGGCAAAAGGTGGAAGCTAGTGAAGATTACAGGACACATTATTATAATTTACAGGATTTTGGGTGATTAGTACAATTCCCAAGACACATTCAAATTTAAGATAATATTACTTGCACATTCATCTGCAGAAGGACACTATTATTAAAAAAACAACATATTTTAAAGACAGAAAGCAATTACCTTAGCTTGTACCCACATAAAACCTACTTAGTGGAGTCACAAAGCTTTGAGCAAGCTCAGCACTTGGAAAATTCTCTTCTCAAGTACTAACAGACTTTGCAACAGCAAAATAAAGTTACTTGTAAAAAACTATTCTGCTTTCCTCATCCTTTATGACTTTTTTAGCCATTTTAAACTGCTAAATGAGTGATAAGCATTACCATCTCCAGATGCTAGAGAGATAGTCACACATGGTATCAGATCATGCATATAAGCTCAGTACTGTAGATTTCAGATTAAATGCAACAGGAAAATGGCAATTATGAAGCAACATGATGTAAATTAGAAGTCTTCTGTCAAAACTGTTATTCAATCAATTAAAAGGATTCACCATTTTGATATAGTTAGGCAGTTAAGTCTGCAGTTTTGATACTCAGCTCCTCTGTTACTTTAGTTTCATCTCTAGAGATGAAAAGTGTGGTTTAATTTTAAAGCTGTATTCCAGCTCGATTTAAAAAAACAAACAAAAACAAAAAAACAACAACAACAAAAAAAAACAAACCCAAAAAAAAATACCATAACAACCTGTTTACAATTTCAACTGTATAATTCAAATGGATTTGCATTTCTATCTTTTTCTAAATACCACCAGTGATAGTCTTCCAACAACACAGGCCTCAAAGTTTTGAAAAGTTTCTAAGTTGAGCCAGACAGAATTTCTGCACTAGTACTGACAGATCTGGACTCATATTCAATTTCCATTGTATCTAAAAAGACACATTTGAAATTCCTTGTAAACATCAATTTTAAGAAACATGTGTTTCAAAATGTCATCGCTGGAGTTCAGTAGTAGATATCAATCTGAAATATCCAAGTCTCTTCTACTTTGCATCTACTTTTTTGTGTCTACTCTACTATGACACAAGGTTTCTGAACAGCACATTGTACCAAAATGCATGGCAAGTTGTTTTTGGAAGACTGCTTTCTTTTATAATCATTGTAACCCAGTCCCATAGGAAAAGAAGCCAAGGTAGTAAAATGAGAAAACAAGCAGTTTCTCAAAGAAGTATCATACTATACAGTATAATTGAACATAGTACAGTTACCAATTGCCAAGTCTAGCCAATTCACAAGACATTATTGTGTGAAGTTCAAAACAATGTCTGACATAATTATATGTATGACAAAGCAAGAATGGGATATTTGAGTTCTTTCTCCTTAATAACCAACATTAATTTACAGCTAACACAATAATATTCAACTTAAGCACAGATCACAGAAACATTTGTGACTGTGTTTAAAGACCGGGTGCTTCTTCATTAATTTAAAAGACAGGATGATACCTAATACTCAATTGCAACTTAGGCTGCAACTCTAGAGGTTTTTCTGTCCATTTTTAGTTTTGTGTACAGACATTATCTGACACAATGGGATATGCAGTATGAGGTGGCATTATTTAGTAACGAGTTCCTACTTACAAGGCATAAGAAAGATACACCCTGGATGATAGAAACATACCCAAAAAGCCTTAGATACTAGAATTCAAAATGTTAAGCAACTCTGTCTTAAACCTCCAACTTGCTGGAAGCGAAGCTGCCAACAGTTTATACTCTCACAGTACTCAGCATTTCAGCAAATGTAGTCAAGTACAATTTGTTTTCAACTGTAGAGTGCAACTGGAGAAAAAGAAAAGTGTCTTTCATTCAAATTGTTCTGGAAGCCAAAAGCTTGCAAAGTGGGTGCCAGGCCACATCCTCCCAGAGGTCATTTAGTTACAGCAGGAAGGGCTTTCATTATACCATCTTCACTTCTAATCAGTGCTCTGCTTCATGAACCACAAGATTTTAGATCAGAAAATCCAATTTCTTAAACCAACACTTGCAGCTCTCAAGCACCTTCTCAAGTAAGAGAACCTGTAACTTTCACACTACTATCTGGTTTAAAGTAACTTGCCTTAAGCCACCAGAGGTTCATAGAACCATACAATGCCTTGAGTTGGAAGGGGCTGTGCAAGTCATCTATTTCCACCCTTCCCGCCCTTGTGTAGGGACACCTTCCACTAAACCAGTGAGGCTTGCTCAAAGCCCCATCCAACCTGGTCTTGAACACTTCCAGAGATGGGGCATCCACAACTTCTCTGGGCAACTGGTTCCACTGCCTTACCACCCTCTCAAGTGAAGATTAACTAATCTCAGCTTACTGTTATTTCAGTTTGCCGCCATTCCTACTTGTCCTACCTCTACAGACCCATGTAAAAAGTCTCTCTGGTATGTTCTGCCTCTCATCCACCAGCCCCACCACGCATCTGTTCATCTCCCAGCTTTACAAACCATGATCACAGCCTATCCTGTTAACTCCCAATGAGAGACA
>VRYO01001463.1:44438058-44452845 GCA_009812075.1 Sialia sialis | reverse complement strand
GATCAAATCAAATGATGAATCATGCACACTTGGATTATACACCTCTCAAGGCGAACAGCAACATGGTCCAGCACCCAGGTGAAAAAGGTCCCTCTCATCTTACTCACAAACACATTTGAGGAAAAAACACATCTTCCTTAAACTCATCCTGCAATAATGTATGTTTCTTTCCTCCCAGGAGTCACCTCATTGTATGCCACTGTTGGCCAACCAGCATCTCAGCTCAGTGGTAGAAGTGTTTTACAACTGCTCCTGCAAAGGATGTTAAGTGTTCTTTTTGCCTTCATTACCCTCCACCGAAAGTTCGGACATTGCTGAGACTCTTGGGGATGGTGCTGTGCATGGTCAGGAGATGGATGATCCCTGTGGGATCATCAGCATATTCTGTGATCTGTCTCACTGAACCTCGCACACGACTGGTGCCAGTGGGTTAGTGGAAGCACACAGGCTACTCCATAAGGCCACTATGGGCTCCTACTACCTTTTACAACAAATATTTAAAATAAAAATTCCAGGGACCATTAGAGATTGCACAGCCTTTGAGAATGGATTTGCATTTTGTGTGTGTACATTATTTGAAATAAGTTAGGCTATCATCCTAAGGGGAGTGCTGGTAACTATTGAAACTATTCAAAGCTTTCAGAACTTTTTTTGTTAACCTAAAGAAGCACTTACAAAACCAATGAGAAACAGAAAGAGTTTAACTTGTAAATTATTCTGTTAAGCAGGAAAAGCCATTCAAAAATTCCTGTTCCTTACCACATGACAAGTCCCTTACACAATACTGTCTGTATTGAGTAAAAATAACTTTACTCACAGCTTCCTCAAGCTATTTTTAAATAAAAACATGCAATTCTGTCACAACTAAATTGTCTCATGTGCTAGTGCTCAGTTATTAAAAGAAGCAATAAATTACATTATTGATATGAAAGCATCAATGAAACCAAGTAAGATAGAACATGACAGGGTTCTTCCAATGACGTTTCTGGGAGGACCTCCAACTTCTAGAAACAGAAGGGAAAATAACAGATAGTAAGTTTTTGAATTATACACTCTTGACTAGAAGTAGTTTGAAAATATGATCATTTTGGGCAATATTTTAAAAGCCAGTATCATAAAACTATACATTCATCTTTCCAGCACACTGAGCCACATGCCTAGGTCGCAGAAGAGAGAGAGCAGTAAAAGACACTCTAGAAAACACACCTTTATTAAAAATACACAGATTGACAACATGAGAATATATGCCTTCTGGTACATAAGCAGAATATGTATTTCTGAGCTTGGTACAATATCTGCCCAGATAATATTATGTATTTAAAAAAATCTGATTATCTCCTGTTCTGGCAACCAATAACTTAAATTCAAAAAACTCATTTAATTACTCCACCTTATCTCTCCTATAAAAGATGCAAAAAGGAGGGAGTTTAAAAAGTATTTTAACAAAATATATTTAAATATTATGTTCATCTTAATAGCCAAAGAAATTCAGCTCTGCAATTATCTGAATTTGAGGATGTGGCAGTGGCATCACTATCACCTAGACCAGATAGACAATGATTGGAGAGCTCTCTGCTGCATACCCTGCCACATTTAACTTTTCCAATGGAGTCTTTGAAGACAAAACAAAACCAGAACACAAAGATCTACATCCAAAAAGGCTGAGGTACTCCACATAACTACCCTGGTCAGAGGCTTATGAATGTGTTATAAAATGCATTCAACTCACTACATTCAGTGTACTTTGAAAGGAGTTAATGTTGTTGGAGTCTGTTAATGGAGTCGTTTATCAGAGACACCATAAAATTTGTGCTTATACAGATAAAAAAAAAAAATATCTAAGACACGGGTATACTGTGAGAGTCAGATTTACCCACAAGAGGGGATCTTGTTTGTTTCCACACAAAACAACGTTAATACTCCTCAGCCCAATTCTGTCAGAGGCTACTGCAGCTGGGGGCAATTACTAGAGGGGTAGAGCAGGCAAGAAATGCCACTGCTGGATTCTCAGCTGAGGCAGCTTACCGGGAGTGTCATTTAGGGTAGTAGCTTTATCACCTGGATACATTCACTAAGACCTGGAATAAGACCAAAATTGCCTTATTTATGTCCTCTGTTATAATTCGAATTCAAACCAGTCACCTAAGCTCAAAAGGCTCAAAACTGCTTCATGGTTTTTACCATAGATTTAGAAACAGACAACATCCATGAAGTTATTCAATTAGCTTACTTTTTTTTTTATTCCCTTTTTGAGCACTTTATTTCTAATCTGTGTTCCAGTTTATTTCTAATAGTAGTTTCATTCCTGTAAACTCATGCTAGCTTTTCCCATTCCTTCATTGGATTGGGATTGGTTGTTTTAGCCAGAAAAACAAGACTCACTCCTTTCATCCTCTCTTCTGTCAGGATTTTTTTCATATAATACTCCCAGACTCGTATACGGATATGCTAACCAGCAAAATAGAGTGTAGTTTTCTTTCCCTTCTTTCTTGTGCACTGTCAAAACTCTTAAGCTGTATTTCCTGTACATAAACAGCATCCACAGATCTGCTCTTAAAACCTAGCTCTTTACAATCTTTCCATTAATTCCATATTAACAGCCTTTCTACACCACTAATAACTAACTGATTAATAACTCCAGAAAATAAAGGTAGATGCTGTGCTGCAGAGAAGAAAAAGTAAGTGAAAAGGTTCAACATTTCAGAAGAACCTGGTACAAATAACCTCCTACAAACCAAAAGCTGTAGCGATGATGATGGGGACAAAAGTTAGCACTGCACCTAGCTGGTGCAGGTTCTTGCAGTATGCATGACTGAAGAAGGGGAGAGGGGAAAACAGCTCTTAAAATGAAAGTGTAGTACAGACACAGGTCTATAAATCTGATTTCATACTCAAGTTTCAATTTTGTTACACACTATTAAAAATCAACCCTAACCTGATTTAATGGATACCCAAACAAGGGGGAAATTGGATTCCCCAACCATAACGTGCCAGTGACAATGAGTGATACGTAAAAGCAACACGGCTAGTTCCTGCCCTTAATTCACAGCCTGTGCATCAATTTCAAACCTGCCTTGGGTAGAAAGGAAAAAAAAAAAAAAAGATGGAATAAAAGCTTACTGCAGATTTTGTACTTCACAGATTTATTGAGATAGGAAGACTAAACAGAACTAAAAGCACATACAGTAAACAGCACATAAGGACTAAAAAAAAAAAAAAAACCAAAAAACCAAACCCCAAAAAACAACAACAAAAAAACAACACACGAAAAAAACCAACCCAACACAACAACAGCCGGTAAGTGGCACACACAAGTTTCTGAACAGGGTGTCTGCTATCACATGCAGCCGCTCATGCTCAGCCGGACACTCCCGTGTCACGCCAGCCACTGCCTCGCGTCCTCCTCGGACTCAAGGGAAAATCCCCGGCTGCCGAGGAGCAGCGTTCCAGCACCTCGCTCGCGTGGCGCAAGTCACCAGCCCCTGAGAGCGCCTCCGAAACTGCGTGAAGGACTCAGCTACCCGGGGACCCCGTGAGGGGACGGGAGTGTAACAGAGGCGGAGAAGCGGAGAGGAGACGGGAGGCCGGTGCGGCGGAGGCAGCGGGGCCGCACCATGGACAGTGGCTGCGCCCGCCGCCTCCCCCTGCCCTGCGCCAGCCGCTGCGGGAGGGCGCCCTGCCCGCCCCGGCACCCCGGCCCCGCCGCCGGCCTCGCCTCAACCCGCTCCCCCGGCCCGGCAGAAATGCCCCCATCGTAAATACCATTAAGAGGCGATGATCTGCGCCATCTGTCCCTTGGACTTACAGCCCTCTCCACCCCCGGTGCCGCGCCGAATACGAGAGCTCAGCGAGCACAAAGCGAACGGGGAACCCACCGGGCACCCTGGCTCCGCTGCGGCTCCCAACACCCCTCGCCGCCGGAGGGGAGCCCAACCACCACCTCGTGGGCACTGCCCCTGCTGCCCCAACGGGATCCATTTTGTCGTCTCCCCGTCCTCCCCACACCCTCTCCGTTACTCCCATCTCGTCCCAGACCTCCACTTTCTGCGCCCCACGGGGAGCACACCGCGGCTAGCGGGGCTGCCCCGCGACCACCTGCCCGGGACCCCGTCACTCGCCCGCCCGGAGCGCCCGGCAAGCCGCCGGGGGTAGGCAGCAGCAGGACTTTCATAGTAATAAATTTAAACACTTCGGGGCCCGAACCCGTCCCAGTGGAAATTCCCGTTAGCAGCAGGGGGTGGGGAAGCCCAGCGCCCAGGCGGAGGCTGATTAAATTCTTCCCGGGGAAGGGATTAGCGGGCGAGCGAGCCAGGGAGAGCCGAGGCGCGGGGGCTGCTCTCTGGCACCCCAGCCCGTCCTTCATGACGCGGGGCGGAGGAGGGAATGTTCGCTCCGTCCCCCACTCCCTTAGTTTGTCCCCCGCGGCGGGGCCGAGCTCCCCCCGCGTCCCGCGGCACCTGCTCTCTCAGGAATGAGGGGGCATCGCTGCCCCCATCACCTCTCGCGTCTCGGGACCACACTCTCCCTCTCCGCCGGCCCCGGCTAGGAGCTCCCCCCTCTTTATCGGGCGCGGAGCCCGCTGACGGAGCTGCCCCAAGCAGGTGTCTCTGCCCGAGCGGCCACAAGCCGCTCCGGGGCACCCCGGCGGCGGGGCCGCCTTCCCCGACCCTCTCCCCGAGACCCCCACCACAAAGCGGAGCCAGCCTGCTCCCCCCACCCCCTCCCCCCCACCCCCCGGCTCTCCCGCCTTCCCTGGGCATCGCCGCCCGCAGGGGAACAAAGAGCCGCAGCCCGGCCCGCTCCCCGCCGGCGGTGCTTACCTGCTGCAGGGCCGCCAGCAGCATCAGCGCCAGCGGCGGCAGGATCCGCGGCGGCGCTCCCGGTACCCGGCACATGGAGGCGAGGAGGGGCGGCGGCCGGGCGGCCCCCAGCAGTTCCGGAGCGCGGCTGGAGCCCGCGGAGCGGGGCGAGGGGAGCGGCGGGGAGGGTCGGGCAGCGGTAGCTGCCGGGAGCTGCGGTCGGCGTCTGCCCCCGCCTGCCGGAGCCGGCTGCCGCTCTAGCTCATGGGCAGCGATGCAGCGGAGGGAGAGAGAGCGGGGGACGAAGGATGGGTGAAACTCAGCTCTGGGTCAGCCTGCTTGTCTCTCTGCCGAGCCCCCTGCGCGGTGCAGAGGGTGGGCAGGGAAGTGGAGGAGGAGGAGGATGGGCGAACAAAAGGCTGGGAGATAAGAAAGAAGTAGTCGCTGCTGCTGCTGCTGCTGCGAGGCCGGCGCGGCGGTGGCTTCCGTCGGCTGGCAGCCTTCCCCACGCCTGGATCGTGCCCGCCTCGCTCCTCCCGCCGGTGCCCCCCAGCGAGCTCGGGCAGGCGGCTCCTCTCAGCGCCTCAGCCCAGGCACGCAGCACCGCCGCTTCGCCGGCCCCAGCCCTGCTGCATGCTCGCCCTGCACTTTCTCTCTCCCTCTTTCTTCTCCTCCCTCCACCCCTCCCCCTGCAGGCAAAGCCCTCCGCCGAAGCACAATGATAACAATACCCCAGCAGCCTCTGCCTGCCGTGCGCCTGTCTACGCGCTCGCCCGGTGCCTGCCTGCCTCCCTGTCTGCTGCTGGCAGCTCCCTCTCCGCCTCCCGTCGCTCCCTGCCGGCCGCACGGCCAATGGGAACGGCACGGTACAGTGAGCGCCGGGGAAATTCGCCGCTGTGCCTGCGAATGGTGCTGCCCCTCCTCGGTCCCCGGAGAGCGGGCGCTGGGGACAGCGGGGCAGGCGCCAGCGCTCCTTGACCCAGCAATGCCAACAGCTAAAGAGCGGTGGAACCAAGTAAATTCCAGCCCGCACACTTGGTGTACTGCGCTAGTTTGGGGGACGAGAACTTTCTGGGGAAGGAAGGATTCGTCCCCGCCGTGCTCATAGGGGACAGTCGGTGCAGCAAGAGCTGCGGGGGCGCCGCTGGTGCCCAGCCCAGGGCCGTGGGACAGCCCTGCCCGCCCCGAGCTGGCGGCTCGGCAAGTTCCGCTCAGCTGTTACTGCTTAGTCTTCCTTTTTCTCCTTTTTTTTTTTTTTTTTCTCTCTTCTCCTTTAGCCGCTTTCCCCCCTCCTCATTGCGTATTTCTTTTCCTAAACTACCTGCTGAATTTTATTAGCAAATGTTTTCAAGATCTTGGCTGGGTCCGCAGTCCGCGGGTCCAAAAATGTCAGCGTGCGGAACGGAGCTGGGAAGCGCTGCTGAGCGAACAGTTACAGAAGCAAGTACCAAGTGCTGGGTCATTGGCGGAGCTGGCACGGATTTTCGCTCGCCCACAATCAGCAAAGTTGTTTTGTGTCTGTGCATCAGAGCTCTCATCCTGGGACACAGTAAGAGGAAGATTCGTAGGCATCGGCCCCTAGGCAGTTTCATGAAGTGTTCAGTCAAAATGGTGCATTATTTGTTTTAAAACATCTTTGCACCTGAACTCGCAAGAAAACTCTTCCCAACACGCCCCCGCCCAGAAAATAATACAAACCGTAATACTCAATGTTTTGAAACAAAACAGCGGCTTTGCCTTTATATTTTTCTCGGGGAAAGGCGGGTTAAGTCCGTGTTTTTACGATGCTGATTACATTAGACTGGGGACTGAAAGTAGCGCTCACTGGTGAGCTGCGGTGCAGCTGCGCACCCGCGGCAGGGCAGAGCAGAGCAGGCCCCGCAGCCGCGGCGCTGGTGCCCGCCCGTGCCCGGTGCCGCAGCCGCGCCGCCCGCCGCCTCCGCGGGGCACAGCAGAGCACTGGGCAGGCCAGACACCACCTGCAAGGCTGAAACAGCGAGACTCAGCCCAGCAGAGGCGGCCTCAGCTCCCAAACATGCCACCCGCCTCCCTCCCCTCCTCTTTCAACGTTGTATCCCGTGCGATTGTACTGATCCCAAGAGTTGTGAAGAGCAGCGAGAGGAGAAAACTGCGGCTGGTCATGAGTTTCTTGATTAAAATTTAGCCAAAGACTGAGGGAGAGTAAGCAAGAAGGACACAGCTGATGTTTATATCCTGTTACAAGGACGAGTTCCCCGGGTTTGCACCTGACGGAGCATGTGTTCGGTCTTTTTAGCAATTCTAAAGAGAAATGCTTGGATTTGCATATGAAACAATAACTTTCCCTGAGCAACTGATTCTTGTTTGTATTTTCTGATAGGTAGGCAAAATGTTAGCATTTGCTAATGGCTGTATTTGAGCATTTATTCACTTTTACTAGTGTTTTACAGAATACAGAGCTCACATTATAAACTACTCCATAAACCAGCTATCCGATGAGAATAATTACCTGTCATCTAAATGAGCCTGGCCCCTCACATCCTTCAACTCATCCATCCCTAAAGGCTTAAAAAAACTAAAGGCTCTGCAGCATATCTGGAAACGTACCAGATCTGAGCTCTGGTTGATGCTTCCTATGGTTCTACTGCTGCCTTTAAATCTACTTGGCAGGATTAGTAACACTGGCAGAAAAATTGCGCTCACCAACATCATTTTACTGAATCTTCTAGCCTTGAACAAGTTCAAATCAAACAGTAGGCTTCCCTCATTTACTTAAAACCAAAAGTTTCCTCTGCCTCATAGTTCCCTACTTCTGGATATTGTGATAAAGAGATAAGAGAGCAGGGGTGGGTAATACCTTTTGAGGTATAATTTCTGCACCAGTTTCTTCATGGTGAGAGGCATTTATCTGGGAAAGCAGAGCAGAGGAGAAACTTATGCGTTGCTTCCAAACATGAATGACTCCTTAGGGAATCCTTAATCAAGAGAACACCTTTTTTATTTTTTTCCCCCTCACAGAAATAATCTAGAATTAAGTGGGCAAAGCTGGAAATTCAGAGTTAGTACTGCTGCTTAGATTATCAACTTTTTTTTCATGTATATCATGCAAAAGCCAGCATGCTGGCATTTTCTGGCCAAGATTCAGACAAATGATTTAGAACTCAACTTTAGGTTGATCTCCTAATTCAGCCTCAGATTGCATTTATGACTGTGTTTTAACTAGTATGAAAATAGTGGACATAAGTTAATGTTCAAGCTAGGAGATCTCAAGGGCTTCCAGAAAAACCTTGTTAAAATTCCATGATTGAGTTGAAGAGAGGATTAGGGTAATTCCCATGTTAGTCATGGAGTTGAGTCTCTCTTTCAACTTGTCCAAATTAATTTTCATTTCTAAGGTTCATAAAAATTCTGTTAAAAAGAATGAATGCTTTCAATTTGGAACATACTAGATCGCTCATGGCTTCAAATATTTTGGAAAAGGAGACCTTTTTCGTTGTGGTTCTATTCTTGCATTTAACCTGCCAGGTACTGCCACTACTACTCCTCTCCTCAATTCAAATTATGCAAATTAAGTATTTTACTGACAGTTTAAGCCCTTATCTGTCATTTATGCATGTGATTTTAGCAAGGTGAGTTACACTGCACACATGCATACCCCTGTTGCTATGTCTAGGTATTTACAAGATGGAAGCGTAGATGCATTGAGTACTAAGTACAAAAGTACTAAGGGCATATTAAGATTTGCCCAGTTTTCTTGTATTCTTCATGACATATAAAGAAATACTTGTTTTAAAATACCCCAAACCAAATCACACAATTATTGGGTGTGAGGGTATCTAATGATTATTAATGAGTTTTAAAACAGTAATGGTAAAAACAGTGAATGTTTTTCACTATGACCCAAAGGCTGCACACACCATTAGCTAATCCAGATAAATTTTCATGACAGAAAAGAAAGAAGTACTAACAAAAAAACAAAAATCCAGTTTTTTTAAAACAGTGGTTTTTAACTTGGATTCTGTTGTCATCCTAAGACTCCAGATTTATTTTGAGTAGTCTGTGACAGGCAATGGGGAAAAAGCATATTTGTATATTCTGTGTAGCAACTTTACGCATGTGAAATTCCTAAGGGGAGGGAGATCTTTCTGGATAGTGAGATTGCTAGTTGTTGGCACCACATGAAAATGATTTATTGCTTTAGGAAGTAAATAATCATGTATGGCCAAGAAGAATGCAGTTTTATGGAGATAGCATCAAGTGGGTAAGAAAAACTGAGTGGCACAGATACTAAAACAGCTTAAATATTTAAAAAATTAGAATACAGTAATTTCAGGATTATAAGCCACACCTTTTTCATTGAAGAATCCAGCCTACCCCAGTAGTGCGGCTAATCATCAAGTGTGGTTTATCTATGGACAAATCCCAGCGAAATGCCAGCGCGGAAGTGAGAGCTGGCCAGGGAGGGCACCTCCCGGGTCTATGAAAACTGTTTGCAACTTGAGCACCTGACACCAAACCCCGCGCTGGCGTGATTCTGTTACTAATTCGTTACTTTGTCGCACATGGATCCTCGCTTAAAAAAAAAAAAAAAAAAGTGCGGCTTATACTCAGGTGTGGCTTATATATGGACAAATCCCATGGTCTACCTGGCTACCCAGATGTGCAGCTTATAATCAGGTGTGGCTTATAATTGTGAAATTACTGTAATTTAAATGTTGTTCGTGCTGCTCTCTTTCTCTAACTTCAGTAAAATAAGTATGACACTGAATTATTCAGTCTGGTTTTTTTAATATGCTTTTTCACCTATGTGAGCTAAAACCCCAATAAGTTCTAATTGTCATTTTATTTAGGTACATATTCTCAGAAAGAGGGGAAAAAGGTTGTCTTAGCAGTAAGTAAATAATACTTATTTGATTGTATCTTGTACTTTTTTACAGAACTTGAACAGTTTATCCTGGTGGGCTTTTCTGGCCCTACCACTACTTAAAATGCATAGCTCTACATGTTTTTCCATTCTTTTCTTCCATCAAGGTAATGAAAGACATGGAAAGGTAGCTACAGCTGCAGAATTAGTGTGCTGTTATGCTCACATTTGAAAATCAGCTGGGTTAGGATAGAGGAATGTAGCATGCAGCACATCTGTTTCTGCTTCAGCAAGCCTCAGCAGGATTATTTGCTTTTTATTAAGATACATATATGTGTGTGTGTGTGTGTGTGTATGTATACACATACACATACACATACACATATATGTATGATTTGTAGAAAAGGATTTTCTTTTCCCTTTTCTGGTAGCTAATTTGTATCTGTCACCATAGTTAAATTTCTGTTAATTGCTAATGAATTTTGTAAAGGATTCCTCTATGGAGAAGAGAAATGTAATGAGCATATGTAATCCAGATGTGGTACAATATATTTGCATATTGTGTAATTGGCTTCATGTTAATACCCTTAGTGTGAAGATCTGGGATCAACATATTCAAGCTGATTGATTGTGTTTCATTCTTCCAGGAATCTCATTCAGCATCACTGCCCACGGCCTTCAAGCTGTTTGGCATGGAGAGTTTCTTTTGAAAATCAAGATAGAGACCTTCTGATCAGCATAGCATCTCTATTCAGTGGGATATCTTAAAAAAAAAATAAAATCCTTTTCAGAACAAGGCTTTAATCATATGGTGTGAGAAAGAATGATCGACTTGTAACTGATGATCGACTGAAAGGATGATGACTTCTAACAAGGGCATATGATGATTTCTAATCTCCACAACAGAAAGTTTAAGAGTTTCACAGAGCTGCTTCATATTGATTAGGCCAGTAGGAAGAGGTGGACTTGCTTCTTAAAAAGCTAGCTTCAGTGAGCACTTTTTTTCTATTATTTATGGTTTTAACTATTTCCTTTTTCTTGATTGTCTTTCCAATGATGTCAAGCAATGATTTTATTGTCTTGGGACAATATGTCTTAGTATTTTCTATCACCACATCTTATTTTCATTTATTGTAGTATTTCCTTTGTATTAGTTAATAAGTTTTAATTCTCTGTTTCAAGCCAAGTGCTTTCCGTAAACTTCAGAAAAATTCACTGTCCTTTTGGAAGAGTGAAATCAGGGAAAATTCATGCTGCTGTCTCATATTTTACTCCAGACTCTGAAACAGAAAAATTAACTTTGGGAGGAGCATGATCCTTACATTTAGGTTGTGCCTTTTCCAACTGCTGTTAAAGTTGGCCAAAATCTGGCATTTTCACAAATATGAAAATTATGTTGTTGTTGTAGTTCGGAAGAGTTTCACAGCCATATCCCCGATAGATCCATCTGCATCTAATATACCTCATATTCCTCCAACAACTCTTGTTTTTGCAAAAGTTTTGCAGACAAGCCATCTTTATAGAACAAGTCAGTGTCCTTTATTTTGAGAATGGAAGAGATGCTCTGGAATTTCCAATATTTCCTGTTGGATTAAACACAGCAGAGATGGTAGGGGTTGTCTATATTCATGAGTTTGTTGCTCCCCTTTCAGACAATGTTCTCAAAAATTGCAAAAGTTTAGGAAATTTAGAACAGTTAGAAAGTTAGGAAATTGTGGATTCAAGCATCTGAAAAATTGTTTTTATTGACAAGTATATGAATAATAGTAGCTATTAAAAGCATTTACAATTTGTCTGCAAAAATTCAGTCCAATTTAAAATTAGACATGTAGTGAAGTAGCCATGGAGAAATATTTTACATACTTGCAGAGAAATCTGATGATTTTAAAAAAATCCTCCTACTTTTTGAATAATTTTTACATTAGTAGGACTTAAAAATAGCTTTCATTTTTAAAATGGAATTTTGCAGATCTTCTATGTATTTTGAAGCAATGCAAGCCTAAACCATCCCCAAATGCTATCTGAATTTACATGACTGGATCATTAACTGGAACTTTAGAAAGTCTCTAAAGATTTATGTATAGGGGAAGAATATTTTCCCCTGGGTAGATTAGACCCCTGGCAGCCTGGAGGTTTGTGTTTTTGTCCTCAGTGCCAGGTACGTCCTGTGAAAAGTCTGATCTCTGAAGTCTGCAATTTCAAACGAAACAAAACCAAACAAAAAGACCAAAAAAAGGGCTTTTTCTGTGTCACCGTGGTTTGCTGCTGTTAGCAGCTGCCCACCTTGTCTCTTCCCAAGAGGTCTCCATGGTCAGAGCAGGGGAACATGTGCTCCTCTTCACTGGTTTGTTGGTTCAGACTCTTCAACAGCGACATGAGCTGAGCAGCTGAGCGGTGCCCCAGGTAGCTGCCAGGCAGTGGATTAGAGAATGCCATGGTGACTCTGAGGCCACGGAGCAGGGGGGATGTTTGGATTAAGGTGTTAACTGCTGTCATGGCAAAATGAGTCAGGGCTCCTTCGTCAAAGCCTCAATCTGCGTTCTTCCTGCTTATAAACACCCCTCAGCTGCTGCTCACCTCAGCATCAATAGGAGTTCATGACAGCTTGTCATGTTTGGTCCCATTTTTTTCCCAAAGTCTTGAAAACAAGTATTTAGGAATTGAAATTAAGAGGTTGTTATTTTTTTTTTTTTGAGACTGTAGCCCTAATTTATTTTCTGTCTTAAAGATCACAGTTCAGTACGTGTGCAGATTCTGAAAACAACTAACTAGCTAATCAAAAAAATCTATTACTTTAGTTATTTGGCTTTAAAATAAAATCTCTTTTTCTGCACTGCTAATGGGTCATATTCTTTGTTTTTTTATATTTTCTGAAGTCAGAAGGGGCCGTATTAATAATTTATTTTGACTTCATCAAAGCACAGGCTTAAAAATATTGCCTAGTAGTTTTCCTAACAAGGCCAACTACTTGTGCAGAGCAAGAGGATGTTTTTGAGGCAGACGTAGAAGCTTGACTTAGAGTGCTGCTAGAGTCCTGCTAGTTATATTTTCCTAGTGAAATGCGGCTCTTCTGTGAGAAGTCTTACTTCACAAGTCAGGGACAGACGCTTTTTCCACCCAGGCCTTTCTTTGAACCACTGTGGAGAGGGTGCAGTATGAGCTGCTGCTACAGCCTTGTCTGTTCACAGTTCCTGAGCTGCAGGCAACAGCAGGGAGCTCAGCACGGACTAAACACCCAAGTGTTCACTTTGATTTGCAGAGGGATTTTGTGGCCAGCGCTGAGCTTTGTGCTACTGCAGTGGTACCTACATTGCATAGCCAAGAATATACTGAAAATGTCTCACAGGGTTTGTTGTCAGGCATTCTTTATGCATGCTTGTGATTTGCCTTTAAATTGTTACTTTGGAAATGCTATGTATCCTAGATTAAATGAAGAAAAGTATAGGCTGTCTTTTGACATAATATTGCATAAAACATTACTAAAGAAGTTGCTGCCTAAACTAGACATTTATTCTTTTCTACAAAAAATTCTTATTTTCATTTAAAAATTGCTGGTGTTGGGAAGTCTAATGCTGCCCGTACTAAGGTGTTCCAGTGGATGATTACCCTTCTCTTTAAAAATGTCACAGATTAGTGTCAGAATCATTGAATGGTTTAGGTTGGAAAGGACCATAAAGGTCATCTAGTTTTAACACCCTTGCAAGTGGTCAGGGACAGGGACACTTTTTACAAAACTAGAGTGCTCAGAGCTCCATCCAACCTGGCCTTTAACCCTTCCAGGGAAGTAATGAGTAAGCTACTCTTATCTACCTTGTGTAATTTCTTGGCATTCCCTCTCGTTACTTTTTTCAGCACTGAAAGAGTTAACATTTTCATGTCTTTTCACTGTATTGGAACAGACCCGTTACCTTTGATAAGATGAAGCTTTCCCTCATTAAGCTAACTAAATCAAAGTCTCTGAGTATTTCATTAGATACATAGCTCCCAATAATTAAATAAATGTTCCAGTTCTTCTCTGACCCTCTAATTTTTAAATGCTGCTTGAAATACTGGTACTAGAACTGCGTGCTGTATTTTACCACCAGCTGTAGTAATTTGAAAAACAGAAGTAATACATGTATCAGACTCCTACTCAGTGCTCCCATGTTAGCAGATATAGTGATCATATTAACCCTTGCATCACACTCTTGCTTTGGTTACCAGATGACCCCTTATCAGAACCAGTTTCCCAGAATAATATCCTTTGCTCAGAAA
Organism: Sialia sialis; assembly: GCA_009812075.1. Taxonomy (NCBI): domain Eukaryota; kingdom Metazoa; phylum Chordata; class Aves; order Passeriformes; family Turdidae; genus Sialia; species Sialia sialis. The sequence goes on along the minus strand of VRYO01001463.1, from coordinate 44,438,949 downwards.
CACACCCTTCAGTATTTGCTCTCGGGCCAGGAAGAACCCTCATTTTCCTTTGCACTGAAGCTTTTGTAAATACATTCTTTGCAGTTCCACTCCTGGCAGTCTTCCACTTCCATCCCACGCTCATCACTTTATATCTCTCCGTATTCTCTCCTGACACTGATTTGGAGTCATCACCAGATTGCCTTTGCAAATAAATATCCTTGGGAAGCCAGGAGTGCTGATAAATAATGTTGAGTTTCCATATCCATTAAAGCAGCCATGTCCCTTTTGATTCTGCTTGAACATATCTTAAGCTAATGAAGAGAAGAATGTGTAATCCCACCTGGAGATGAATCAGTAAATAATAAACAAATACAAGGCATTCAGAACTAGCAACAAAATCCCTCCAAGTATGGGCCCTTGTGTCAACAGCTAAGAAATGACAACAAAAAAACTGAAGGATGAGAAGAACAGAAGAGAACTGATAATGGTTAAATGTACCACAGTTGTGAGGAGTCTGGATCTTAGTTGTGTCAAACCAAAGAATGATGTACTATTTAATTATTCATCAAAACCACAATTGATATGATCCTTGCTGTAACTTTGCATTGCATGCACTAAATTATGGGCCTTGGGTTGGTTTGAAGATTTGTTTGTGCATGTTACTTTGCCTCAAATCTGTTCCTTCCCAGTGCTGTTACTTCCCTAGAGTCAGGGCACTGAGTAAATACCATAAAGTTCACCTGGACTGGAGCAACATATAACTTTTGGAAATGGTCCATTCTTTCAGTGGCTTTGTCACACTTTGCTACACATCCTTATTATTACTCAGCCCCTCTACTCACAGTACTGACTCTTCTCAAGGAGTGCTTGGAAAACAAAAGTCTGGTGATAATTTTGCTGCTGGAGACA
>VRYO01001463.1:44377896-44433261 GCA_009812075.1 Sialia sialis | reverse complement strand
AAAAAAAGATTTTACTCTCCATGGGGGGGCTATTTTTTCAACTGATGAAAGGGGAGAGATTTCTGACAGAATAATAGGATTAATTTTAAAAGCATGCTCAGCTTTGGACAGTATGTCCAAAAGCAATGACATGATTACTGTTGTCTTTAAAGAATGTACAAAAGTTTAATTTCAGGGAAAACATTGGAAATGCTAAGACAGTAGGTATTTGATTTGCTTTGATGACTTAATAGACAGTTTAGCTACCTTTCAAATTAATGGCTGACAATTGGAAAGGGTGCATTTTAAATAAGTTGTCTGGATTTCACAATCTCGGCTTCTATTGGCTTTACTGGAAATTGTGCAGTTAATATCTTTGGAAACAAGTCCAAGTTTTTTTGAGCCAGTTATTTTGGGCATTACCAACTTCCCCTGTCAAACAACATGGGCAAGGAACACACAGCTTTACCATACTGATCTATAAGGAAAAGTCAATCACATTTTACACAGTTTTTTTTGAAAGTGAGATCCTGATCACCTTGAAATTAGTTTATTTTCAAACTATTTAAAGTGGCATTTTGTTTCATAAATACACAGCTGTCTGAAAAGAAACTTTTACATGTTCACACACTGGATAAAGATAATATAAGAAGCTATTTTGAATTCCCTGACCTTCACAGATTGAAGTTTCAACTTCAATCAGTGCTAACACAGTTTTTCTTCTTCCCTCCCCTTTTCACAGTACAATAAAATTTTATTTGAATATTGTAGTGCAGGTTATAAAATCTCAGAGAATTGAAGTGGCAAGTCTCCAGGATCTGACTGCGCTAAGGGAAGAGATAAATTACCTTTCTTGAAGAAGAGAGTGATTGCTTCATGTTTAAAATCTTTCTGCTATTAGGAATGAAAAACAAACACTTGGATATTGGTCTGTGACCTCCTTACAATGTCCATGAAGGAAATCACATAAATGTCAGCTAAAGTAAGCCTTCACATGGGATGGGGTTTGAAACAATTTCCAGAGAGAGTGGGGGCTTTGCCAGCTCAAAGAATAACATTTTTGAAAGACGTTTTGGGGACAGGTGTATTATTATGCATTACAGTAACTGAACTCTTCCAACTTTTGTTGTTTTAAGCAAAAGAAATATTAGGAAGATTTTAGATTAATATTAATATAACTTCTACCTCTGAAATAAAAACATTTTTAACATTTTAAAAGTCAATAAAGTAAGCTTAGAGGAGCATTCTTGTTATACCAGAGATACACTTTTTAAACAAACATATTGTTGTTCTGCAGGATTTGTCTGTCTCTTTCTATGTAATAACAAAGTTCTAACATTAATAAGAAGAAACCTAAGTAATATAAGTACCACTGCTTAGAACATTAGCTGCAATACTAACAGTCCTTGTCATTGTTAAATTTTAAATCTTCTTTGCCAAATACACATGAGACAAAATAAATAATTTTGTGTAACTGCAGAAACCTTCCTCCCCCAGATTCCTTTCTTTTCCCCTCTAAGACTTTTTCATGCTATTTTATGGTAGCATAACACGTTAACGTCTTTATGCTGCAATTTGCTGATATGAAGTTTCATTGTACATGTTAATATAGGAATGCTACAAGAAAGTTGCTTGATCTTCTTCCAAGTTTTAAATACCAATTTTGAGCAGCAATAGTCTCATTCACTAATTGCTGTTTACTTCTTACATGCTGCTGCATTTTTCCTTTTCTTATTTTCTCTCTTTACCACAGCAGAGTCTTTTTAATTGCAGCACAATTTTTCATTCTGCTCAGGTCAGTTTTATTTCCCTTCTTCCCCCAGCTTTAGCAATATTTGCACAGAAGAATACAGACTGCTGTGTTATTTTTGGCTTCTGATAAAAGTAGGCAATATTTTCTAGCTTTTCATTAAAACCAAGGTTAAGTAGCATTATAAGTAAGGTGTGGAGCAAAACTTTAGCTAAAATGTTGAGGTTCTTTTAAGAGGTCTTATTCATATTCAAACAATAATTAGTAGTGATGCAAATCTGCAGTCTCATTCTGAGAGAAAAAAAATGTTTCCTCCCAAATTTGTCTCAAATTGGGACACCTTTTCATCAACAGGTTCAAGAAAGAAAAACCTATCCTTTTTTCTGCATTTTCAGAGATGGTATCTTCTTGTTTTAGATGCTTTAAACCTGAAAGAGCCATAATGTTCTAGCCTCCAGCCTTTCCACCAGCTTTGTCTCTTAGGTCAAGAAATAGAAATGAAAACACTAATGGAGGTTTTGCTTTTAGTACCTAGACTTGGGCATCCTGGAGGCTTTTTCTGAACTGCTTAATTCTTCAAAGGAAAAGTATAAGCTTTCTTGGACTGTTCTAGTTATCAAACTGAACTTCGCTTAGTCTGAGAGTACTTCAAGGAAAGAAGCCATCATCTCACTTTGTGCTGTCTGTATATCTGTGTATTCATAGCAAAATTAGTTATTCAGTCTGATCCAAGTCTAAAAATTGGTTGCAAATTATTAGGAAAAAAGCTTATATTCCTTTAATGTTCTGTGTTCTCTCTCTCCCTCATCAATTGTTTTCTCCTCTGCACAGCTTTTTCTCCATCTTTCTCTATTTCCTACAGTATTCATAATGCAGTGAAATGTCAAAGTACTTAAACCAAAATAACTCAGCATTAGATAAAACAATGAATAAAATTAAGGCCTGACTTTCCTTCCTCCCGCTTTTCTTTACATCTAAAAGTTATAAAAGACTGTACAAAAAATTTCCATGGAAGGTGGAACATAAGTGTAGATTAATAATGAACTTTGCAAAATGCCTTTTGACATGCCTTTATTACTGACACTGCTTAGCAGGCTCCTGCTGAGTTTAGAGCCTTTTCATTCTGAGTGCTGTGTAAACAAAGAAGCAGCTTTACACTGCACAGGGGGAGTGAAAGTAGGAGGTTATTCTTCATCTTCAAGAAAGATGGTGAACAGGGACTGTGTTGATTCTATTTTCAAGAGTATCTCTGGCCTGATAAGATTTGACCTGTTAAGACTGATACTACAGGAGGTAGTATAGTTGAATGAACTTGTTAAAACAACCAAGAAAAGGAGGCTCTGTAAATTGAGTAGATGCTGTCTTGTGTATTCTCAAATTACATAAGTCCCAAATTTTAGAAAAGTTTGAGTAATAATAAGACTTAGTACAAGACTTTCCAGCAGTCCACTATTACATAGTACTTGAAATAAATGTTGGAGTTCTGATAAGTATACTTAAATTACAGTTATTTTTGGAACACTCTGATGAGGTTTAAATAAAAACAGAAAACTTGGAACTGCCATAGAAAATTCTATTTAAAAAAATAACTTACATATAAATCCATAGAAAAAGCTTTTGGTGGCTAAGTGAATAAATACAGAACACCCATAAAGAATCTTGAAAACCTCTGCTACAATTTTGTATTACTTTGTTGCAAAATTTATGTTAAATAGGCCACTTTAATCTCAGCTCTTTAAGTTACATGTGAGCCTGTTAGATCTTAGTTCCTATTCCATCTTCACATACCTGCTATTTAATACAAGTGTAAAAGATTTTCAAATTCTTGTTTCCCTTTGTTCACAAGGCTGCAATAGAGGACAGGTTTCCATCATAGAGAAGAAAGAACTTTTATAATGACAAAACAAGTAAGTTAATTTTCACGTGTTGACTGAAATACATCTTTTTCTAATTGAGAAGCTAACAGTAAATAGTAGCACCTTCAAAACACCGAAGTCTCCCTTTGAATCATTCTTCCCATCTCATCACCAGACTTGTCAGGGATTTTGTTGGCTTGTATGCAGCAATTGAAAATGTTTTAGCTGGAACTATAGTGTGGAAAGCATGGTCTGAAGGAGAGAGATGTAGAGCCAAGTAGTTTCCTTCACTTTGTGTTACTTTGTAAAATTGTAAAGGTAATTAACTCATAGGATTTGTCTTAAAAATAAGCCAATATTGCCTCTGTACAAACACATATTCTCACGTCTCTTCTAGTTTTCTGTTATGCAGTACAACTTTACAAAAAATATAAGTTGCAACCAACAATCAACTGGATCAAAAAATAGACACTCTTTCTAAACTTGATGAACAGCAAAATTATTCTCCTTTCTACTTCCAATATACTCTCACATGGTCCATAATGTGATCAGAAGTCCTGTCTCTGCAAGTTTCACAAGTCATTTTTTCAATACAGAAATTAACTTCTGAACAGAGCAGCAACAAGATTTCCTTTAAAAAATATCAAATCCAGACATTTTTATTGAATTGTTAATTTTTTAATGTCTGAACTTAATGATAATTGGTTCCTGGAAGATTTATTTGCTTGGAGAGTTTTACATCATCGATGCTTCAGTGGCCATTTTGCTGTTCTGGCTGTATCATAGACTTCTCTGTACTGGCTGTCCAGTCACACACTGTTCAACCATTGCCAAAACCATCTTCACATTTTCCAATAATAAAGTGCACTACAGAGAAATTGTCACATTTATAGTGTTATCAGAAATAATAACCCTTTAAGATTTAATATATTAAAAAGATAAATAAAACAGCATCCCTCAAGATGGCTGAGGCTGTGAAACTCAGCTCTAAGGACTCTTTTTTTCCATGTATTGCTTTTGCTTTTGGACTTTACCATCACTTCATCTTGTACTGAAGAAAAAAGGAATTGCTCAATAACAAAGTAAAACTTAGTAGAATTTCTAACTCCTGAAAGAGATTAAAGTACACTCAATCTCAAGAACATTTGTTCTAAAGCCAGCTTTACTTATGTTTTTGCATCCTTCCACCCACAGAAGCAACTGTAAAAACTGAATTTTGTATTTTTCTGGGAAAAGAAAACCACAAAACCAAAACTGTTAGTGTTTGGAGATCAGGTAGGTGTGCATAATAACTTTTTCTATCTATCTTTTTTTTTTTCTCCAAGTAATGCATTTATATGTTGACGTGCCCTGAAAAGTTCTAATATTACACAAAGGAAGGGGACTTGAGGAGGTAATCTGTGCTCAGTGGGAAACATAAGAGGTACAATCTCAGGGGAAGATTGCTGAGGGAATGGAAGGGCTCAATTTCTTCATTAGACAGTCCCAACTGTATATGTCATCCAAAGAGGGGAACATGTTGCCTCTACCAGCTAATCTGCTTCTGTGGACTACCCAGTGATGCTGCATACAGCTCTGAATCAGCACTGAGACTGCTCTCATGTCACACCATTATCTATCTGCCATGAACGTCTTTGCATCTGATGAGCTTAACCTGAGTTGTTTGTATTATTCAAAACCACACTGGCAAGAAGCTCTCAGAAAGATGTTTATGCACTTCCTGAGAAATCTGGTATTTATGTCCCGCATACAAACTAGCCCAGGTTTCTTGTGTCTGGCACAGAAAATCCAAGCATGTTGGTATGGTTGCATGACAAAATATGCTTTTAGAGCCTGCTAGGATATTCATTAAGTGACAGGCTTGTTTTCTCTCACCCATCACAGAAGATGAAGCCTTGGAGTCCCATAGCTCTATTCTCAGCTGTGTTGGCATTGTGGACTCAGTTATACCCTGCAAAAGCAAAGTCTTCCCTGTCAAAGAGCCTGTGACCAGCACACTTAGCAAAAATTATTCAACTTTAGGAATTCATTCATTCATTCATTCCCTCACTGACAGAACACAGGAAAGCAGGAAAAAGATAAAAGGTTAGGCATATACCCACATTTCCTCTTAATTACCTCTTAGTCTTTAAATGCTTGGTAAACTAACTTGCACCCAGTTCTGGTCTGGGAAAAATAAACTAAGCTTCTGCAATGTGCTCTATTTAGCTAGGTGCAACTGCAGAGATATAGTGGCAGCCTTAGGTCAAGAGGATTAAACTGAGCAATGCTTACAGCTGCTCGTCATACTGCTTCATCCAGGTAGTGGATGTACCTTTGGCTGCCTCTTAATCTTAGAAGCAGGAAGTAGGTTAAGCATCCCAACTAGCAACAACACAGAAGGTCGTCACACCTAGAAAACCCAAGCCTGAGTTTTAAATCAGGGAAACTTGTATTTGGAGTTCCAATGCACAGAATTAGTTCTTTTTCTTTTAAACACCATGAAATCTAAATGTATTATGCCAAGAAAGAAAAAAAAAAAGGGAGAGGAACAGAAGTCTTGCTGTACATAATGGTATGCAGGAAAACTGCAGTATTTTTAGTGAAATTAGGGTATTTGATAGTGGATTGAGTTCAGTTCTAGGTGTAAAAGCAGAAGAATGACTGTAATCCAGAATTTGAAACACCTCAAGTTCCAGGCAAGACTGCATCATGTGATATTTTCCATAAGGAAAAGAGACAGGAGAAGGATATGATTACAAACCTCAAATATGTAAGGAGTTTCTTGCAATTCTCTATGTCCATGGAAACTAAAGTAGCAGAGGAATAGGGAATGTGCCAGGAATAGGTGAGGAGTAGTGATCTAAGGGCTCCCAGATGTCCATGTCTCCCTGTAAGGACTGAAAGAGGAGAGGATGGTCAGGCTAGGGGTCACCCAGGTAAGTTAGGTGTATGGATCTCTGTGGGATTACCTGTGAGGTTATTAGGAGGATTGGTCACTCTGAGGCTGCTGTTTGTCACATCTCTGAAGTCACATCCCACCAATATTCCCATTTGCACATGCAGCAAGATCTTCACTATCTCACAACTTGACAATCAAAGCTGGGCCACAATTCTTCATATCATTAAGTTGTCTAACAGCTAACATGTTAAAACTCTAAGAATTTCACCACTTAAATTCCTTTAATTACTTTAAGATGACTTGATGCTATTTATGAATATTAATGTGTTACTACTTATGAATGTTAATATGCTCTACTTATGAATAAGTGCATTACAGTGAGTTTTGCCATAAATTTCCAGCCAAATCAGGGACTTTTTTTAAATTCTCGAACTTATTTCTTGACATCTTTTTGTTCGTAGCTGAGGGTCAACTGTACCACATATTCCTCCTGTTCTCCCATCTTTCTTTCTGAGTTTCCCCAGTATGAGTCAGCCTGGTCCAGAGCTGTACCTGGAGCAGAAAGCTGAAAAGCAGAGTGTATTAACACTCTGCTAATTTGCCTCTCTGGCTGCCAAGCCAAAGCACATGCACAACTTCCTAGCTTGGAGTACAGCCAGGATAAATCTATGACTACACTTATCCGAGCAGATACACATTTCAACATCTAATTCCTTTTTAAGAACATCATTCTAAAAGCCCTTTCCTCTTTCAGGATAGGAAGCCTCTGTCTTTATACGTGTGTTAGCATCAGTGCTGCTGGAGGCAGTGGGAAGCAGCAGCCATTTTTAAAGAGAATAATTCTTTTTGTTCACTAGGAAAAAGCACTTTAATGAAAGTAAGTTTCAGCTCTGTGTTTTTATTGACAGTTCAAACAATAGCAGAGGCAAGAAGCACAGGATAAGGAAGAGTGGCTGTGTAGGTGTGCATTCAAACACAGTGTGTTGAGAAGAACTATGGAGAGTTTTTGTGCCAGAAGAGAGCATGTGTTGGGGATATGTAGGAGGGGTAGGGAGTGATGAGGAAGTCTAGCATGAACACTTCAGCCACATTTCACCAGGCTCCTATTTCACCAGACAGAAGAAGAAAATGGCACTTTCATGTATTCTGGGGAGTAATTTCTTTTAACAAATATTCCACCAAAGGTGAAAATGCCTCAGTCATGACCTGGGGTTATTGCATGATTTCACTGGACCTCGTAGGCCAGAAATCAGTTGATTTGGTTCCTCTGTTGTCCATAGCTGATGTTTGGGTTTTAGAAATAATGTTTAGCATTTTTTATTTATATACATGTTGTACTTCTGAGCTCTATTTTGACTATATTGTGTATGATGGTTTTGGGCAGAAAAACATAGAGGTCTTTGTTGAGCATGATTTTCTAGCAGAACCACTTCCTGTGGAAGTTTTGGCAAGAAATTGACAGTTTTAAAAATTGCAAAACAAAGCTCTGTCTATAAAACAATAGAATTAATAATTTCATGAGTCAATAATTTTTCAATTGAATATTTAAGTTACTTCAATCTTTTAAATAAGTTCATTGTTGGAATTCATTACACTGTTGAATTAATTGTTTACATTGAGCTGGATTGTACTGAATATTCTTGAGATCTTAATTTTTTTCTTGATTTGGTGTGGGAAGAGGTTATAAAATTTTGATCTTTTTCATGATGATTAAACTATTTCCTATACAGCTTTAATTTTTAACAGTGTAAGAATATATCTTAGTATAGATTTCAGATATATGCCGTCAACGTTAACTCAATTTTATTGTAGATTTTTATAGCAATTTATTAACTGACACAAATACATTAAGACCATATTGTAAGCCAACCACTGATATAGACAAATTGAGGCTTAAATTCTGTCTCAGCTCCTGTTCTCCCCTTCACCTTCCAGCACTACATTAAATGAAATGATTAACATTGATCACATGCAGTTGTAGCAGAAAGTGGCAAGATTTGTAAAGGCCATTATTCCATGTGGTCGCTTAATTCATAGTCCTGTAGATACCCCTAAAGAGTTGTGTCTCCTGCACAGACAAGCTTTACCTCTGTCATAAAACTGCCCTTGTGTCTGAAGAATAATACTACCACCTATTAGTCATCATTTGAGAGCTTTAGGTGATTTTTCAGTCACCTTGGCATGACCCCAAATCTTGTCTGGAAAATAAAGACTGTTATCCCACACAAGGAATGAAAAACAGATCGAATTACACATGTTAGGGTGCATTTTTGGGACATGTGCTTAAGCTATTATTTATTTATTTATTTATTTATTTATTTCCTAAGGATTGATTATTTCCTGACCAGATAACTTCCTGCAGTAATGCAGTAATGTGATGGGACAAGACAATGAATGATGATGTCCTTTTCCACTAGGTTGGGATGGAAGGATGAACCACCACCAGATTTATATCAATTAATAGTATAGACACAAAAGACATTTAACAAGTAAAGTTTTGGAGAAGTCTGGTACAAGCAAAGTATCCTTCATTACTGAGCTAGGTTGACCAACTGCTCATACATATTTTTGGTCAAAGTGAGCCCAAACATGGCAAAACACACTCCACAAAGTATATTCTGTCTACCTGCATGACTTTTGCCTTGCTTTGATTCATCTGCATTTGGCTATACTTCATTCATGAAATGAGATAATCAGATTCCCATTCTAGCCATTAATGCTGAAGACAAAGTATTTTTTTTCCTGAAATATCATCTTTTTTCCCTGCATTTCTTGCTTTCTCTATAATCCTGATATTTTAAATGCAGCATTCTTTATAGTCGTTTTTTGCCTTGTTGTATTTTGTTTTTCAAATAATATTACTTTTCCATGGGAAAAAATACCTGCTAAATACCAAATCAATTTGGTGGTATAGCACCTTTTATAATATGCTTATTCATATTGTATGGAGAGATAATAAGGACTAGGTAACTGTATTATCTCTTATAAATAGAAAAGATACACAGTTTGGCACAAAATAGTGTGTTGAAAGGGAGAGAAATGAAGTATAATGAATTTAATGAAATATAAGTGAGTAAATAGGAGACATAGGAAAGGAGTAGGAAATTATACAAATATTTCTAATTCTTTTCAACAGAGATGAAGCAGTGCAGTCATTTGATGCTGATAAAGGCTGGTACTGTCCTTTTCCCAAATTTTCTTAGATGTGGAAGAACATTTTAGGGAGGTATCAGCACAAGTATTTAAGGGATATAAAACAGCATTGACAACCTATGATTAGGAGAATGCTTGAAAGCATATCCAGATATACATGTGTACAAATACACAGGTGTGTATTGCATGCATACATACATACATATACACACATATATGTGTCTGTGTATATATGTATGTAGAGAGAGAGGCACAAATGTGTAGCATGTAGTTACCTACATATTTAGTGTGAAATGTTCTTCAGTTTGCTGTTGTGAAAATGACAAGTTTGGATCACTCCATGTCATCTATACATGTTGGTGGCTTACTGGTAAGAAAAAAACCCAGGTTTTACTTTGATCTGAAAAGTGAGTGAGATACGATTTGTTCTGATTCATTTCATATCTGTGTAAATATAACCTGTATTTTAGCTGGAGAATTTTTGTTGTGAGGGAAGGAAAATGTTGTAGGGAACAGAAGGAACATAGTTTCTTTTTTTTTTAGGCAGAAGCTGAACAGGCAACATAGACTGTCGGATAAAAAAGCAGTTTAAAAAAGTCTCTTTTATTTTTAAACTGAGCAGATTTAATCTGGAAATCACCAAGGGAAAATAAATAGGGTACATGATAGATGTAATTTTTATAGTGTCATTTTTTTTTGACAAGAGTTACACTTTAGCAGTTCTGCTGACATGATAGATGTTCCAGAGGAGTCTTGCGCCTCACAGAATTTTAACTGCAAACCTTTATACTTAACACATATCTCCTAAGGCAAAAATACACACCACAATCAAGACTAACATCATTTAAAACTGCATCAGCCAGAAACTACAGGTCTGCGTCAGTTATGATTGCTGCCCATTAGTGCAATCCTTTGTTATTGTACCACCTATTATTTTACCACTTGTCATTATACCACCCATCCCTAGGTGGTATGAATGAAGTTTGCTTTTTTCAGGACAAGTAAAATAAAGTTTTATGCTCCTAGAGATGTTATTATAAATACTGCATTGTTTCAAAATCATGCAACTTGAGTGATAAGTCCCATATGGGAAAAGAGAACTAGCAATAGTACCTAGAGATTAGTAAAACATAGATTTGCTGCAGTAAGGCCACTAGAATAAGTGCAGAGACAGACGGATTATAATTTTAGAGGAATAATACAGCATGGGAAATGACAGTAGAAAAGTAAAAGAACTGGAAAAAAATGGAGAAGAGAAAGTGCAAAGTGAATAGTGCCACTAAATCCAGCAAAGAGTAGTGAAGGAAAAGAACAGATATCCAGGGGAGTGAATAAGCCTTTAGTTATCCATAAGTGGTCCCATTACCAATTTAGAATTCATTACAAGCATTAGCATGGCAGCCATCAGCATCGTTTCTGGAACCTCCCTAAATGCTTTCTTTCATTCTTGTGAAAACCTCCAAAGCACAGCAATACAGCTCACCTGGCACGGGGCCAGCTTCCAGCTTCTCAGCTGCACAGAAAAAACAGAGTTGTGCTTCCAGAGGGCGGAAAAAGTGGGGCCAGGCCAACGTCCTGTGCTGCCACTGGGATGGGCAGAGATGTGGCCATGGGGAGGGAGGCTCACTGCTGCGATGGATGAGGGGACAAGCTGTGTTCTTCACCCCTGGCCTCCCACTGGCACCCACTCCGCAGCAGGAGTGACAGCAGCGCTCAGGAAGATCTCCAGGGCTTTGGCACAGCAGCCCAGCTTGCTGAAAATCTATTGTTATCCCAACTGCCTTGTGGCTGCATTCCCTCTGCTGCCAGATGAAGAGTAAGGGAGACTGACCAAAGCTCCTGATATTTTGGGCATCTCTGGTTTCATAATATCTGATAATGTGTGGATTGGTGCTCTCAGTGATGCTAGCTCAGAAAGCAGAAATGGAGATATGTTGAGTTGAGAATGCTTGTCAAATGGTGTTTTGCTGGAAAATACTTTTCTGAGAATGGCTAAACCCTTGCAGAAAGTTCTGCTGAATTTGACTTGTTAATTTAATTGTTGAAGGATAGAATATTTTAATGTTTGGTAAATGTTTATTTAGTTTTGCCTTAAATATTTGATTTTAAAAATTGAGTAAAAAATAGCACTTCAAAATGTGTTAATAAGAACATCCAAACCAAAGTGAAAGATGTCTTTTTAAGTCAGACAAAATGTTTCAGTTTATAAGAAACAACCTTTCCATTTTGTCTATTTTTTTCTATTTTTTTCCTAATTTTAGCAGTAAAAGTGGGAGAAATTTTTGAAAAATAGATGGTAAAATGAGAACTATACCTATAGCTTCTCTGAGGACTGCTAATCTTTCTTATGTCCTTGGAAGGCATATGTGCAGTCCTCCAGTATTTGTGGCAACACTGTTGTGGCATTTTGTTTTACTTAGGCAGTAGTAAAAGTTGCAAGTAACTGAGTATCTCTCTCTTAATCAAATAATGAATTTGCCTGGGACACTTAGAGATTCGAACATATTTACGAAGACAGTTGTATCAATACAACATTCTTCATGGTGACCCTCAGAGTGTCTTCAGGGAAACTATGCAACAGCATAATGTTTTCTGAGAAACATATTTTTTCCCTTGTAAAAAGAAGCAGACAAGTTTGTACTCAGTTGAGGTAAGCTGTTGTTAGTCTAATGGTCTATTAAGAAGAATTTTTGAAAACGATGTTAATCTCCGAGGCAATTCTGGTGTAAGAACATATGGCATCCTAACACTGATATGCTTGTTATTCACAATGAGAAAAGTGGTGTTCTCTCAATTCTGAATCTAAACTTTTTCATTTCAAGAAGTGTAGCGTTATTGTTAATGTTGGGCATCACAGAAAGATTGGTCTAATTTCCCTTTTGATCTCATGCTTTCACACCCTTGGGTCAGACTTACATTCCTTCTGTGAACATTGAAATGTTCTATGTCCTGATTATGTTTCCTTCTCTTTCATCGAGATCTCCAGATAAATATGAAGAAATATTTACTGCAAATGTTTCAACTTTTATAATGACAAATTATATTCAAATGCTGCTTAAAATACAGACTTCTTCCTGCTTACCTCTTCTATATCCCTTAGGCACCATTCTGTGACAGTGATGAATTGGATGAGAAATAATACAGGCTTGGTCTTCATTGGCATTTCCATTTAGATATTTTGCCTTTGAAAGTGTGGGAGAATTCAGCAGCTTATTTGGGTAAGTCTTATCTGCTGTCAGAGAGCAGCTGGTGCAGGCTACAACATTGGTCTTTTCTTTCTTTTTGCTTTTCATTTCATCTTGTTGAAATAGAACAGCATTTTTCATAGAACTATAGAAAGTTCTGTGTTGGAAGAAACAATAGAGATCATCCAGTTCCATCCTCCCTGCTCTGGGCAGGGACGCTTTCCACTAGACCAGATTGCTCAAAGTCCCATCCAACCTAGCCTTGAAAACTTCCAGGCATGGGGCATCCACAACTTCTCTGGACTACCAGTTCCAGAGTCTCACCAACCTCCCAGTAAAAAATTTCTTCCTACCATCTAATCTAAATCTTTCAGTTTGAAGCCATTCCCCCTTGTCCTATCACTACATGCCCATTATATGCCGCTCCATCTCTCCTGCAGGTGCCCCTCAGGTATTGGAAGGCTGCTCTATGGTCTCCCCTGAGCCTTCTCTTCTCCAGGCTGAGCAAGCCAAGTCCACGTTTTTGCCTAAAAGAGCCTCTAGCAGAACTTAAATGAAAGAAGTGGTTTCAGAGAGAGCCCTGCCTGGACCTGGTCTGTATTTGGTTGGAGCCTTACACCAAGCGCAGTGAAAATAATGGGAGGTCTGGGTTTCCAAAGATGATATAATGTACTCAGAGTAAATGCTGGCTAAATACTGAAATCAGATAAAACAATGGGAAGCAGACTTGGGGGTCAGGGTAGCAGAGAAACGGGAGGCAAATGCATTGAAATGAGAAAGTTTACAGCACTGGTGTAAACATCAGTGTTTTATATCACTGGTGTAAACAAATTTGATTTCAGCAGTAGCATCCCTGTAAGCAAACAGAAATAACATGGACTTCAGTGAGATCAGAAAAGGTATTACAGTAATTAAGTCTTACAGTGATTAAGTCTTGAACTCATAAATCTAATGGTGATTATTGTTATTGCTGTGACTATTATTATTATTATTATTATTATTACTATTATTGTTTGCCTGATCAGGCAAAAGTGACCAAGTACTGTGTTTGTAGGGAACAGAGCAGCAAGATTTGGATTTTACAGACAGGAGGCAAGGCAGCAAAATGTAGTGTCTAAGTATATTTAAATACACTGGCAGTATTTTTCTAGGATGGCATTTGTGTGTTACTGTATACCAAATGGGTCTCAGAGGTGCTACCTACTTGTGAGCTCACCATCATAACATATTTCCAGTTTGTCCCATCAGTCCCTTATGTTTTACATCTGTTGTAGAAACTGAAAGCCTTATTTCAAGCCTGGCCTTATTCTTTGTAGATATTAAATTGCCCCAGTTCAGTGTAGAGGCTTTTGTATTTTCATTGCTTATGTGCAAAAGAGGGATTCTAGAGGAGGAAAAAAAAACACATAAAAATTTCATTATTGCTTGGGAAAACCTTATCATCTAACATATAAATATCCTATGCAGCAAGTCAAGTGGCAGATAATATAAGATCTGTAAAGCATATGGAGGTATTTACCACCACCAGTCCAGGTCTTTGGCAGGCGTCTCCTGGGCAGAGCAAGGGGAAGTGATTTTGGAGAAAATGAGAATGTCTGTGGTAATAGAGAGCTTGGGAGTACAAGCTCATCTGAGAAAAGTAGCACAGGGAAGAGAAATAAGAAACTTTTCTTTGAAGGGTGATTCATTAGGCTACCAGACAACCTGCTAGGTCAGCAGGCCTTGGTTCAAATGAAAGAGCAAAGAGCTGAGGAGCCCCTTACTGTGTCCCAGTTGCTGTAAGGTGAAGATGTCCTGTGCCCGCAGGCAAGGATGCTGAGTCAAAGGGCTGGCCAAAACCCAACAGCTTTGCTTTTTGAAAAATCTCAAGATGCTTGAGATTGACATGAGATGTCAGCACACACAAGATGGAGAGTTTCTGATAATTATCACTGAAAGAATATTATTGATCCATTAGACAGTGAAATGAGGCTTTTATAGGGGAGTGACCTGCACAACATGGTGAGGATGTGGGTCTGACTCTGTGTGAGCAAACTGTGTGTATGTGTGAATATGAGGGTGTCTTGTCCCCCTCAAAATGCAGCCACCAGCTCTTGGACAGGGAGTTCTTGGATGGCCATGCTGGATCCTTGCTCAGCTCTGCTTCTCCTCTGGTTAATCTCATCAGCACGACAAACCCAGCATTGCTGCCCGTCCTCATCAACATTACTGTTTGTTACTTGCTGTCACGGGGCTTGTCCAGTGAGGAATTTGTGCTGCTCACAAATGGAGTAGAGGAAAGGTAGAGCAGCACAGCAAGGGTGGAGGGAAGCTGGCTGTCTCTTCCTTTTTTGCTCTGCTTTTCACTCCAAATCTCTGTAACTGAGCACAGCTCCTTCACCCACAGGAATCCCATTATTTCACTTTGAAAATCTGGCCGGTCTGTTCATCATTAGGTTAAATTGGGATTCCCTGTCCATGCATAATGTGTTATGTAGGGAATTAAGTAATGACACTTAAAATCCCTTCTAATTTTAGTTTAAATTCTTGTCTACAATTAAATGTTGCTCTCTTGGCAAAACTATTGTAGATTATTTAAAAAAATTAAACTTGCTGCTCACACATGCCCCTTGATACGCTGAGCTTCACCCTCCTCTCCCAATCCTGGAGTGACTTGGAGCCATGTGTACTCCTTGTCCCCAGAGAGAATATCTCAAGGACAAAAAAAGCTGTCAAGTGACAAGAACAAAGCACAAGGAAGTGCTGCTTGTCCTTGCTCTCCCACCCAGTCCCTAATAAAGAAAACTAATAATGCCCATTTTAGGTAGCTGCTTGTACAACTCTACTCTCATTATTTCAGTAAAGCAGTGTAAGCTGCCAGCTGTATCTTTTGCATCTCCAGACACACTTTGCAGAAGAGCTCTTTGCTGCTATTTTGAATGTGAGTTTCCCCCCTCCTCCCTCTTTTCTTCATGTTGCTTCTCTAGATCCTGACTGAAAGGAGAGTAGGGAGAGCTCTGCATGCATGGCTGAGGACAACAAGCAGGGCAGGGGGTTAGCAGCAGCAATCCCTTCTATTACTTATGTCATTTTCTCACTTCCTTACTAATACCCTGATAATTAGAAGGGCTCTTATTAAGCTTATCTCGGTTCCTTGGTTTAAATGCTAACTATTTGTAACATCTAGAGGTATCCTGCCGACTGCTGTTCTGAATAGGAACATTTCTGCTCACATCCCCAAGGCTTTTCAGCTGCAGAGCCCTTTGGGCAGCCATCTCCCAGCTCCCAGTGCAGCTCTGACAGGGGATGGGTCCTGGGAATGTACAGAGTGCCTCTGTAGGGCTGCAGCATGAGTGCTGCATCCTATCTCCTTTCGTGCTGTCCCTACTGGCCTCAAGCCAAGTTTAGCCCTTGCTGAACACAAGAAAAGTCCAAGTGTTTTTTGGCAGAAACGCAAACCACTTGGAGCACTTTGGCGTATGGATGTGAAGTGTTTTACAAGCATCCTTAGAAGCCCAGCACAGCTCTTTGTATCATAAATTTCTGTACTGTGGACAAGCCTTGAGAAAATACCTAGGAGAGAAATGGGAGGCAACTGACAGCATAATTACTGGTTTGGGGAAAAAGGAGGCCAGAAAGGGAGGGGAGAAGAGATACTTGTTGATTGGCCAAAATTTTAACAGTGCAGTTTTACCAAGAATTGGAAAGCAGAGAGGAATTGAGCACATTTCCAATTTGAGACTTGTTTTTCCTTACTGATAACGAAACCTAAAAGTTTGACAAAATCAAAATAATTTAATTTTATGAAGTAAAACATGTAAATTTACTAATACCCAAGTTTTTCCAAATTTCATTTTGGATTTAGACTTATTATACTCCCCTTATTTTACTGTTACTTCCACACCATAAAATCCTCTGATCTCGCCTTCATTTGCATGGGAACAATAAGAGATGTCAGCAGAGATTATATTGTATTTCTGTCTATACAAAGTCCCTGCATCATTGCATTCTTCAGCATGCTAATGTTGATACTAGTATTTTCTGCATGAATTTCCACATTTTTATTCCTCAACTGATGCCTCGGATGCAACCACAATTTAATTCTATCTGAAGTGATGACAAATGTTCTTTGGTGAATCTGAAAGATGATATCAGAATACACTTTGTGTGCAGCGCTCTCATAAGTACATCAACAATCTATTTCTCTTGAAAAAGAAAAGTTCCTGCATTAAAAAAATATAAAAATAAAGTGATTCCACTGACTTAAATTCTTGTCTCAGATTCACTGCTATGAATCTGGAGAGATTAAAAAAAAGTAATATAATTTTTTTGTCTTGCCCAAATGTATCACTCGAAGACTCACTGGTTAAGTTTCAACATCTGTGAAGTGGGACACATTTGTGCTTGAAGCTGCTTGAAGGTTAGTGGGTACTCAAGACAATAAAGCAGAGATAGAATGACCCCAGTTAACAGGTTTTAGCGACAAGGGACTTAGTCCCATCTACATTAACGAGTTTGAAAGAAAAATAAAGAGAAGCTGTCAAGGTCTAGGGAGATGTAGACATCACTTCTGAGTGTTAGTAGGGCAGTTTCACTGCTGAAGAAGGCCTAGATAAAAGTTAGAGGTCTCTGCTTAGCTCTGCTTCCTCTATTGCATCAAATCACACCAAGCACATCCCACCACTAATTGACACAACACAGGATATCAAGCCAAACTGAACCAAGTGGTAAAGCAGCTTTATTTCCACTGCTTGTCAAACAGGACATACTCTCAAACATGAGGCAGAGAGCACACGGAGGTGTTCTGCCTCCTGCAAACCTATAGAGACTGTGTATGCTCTCCCTACATGCTGTTCTTTTACAACATGGGGATTTGTGGTGAGTGAATTTAATGGTGCTCCCTGCTTATTTCTGCTATTTCTTTGTTGAGAGGAGAAAGTAGTCCCTGTGTTGAAAGCCACAGCTATTTACTGATTTCCTATGTCTTGCAAAGTAAATCCCCTTGTTTCCTATAATTAACAACATATATGCAGTTAGAAAATGATCCTGTGATATTACTGGTTTATTACAGGAAACAGGAAGCAGGGAGAGGTCTATGAAGCTATGGGAGGGAAAAGAAACAGGTTGAAACTATGGGAAGGGAGAAGAACTGGATGAGAAACAAGTATTCAAGAAGACTGAGCATTCCATATATTTATCTGGTATGGTGGCACTAGGGAAGTCTTTGAAGAAGGCATGGATGTTTTTTTTCTCTGAACAAAGGAGACACACCTCTTTAATTCTGCATCTAGTTCTGCCAGTGAATCCTGAGAAAAAGAGAAGAAAAAGCATTGGACTTCAGAAACTTGGAAAATCTTCCTAGAGACTGGAAAGCATTGTGAATGAACGGCCCAGCATGGGGAGAAGCAGCACAGTGCAGGCTGTGAAAGGGGGGGTACTGGCTGAGATTCCCCCTCTGCTCCTGCTCCTGATGGCTGCTCCTGAGTTCCAAGTTACTCTAGGGGCTGCTTCGTCACAGACCATCTGGCAGCTGCTCCTGGAAGCACTGCTTACCTTCTGCAGCCGGAAGGAGATGGGATATCTTGCTCATTTCACCAGGATTTACCAGAGTGGCATATTCAGACTGCAGCAGGTTAAGGAAGACTTGCAGGAACATTTTGTTCCCTGGATCTGGAGGACTGTCCATCTCCAAGGGGGCAGTGGGAGCCTTTGAGGAAGGAAATGCTAGTGGTGGAAGATGATCGTGCATAGATTTCATTGTAATGTTTGTTTAAAAGTAAACTGCTAGAAACTTTAGTAAGATGCAAGAATGTTTTTAAGGCAGTAGCTAAAGACAAACCTTTGGGTTGGTCCCTTCAATTATTCCCAAACTCTCTATGGGAATTTTGATACACAAACTCAGGAACACTGAGATGTAGGATACAGGCTACTGTTGATAATGAAAAAAAAATGGTGGTATTGATTGCTTCACCTTCAACAAGTAGGACAGGGAACAGTAAGGCAAATGGGGACACCCCTCCACGTGGTGAACAGCCAAATATCAAACATCACTAAAGATTAAAAATAATTGTCATATATGCTTAGTATTTGTGCTTTGATACAGACTGAGAAGAAGGCAATTTAATCAATTTGTTATACTCTGTGTGATGTGCATGTCTCAGAAGTTTGTTGTTTTGAAGCTGGTTTTGAAAAAGGAAAAGAAAAAAGTCAAAGAGATTTCATTTACAGATAATATGCTAAAAGTCAGTATCAGAGAGGCCTAGAAAAATATATTTGTATGTAGATGGTAATAGAATTTAAAGTTATAAAACTATAGAATAACATGGTAATGAAGTTTGGCCAGACAGGTGGGCAGGATTCTTTTCAGTGTATGGCATCAACATATACCATTCCTGCCTACTGCAAAATGTTGCCTATACACTCTCAATTTTTCTTGTGAGGAAATCTGGACTAATATTACTTTGTCTTTTTTGATGTGTCTGCAAACTCTCCTTCCTTACTGAAGCTCTATTTATTTTCTTTTTTTTTTATTTTTCTTTTTTAAGATTATTAATACATATCAGTTCAAACCCTGCATAAAATCCCTGTTAGAACAATATATTAGACTATGGCATCTGCCATAGAAAATATAAGATAAAGACAGTAGTTTGCTATTCTAAAAATGTGGCCAGCAACAATTCACAGCCACAGCAAAAGAAAAACCGATGTTGAAAATTGGCACATTGAGACATTTTCACTGTTCAAGCCCAATTATCTCCTTGGTAACAAGTTCTTTCATTCATTACATATTGTGTTGTCAGAATAAACCATGTAATAGTGCTGTATCTGGGTCTGTACTGCTCTCACAAAAATGGAATATGGAAGCTGAAGTATGAAACCTGCTAACCATTTACTTATGCTTGCTGGAAAATTAAAATATCCACATGAATCCAGATCAGTCAGACTACAGTACTCTTCATTTTTCATGCATAACTTTCTTTTAAGATACAAGTGCTCAGAACTTAATGGATTCTGAGTTACTGTCTGGTGAAAGGAAAAACTCCACCTGGCCTTCATTTAAAATACCCCTCTCACCTGTAAATTGTGATTTTGCCCTGCTAATAGCCTCATTCTAATGAACATGTTTTATACATTTAAAGCTTTTACAAAAGTTGAGTGGACTTTACTCAAAGCACAGGTGGAATGCTCTGAGGTGATTTACACAGCACCCCAGACTCGAATTAAGTGGTTGCAGCTTTGTGTGCTGAAGGTATAATTTGATGATGTTGATTTTGTGGGATTTTTTTCTCCTGATTCCAGCTTGACTGTAATTAGGATAATGGCTGCTGGGGGCTGAGAGTGGAAGAGGCCATTCATTCAATAATTATCAGGTCTAGTGTCAAGGAAACTGCTATGTGTGAAAAAGAACAAGGCAGAGCTGTGCTATTATAGCCTGTGTACGCTGCTATCTGTTTTGGGCCAAGATCCAAAAGCATTTTGTGGTCTAAAACAGCATCCAGAGATTTCAGCTGGGATAGGAGCCCATTTCTCTTTTTTGCACAAGCAAAAAAGGAAGAGATATTCTGCCATCCAAGACTTTTCAGTCTTGTTACAACTACAGACTTTAGAAAGTGGATGGAAAGATGAAGGCAACTGGGACTGGAACACAGCTTGAACGTGACCATGATGTGACATCTCTTGTGAAGTCATGGCAGTGAAAGAGAATACCAGAATATTCACCTCTCCAGTGGTTCCTTCTGTCCTGGACAGACAAGGAATCTGAAATACAGCTTTTGGAGCCAAGGAATAATATCATATAATGCCAGTACAATTAGAAACCAAGAAAGGCAATATAAGAATGATGGGCGTGGCTCCCTTTTGTAGGAGAGAGTATTTCCATTTGTAGCAGGTGTTATGTACCTTCTAGGTTAGAGCCTGCCAGCCTGCTCATATCCTCCTGCTAAGTTATTGGTATTAACTTGGCATGTTCTGTCAGCCAGTACCTTCAATGTCAATCCTAAGCTTTTCCTGGTAGTAGTAAAAGGGGGAGCATTAGGACAGACAGCACTGCTGTGCATGAAGTAAATAAGAAGTCTGTCCTCCCCTGATAAAAGCTACTCCCTGTTAGAGTGGTGTTGGCTGCTGCAGCTGCTAATGGCACCCCATGCAGAGGTGAGTGAGTTGAAGGGAGCAAACCAGTGCAGGCATATAGTTATCATAAAGTTATCCATTTTTAGGTTGCTTAGGGAGACAGTGAATTGAGGAATGAGTCAAGGATGTGATACTAATATTAGTATTCACATAATGTCCGGAAGACCAAATATCTGAATGCCCCAGAGAAAGCAGTGTCTCCCAAAGTCAGAGGAAATGTCAAAACCAGTGCATATGCGATTCAAAAATGCTGATGGGAATGTAATTGTATCAACACAGTTCCATGTGTGTGAACCCATGAACACGTGATGGTTTTATACAAAACTGATATTTTGGTGTGCCACCTTTCACCTGCCTTGCATCCCAGAGATGATGCTTGCATGAGCCCTGCTGTGTGCAGTGCAGCTGAGCCACATCTGGGTTTACCCTGGCATGTACAGTCGTGTAGTCTTATCCATCAGCAGTCAAAAACGTTCCTGGCCTGAAAGCTCTTCAGCTACACATGATATGTATATGTTGGCTGGGAAATGCACACTCTGGAGTGTGTAAATGGTTTCTTAGGATCAGTTGCACTTTCTTTCGCCAGCTTCATTTGGAATGTTGCCTGAACACAGAGATCTCAATTGCAAGGACTGCCATGATTGTGGGACAGTAGGTCCACAAAGAACATGATATTATTTTTATACTGGACTCTTCAGAGGAAACTACCACAAGCAGAAATCTGATCTTGGACTCTGTCATTTGGGGTATTTCTGTTTTATCATCTGACAAAAGGGAAAAAAATCACTCATAGCACTGCTTTTCTGCTAACCCTTTCCATGTTTAACATCAATGCAACCTGCTTTTTTTTTTCTGTGGTGACTGAAAAGAGTTTCTCATTCAGACATGCTGGGAAAATGTTTTAACACAGAGCAAAAAGCTGTAGCCTAGTGAACAGATCTATAAAGCTCTGGAAAAAGTCTTTCACAACTGGGCATTGAAGCAATTTCTCATAAAATGATAAAAGAAAAGGGGTTGGTTTTGTAATATCTTGTTTTCTTTTCAGAGGTCCTGATTACTGTTTCATGCTGCCATATGGAAGAGAAGCATGACATCAGCATTTAAAAAAGTAATGTGAGTGATCATTCAAATACTCCCCACGTAATGTTAAGTGTAAAAAGAATGCCAAAAGATGACCATACACTACCCACTGGAGTCTCAGTTAGATAAGAAATTGCTGAGTCCAAAAGCAACAAATTTTTCGCTCCCCAAGGCAGTGATAATGCCACTTAAAATACCACTGTATTTCTGGGCTTTGAGCTAGCTGCTGTCCTCTGTAACGTCAGATGTATTTTAGGATTACTAGTGTTGAATTTGTAAAGAACTTGAGGTTTAATACAAATATTAGAGTCAAAAGAGAATTACAGATATGCATATCGCAGGGTGCTTTCACAAGATTCTGATACTGGAAGCTAAACAGAAATTAAAGTACTTCCAAAAGGAATTTGAATAGGGAATAGGGATTTTCCCAGCCCTGTAACAAGTTTATGAAATCTGTTTGATGTGTGTTTTTGAGGAGGACAGAGAGCCCTATGTTTAAGTTTTGAAATCATTTAGAGATCCAAGTAGGGCACTATTAACCTTCCTCATTGACTTTCCTAATTGCTGTTGGATCTCAGTGACTTTTAACCGTGGACTAACCCTGTCTTCCATGATTAAACAATGGCAAAATTCTAACTCATAAAAGTACTGTATATTCATGGTGGGATTGATACTAGGGCTGTAAATTCTAGGCAGGTGGGAATTTATATCCGCTCCATAGAATTTATACAGGTGTCTTTTTCATTGTCTCAGCTAAACACTGATGTTTTCTGCTAAATTAAAGGCATTAAGGGAGTTGGTCCTGATGGGACTGAGGTTATCCTCTGAGGCTGACAAGAATGGAGGTTTTTCCCTTTAAAAGTGAAACCGCTCCATTTCATGTGGTCTTGACTTCCTAAATTAGCCTTTTTCCTGTGCAATTGCTCTGACATTTCTTTAGTTTCTCCAGCAATGATTTAAGTCTTAGTAGCTGACAGTGTTTTAAATACAACAGTGCTTGATCAAAGCAGATCTAGACTTTTAAAACCTGCCTTTGTTACTCACTCATTTTTCCTATGCAGATTATTCTTCCTGTTGTTATGATAGGTCCTGCTGGTGAGTGATAGGATTTACCTCAATAGGGTAAATGACTCCAGGCTCATCTTTCAAGCCTTTTTCTATGTATTATGCATATTTCTCTGTTTATTTACTTATGAATGTACACAACTTTTTTGATTGACCTTAGTTCCAAAGTGACTGTGGCATGTATCATCCTTTTCAAGTTAGAAGTATCATAAAAGACAGGGATGGCCTGGGGGCACCTGCAGTGAAAGGGACATGAGGGCAAAAGAACAGACTCATAGAAAATCTTCTTTTGTAAGTTCTTCCTCTTATGGAATAATACAGCAAAAACAACAACAACAACAACATCACCACCAACAACAGCAATAATAATAATGATAATAATTATTATTAGTAGCAGCAATTGTAGTAATAGTAGTAGTAGTAGAAGTAGTAGTCATCTCCTAAGGGCTGGAATTAAATGGTCTTTAAGTTACAGAAAAAATCAGTTTAAAAAAAAAATGGTGAGAGTTTATAACCTCTGGAGCTGGGATATTTCTTGCAGCATTTCTTCTGCCCAGCTCATTATCTGTATGCCTCATTGTCCCAGTGCTGTGTCTCCCACAGAGAGTTAAAAAGCGATAAACAAATAGATCTCAATTTAGCAGCAAATCCTTCTGGGAGGATATTGTAAAGCTGGAATTTTTCCATCTTCCAAATTTCCTGGTGATTTTGTATCTGAATGTTTTTCACATATGAGAGTCTTTTCATATCAGCTTGACAGGAAGCATTGCACATACCTCACTATGGAAAATACCTAGAGTTTAAAATGAGAGATGAACAACCTGGCTTACTAGGGGATGCAGTAAGAATTCGTTCAGTCATCAAGCCAAATCTCAAAATGACCCCAAACTAATTTGTGTCTGGATGAATGTTGTCTTTGAATCTTATTTGTTCCAGGGTTTCCTGGAGAAAGAAGATAGAAGTGTATTCTAAGCTTATGACTTCTTCTGTAGGGAAGCCCCATAACTCATGAGATTTGAAAAGAGCATCTGGTGAAAGCTCAGTAAGGGGTTGAAAAGGATGCATAAAAGACAGAAATAGGGCCTCAGTTCCTCAGAAGCTGTTTATCTTGTCTTCTAAAGCGTCTCTTTGGGTGTTTCTCTGAGTCATGCCATGATAGTAACAATACTCTGCGCTATTACAAGAGGGGTTGGTGAGAGAATAGAAAAAAGTAAGGTAGTTGCCTTTGCTCTAAGGCACCCTCAGTGAGTAATATATATGACTCTTCACATTCAATTCCAGCTATCTTCAATAAAAGGATTGTTTATTTGCCACAGGGCAGAAAAACAAAGGTACACCAAAGAAGAAATAAGCAAAAAATAAAAGTTGAATAGGCTGTAAGCACAATAGACCAAATTACTTAAGGGATGCATTTGACCCAGCTAAATATATTATTGAAAAAAAAAAAAGCTGGGCATGAAAGCTGACATCTTAAAACTCATTTAGTGTTCACAGTCAGGCATCTAAATCTAGAATCTAGAATGAAAAAAGAAAAAAAAGGAATCTTTCCTAAGGTGGTCACATTTCTGCATTTCTCACAAATGTGAGCAATACCTGAGGGGAGCTGTGTTTTGCACCTTTACAGTTCAAGCACTCCACCTGAAACAACCCAGCACAGAGCTGTAGTGAAACTTCAGGGTATAGTGTCTCTTTGGCATCTCTCCTCCCTGCCTTCCTGCCTCTGGAGATGCAATGAAAATTCAGTAAAAGACACAAATGAGCAGTTTTGAATCTGGATAACAGCTTTGCCATAGGAAATGGGTATTTATAAGCACTTAACTGCTGTCCTCATTGTGTTTGTTCCTAATTTGCAGTATTTTTGCCTATGCTGTAGGCTCTCCAGCCTCTTCTAGCTTTTGCCATCTCTCTTGTTTAAACACCCTCTCTTATCTGTGGAAGCAGGGGAATGGGCTGCATCCAAGCAAGGATTGTGAAATATAAGCTGTTCTTTCCTTTTCTCTTGTGATATACTCTTTCTTTTCATTTTTGGGAAAAAGAAAAAATCCAACTCAAGACCATTTTTTAAAGGAATTTAAGTCACAGTAGTTTGGAGGTAAATAAGAGTTATAAATATTTTCGTAGACCTAGAGCCCATGCTCAGTATTTCAATACATCTCTCCCCGTCAATCAAATGGAGATGTTTTTTCTGTAACAGAAAACTTTCATTCTTTCATTTTTTCTGTAAAATTGCCTTAGCAGATACTGTGGGAGCTGCATGATCTGACCTGTGCATTTTAAGCAATATAAAGCCAATTTTTCTCTCATTATTTCACATTCAGTTTAGGCTTACTCTCTTTTTGTATTGTTTACAACATTAATGATTTGCATTTAATCAAATAATTCCGGTCCAGTTCCATTGTATAAATTTGTTCTTTAAGTGTTCACTTAAAATCCTATTAGTGTGTTTTCTCTCAGCACATTTTGGGATACAATAGCCCATTACTATGAAAATGGAAATAACTGTACTCCCAGGCAGGTGAAGTGTTGCATGGCATAACTGCTGTGCTACTAAATTTTACACTCACATTTTGTTATACAGTATAATTCATATCAGAAATGCAGGATGGTGACTTGTCACACGTGGTATGTGCTGTGGGGTTTTAACAAAAATCAATCTAGCTGCATGAGCTGTTAGAGCAGGAGCTCCCTCCCCCACCTCTTCCATATGTTCTGAATTAACTGCTGCATTCACATGAGCAAAACAGAGCTGGAAATAGAAACTGGAGCCCAGATTCTCCTTTGGCATAAACTGCACAAACTAGTACAGTTACACTGCAGCTAAAATGCATGGGTTGATGTAAATAAGTTAAGATATGACCCTTAAGATTTAACTTATTTCAGAGTCTTAGCCACTAAAAGAAAAGCATCTGTGCTTTGCAGACTACAAGCCCACTGTTGTAAAAGGGGATGTCGCCCTTTGAAAGTGCTGTGCTGTGTACATCTTCTTAAAAGTCATAAGAAATATTAATTCATTAGGTTTTATGATCTTTAATGGCTTGCACAATGCCATTAAAATTGCACAGACTAGAATATTAACTACAGAAAATAAGAAATCTCAGTTGTTTTTGTCAATGTGTGGTTAAGTTAAGGATACCATGCTAAAGCAACTGGGAAATCCTGAGAGAGCTCTGAAGTCTGGGAATCCAGGAAGGGTTTACTGAAAGCAATTTGTATAGCCTGAATTCTTTTTCTGGTGAAATGGCAGTCTCTGTGGATGAGTGGAGAACAGTGAATGTTTGCCTCAAATTTAGCAAACCTTTTGACATAGTCTGGAAAAACATCCACATAACTTCACTGAGGAGATAAGGTCTGGATGTGCAGTAGTAGTTAATGACAGGAAGTTGAATTGGCAGCAGTCTGATGTTCCTGGGAATCTGACACTGAGGCTGATCCTGTTCTCATCATCTTCATCAAAAGCCTGGGTGATGGGCTGGCATGGATGAGTCCTCTGCAAGTTATGGGTGGTGCAATCTGGGGGATGCAGCTGGCATGCTGCATGGCAGGGCTTGCAGGGAGGAACCTCAACCAGCTGGATGAACGGGCAGTAAGGAACATCGTGAAGTTCAACAAAAGCAAAGGTAAATTCCTGTGCTTGAGACAGAATAAACCCATGAGTGGACACCAGCTGGAGTTTACTGGGTTAGCAGCAGTTCTTCAGAAATGGACCTTGTCACCCTGGCAGTGTTAAATGTGCCAACACTGTATCTTTAGGGGAAGAGAGCTAAACACCTCCTGGGCTGCACTAGCAAGAATATATTCAGCAGCTAAACAAAGTGATTTTCCCTTCTGTTCAGTAAGACAAACTACACTTGGAGCACTGGGTCCAGTTTAGGGGCACCTCAAAAGAGTTGTTGACAAACTAGAAAGAGTCCAGAGGAGGGCTCCTAACACATTGAGGAGATTGGAGGATGCGACATATGAGGAAAGTCTACATTTGTGTGTATGTGTATCTAATTGCAGTCTTTCATTACCTGAGGAAGCATTAGAGGCAGCACAGAGAGAAATTCTAAGTAAAATATTCTCAACACAAAGTGTGTTGAGACAGGTTCACATGCATGGAGGTGTATCAGCAAGGTCCCTCCGTAGCTGATGGTGCACAGAGTAATTTCTAGGGAAAAAGAAAAGGGTAAGAGAAGAAGAAACAAGCAGAAAGAAGGTGGTGAGTAAACTGCTCATGGGCCAGCTAGGAAGGGAAGTGATGAGGTCCCCCAGATTAACACCTTCCTGACCCCTGTGCAACAGGATTCCTTTATAGCCATTTGTCCAACTGTACCTCTGTAGCTTCCAGCAACTGCTCAAACTCCTGTCTGGTCAGTCTTGCTGAGGAACCTTAGCTCTGCCTGGAGTGTGCTTTGGTGAGCAGCAGGTGCTTCATAGCTGAGCTTTGTGGATGTACATTGTTGGTTCTCTAATGTAATCCAGATGCTACAGCTGGAGGGAAAAGGGGAGAAGGGGAGAAGGGGAGAAAGAAGAGGTGGCTGTCACACCAGAAGAAACCCCCTCCCTGACACAACACTACAGTGTTTGCAGGTGCTTGAGAGAAACTAAAAGATACCATTAAGCATGAAGCTTGAGAAAAACCAAAAAACACCATGGCGGAGGCTCTGGAAAGCACTGCCCTGGCAGCTGGTGTGAAAAGGAGCGATGCTGGGCATGAGAAAGGAGAAAAGGAGGCTGGCTGTTGCAAACCAACATGCTAAGGCATCTATGTCACTGTGAGGCAAGGCTTAAAGGGAGAGCTCTTTGCTGAGAATGGTGTGGCACTGGGGCAGGATCCCAGGCAGGCTGTGGAATCTCACTCCCCAGCAACACCCAAGGCTTGACGGGACACGGTCCTGAGCAACCCCACTCAAAAGTAACCTTGTTCAGTGTGGGTTTGGACTAGGTCATGCCCAGAGCCCTCTTCCAAATTAGATTACCCTATAATCCTCTGTAATCAGTGTTGTGTATCATAAGCACTGTAAATATATTTCAATTGGTGACTAAAGGCTTAAAATCTTGTCTAAAAATTCCTGTAAGGGGAGAAGACAGAGCTCATGCTAACATTGGACCTATTTTGGTCTTCATAGGAAGATGATTAAAAAAAGATTACTTTAATTGACATAATTTTTATAGGGACTTAATCTTTTTTCACTTTCTTTGGATTGAGACTTATGAAAAATGTAAAAGATGATTCAAGCATAAGTACCAAAGACACTGAAGGTTTTGCAGCTATATTTGACTCAATAGTGAATTCAAGGAAAGCTATAATAACGAAGCTTTTTTAAGATCATGAAATCTCCTTAATAATATTATTCAGAAAAATAGAAGTGTTTATTGCTTGAATTAAATGCCTCTCAGACATTAAGAAATCATCCATAAATATAAATTCTATTTTCTTTTTGAGGCTTTCCAATAGATATTCTTGGGGAGATTGTCTTTTCCAGGTTTATAAAAAGGAACAAGAACAGGTGAGTAAATTTATATAGAATATGCATCTTTAGGGAGCAATGTAAATGAAACCTGACTTTTTCTATTTACTATAGATCAGAGTTCAGCTAAATGAGGCCCTGTCCATATTTTGACTGAATTCAGTCAATTCATGTTAGGTTCAAATTTAAAAACAGCTTCCAGTACAGTGACTAGGCACTGTGCAACTTAGCCAGCTACATGACAAAAAAGTTCAATTAGAGTTACAGGCCCTAACTAGCACTTGAAAACTGCAGGAATTATTTTATATGCTCTGCAAGGGAAAGTGAAAGTGTTATGGAACTGATGTCATTCGTGTACAAGTGTGTGGACTAAAAGATTTTACTGAGCAGGAGTTTGGGATGGTGCTCGTCTATATCAATTCCTACACAGTGGTAGATCCAGCTGATGAGAAAACGACATACTTTGCCTATTTTGTGCAATATTTCCATCTTGGTAGCATTTTAAAAAATGTGGGGATTTGGTTGGGGTTTTTCCCACTTTATCTTATTAGCTACATGAATATGATTGATGGATTCAGACCATTAGAAAAATTATCAGAGCTGTATTTTGCAGGAGGACATTATTCTGTCCAATTATTTATTTAGAAGGTACAAGAAGGCACTAGTGGTCCCTACAAACAAACACAAGAAATCAAGAGCAAACCATGGGATATCAGGGTTATGCTTTCTCCATGTGTAAAGTTAGCCAAGGGCAGAGGGCCATTTACTCTGATGGAAATCCAACTGCATACCTTTGCCTGGGATGAAGAAGGAAGTCTTTGAAAGTACTACTGGATATGTGTAGGCTCATCCTTAGCCCTTGTGTACCAGAGTTAGATGTATCTACTCCTTCTGAGGTAACTGAGAAGACTATTCTTTTCTTTACATTTTGGTTATTCTATTTTTGAACCACTAATGCTTTATGGAGAGATAAAACAGGAACCTGTGGATGTCTAATCCTAGATTTAGAGATGGGAAGAAGGTAGTAAGGATATCTAAGGCGGTTTTGGTTTGCCATTTTGTCTCCTGGTGTGTTGTAAATTAAACTGGTATGAATGAGATTGTTAGACCACTGCTGGCTCAGGTAATGGAAGAGAAGGTTGGAGGGAAGCTGAAAAGACCAGCAGGTTTTAGCCCATCTCCTTGATCTAAATCTTATATTGAATATTAGAAATCTCTCCTAACTAATTTTTACTGTTGAATAATACATAACTTTGGGTGCTGTACTTACCACTGAGTGATGTCTTGCTTTCTGCTCAGTCTGCCATCTGCTGAAGTAGGTTTGATGGAAGATCTGAAAATGCAGGAACTACCCAATGGATATATACATGAATATGTTTTCCTTGTTTTCTTCTTCATTGCAGAGATCAAGAGAGGACTAACTAATGTATTCTATAGTTAATTTACCTTTGTAAGATATTACTCTCTGAGCCTTGAGATAGAAGGGTATATTGTTTGCTAATCCAACCCTCTCGAGGCATTTTAGTAGCTAATCTGGTTGAATCAAATCAGTCTTGCTGCATATGATTAATTTTGGGCCAATTTAATTTTTATTAGTCATGGGTTTCAGTCACCTACAGTTGCATGACTATAATTGCCCTTGAGCACACAGAATTCCTTTGTAAATTTGATTTGAAAATACATCGGGGTAGCCCCGCCTCCTCTCCATCTATCTGTGCACTGCTAATCTTATCATGCCTAGATTCTTGGCCTCTTAAATATAGGTTGGCAAAATAAGACCTTTACAGGCAAAATTGGTGAGTCAATTTGCCTTCTAATTGTGGGATTTCTCAAGTGAATTTAGTGCTTTAGAAAGTGGTGCCTATGGCACCCATGAAAGGATTAGTTTATGAGGGCCAGCTCTTAGAAACAGCCCAACAATTGTGCCTTATCCTCAGGATCCCTTATCAGTCAATGGGAGTTTGTTCTCAGGATGGCCAGAGCCAATGGGTAAACTCCTGTTTATGCTAGCCGAGGAACTCTGTCTTCAATGTTTGGATAAATTATCACTTTGTATCCTGTCGAGGTAGAGTAGGATGGGGAGCGCAGAGGAGCCTTCAGCTTTTGCTCATGCAGCTTTGAGTCTCTACACTCCTGCCGGTACAACAGAATAAATTTATTTTCCCATGGAGATATGCTGCCTCATCTTATGCCTCCCCTTTCCCACCCATAAATCCCCTCAGATGAACCAACGAAGCTGGAGCATTCCCAAGAGCTGCTTGGGTCTTACGGGATCCAGACAACCTGGGACTTCATAACAAGGAAGGTAGTGGTGCCTCTAATGAGTGCCAGAAAGAATAATGATTTTTCTGCTGTGGTTAGTGAAGAGGAAGTGACAGCTCACTTAGTAGCAATAGTGTTGGTTTTGAGAGCTGGTTTGGAACTGATGTTCCCGGTACCCTTACACCACTCCCAGGCACCCATCTGGCTTTGCATGGTCTCGATTTCTGCATTAGAAACATGATGAACGTTAGGTCCTAGATGTTTGTGTTTGATTGGTGTGACTTGAAAAACTGCTTCTGGTTTAGCAAATACAGGGTAAAAACAAATCAAGGGAGAGCCATACTATCTCTTCTAATAGCATTCTCTCTTTACTAAAATCCCATAGTGATGTAGCAGACATTGGTGATATTCATATTATGGGACTTAGCTGATGCTAAGAAGCATTTGGGAAAACTTTGACTGACTGGCTCAGGCAGTTGCTAATGAGGATGTATCACTTACAGGGATATGGCAGAGTAAAGAGGTTTATTTCTCAGTGTGCTATTGCCCCGTCTGAGAGATGAGAACAATATTCAAGCAAATGGGAAACACGAGGAGTTGTAAGCCTCTGCCCTGCCTCAGCCCTGATGGCATGAAGCAGCTAAGAAGGGTTTCCTCCCTGCCTTATCACAGCATAGAGACCATGATGCTGTGAGATGCAGGAGGGACCTTTCTGCATGGAGATCAACACCCATGGGTAACAGCCTGGAGAAAATACAGCCAAGAGCTGCTATCCTAGGCAGAGCCTGATGAGAAATGGCTTGAGGCACCCAGGGGGCTTCCCTGTGCAAAACACTCCCCCCGGAAGAACAGGAATGTTGCTGATTTCATACGCACCAAAAGTTTCAGGATGTAGCCCTGCCTGCCTCTGCGGAAACAGCTCATCATCCTTGTTACCCTTGAGACTTCTGGCTGATGTATCCTTCCATTAGCCACCTAATTCTCTGAGGCTTCTCTGGGAAGAAATCATTCTGCTTTCCTCAAAGCACAGGAAAAGGGATTTATTTATTTGTTTAGATGTTTTTCTGGGCTGTGCTTTTCCCTTCTGACAATGGAGGTGGTTGGAACGTGTGAATAGAGATAATGTGACAGATTGATCTGCACTAAATGAATCTCAAGACAGTTTCTTTGAGAAACCTATTTATTATTTTAAAAGAGAAAACTTCAGCCACAAGATTTTACTAAGGATACAGTGACATGTTATGTTATGGAGTCCAATAAATCTTGGATTCCAAAATAGACACAGTAACTATGAAATCATGTGCATGAATTTTTTCAGATTTATTCTCAACCTTGGAGTGTATTTGCAACTATACAGTTCTTAATAGTATGTTTCACCTAATACAACTGAATTCATTGTGGAAAGTAATGTGATGTTAGTTTTAGTCCCACTGAAGCTAATGAAGTTCTCTGGGGACTACTTAACGTAGCCAAAATTGTTTCAACACTAGTGTAATGCAGAATAACAATAATTGTTCAGGATATATGCTTTTCACTGTACAACTCCCTCAATTTCTTAAAAAAACAGTGTTAAATAAGATCTTTAGGTATCTATATTTTTCCATCCAGAGGGAAAAAACACAATAACAAAGCCTCAGCTGTAAACTTCAGGGTTAAAGCATTTCTGCATTTCTGCTCACGCCCTTCATGGTATCTTTTCAGGAGGAGGGTAGGCATAACTGGAAACCCATAAGCACAATTTATATGCATTTTAAATGGGCTGAGCTAACATTCAGTTTAATTGGAAAGAGTCCTGAATGCAAAGCAAAGCCTTCCCACACTGTAGAAATCCTTATGTTCAAATGCTTTTTTTTTTTTTTTTTTAATTTCGCAGCTCTATAGCCAAGAGTTGCTAGAACAAAGTCCCTGTGCCGTCCTGTTTTGAAAATAAACAAATTGACAAATCTGTTCTTTGTGCCACAGCCACCAGTTCCTCGGTATATTTGCAAATGCAGAAACATAAAGCTGAATAATCCGCTTCTCTCAAGACTGCACATTAGGCAATTAAGGGGGTATGTTTGCAGGCAGGCACACTGGGCATTAGGCACACAACTATTAACAATGATAAGAATTGGGCATTTAATTCCCTTCATAGGGATGAAAATGTATCTCCTCTGTTTAATGTAAACCAGTGTAATAGTATGTGATAAATATGGATCAATAGCAAAGGATTTTTAAATTTAGAATGCCGTTCCTCTATCACAGAATTGGCAATAGAGAGTGTTTCCCAGTAACAGAACCAGTCTACCTTTGCTGAGACAGAAGCAAACTTATCTGAGGAAGTAGCAACACTGTCATTTATTTTAATGAGGCTTGTTCTCCAACAAATGCTGTTTCCGCACTCTCGGGAAGGTTCCAGTAATGCTATAAAAAATGAAAAAGCCCTAACAAATGCTCGAGCATGTCTGTGTTTATATAACCTCAGATCATGGCATATAACAAGGCCCTGTGTTCATACAGTAGCAGAGTTATTTAACCATGTGTGTCTGCCCTTGTTGAATATTCAGCTTTTCAGTCCAGCTGATAAACTGATTGTCACGTATCCTTAGGTGATTCATCTGTTTGTTGAGCACTAAAACCTCAGATTCAAACTTCCCCAGATGGATATTGAAAAACCTGTTGTTATTAGGACACTAAGGATTCATTATCCTCATTCCTTTCCATGGCATTTTTATAGAACCTTCTGGCTTGCCAGTCCCATCCCAGTTGAGGGGATGAAAAAATCCCCCAATAAATCAGTTTTGCTGTGGAGTTTTTCAGTATGAGTGTAGGGAGAAAACCATGCCAAAAGTGACATGGCTCCATTTACTTTAAGTTTGTATTTCATCAGTCCAGCAAACCCAATGGGAAACCTAATTTCTAAACATGAACATTATTGAATTACAGAAGCTCTATTTAGATCAATGGGTTCATGCCAAATTATTAGCTTCACAAGGAAAAAATAAATTTTTGACTAGAAAATATCAGCAGACATATCAGCACTGCTTCTGTTAAATAACCGTACTTTAATGCATTATTATTTAATGTTGAAGACCTGGTGTCTACTTCTGACATTTTGAAAAACCTGAGAAGCTTGTAGCTGGATGTTTACAAATATTTTCTTTATCAGGTAATCATGCAGTCTGGTTTAGACAGTTGTTTCTGTTAGGGGAGTGCACTTGACCATTTTTCCCCCCCTGCCTGTGCCTCTTCTTTCTTCATGCTAGTGCAAGTTTATGGTAAAGGAGATCTTATTCAAGAAGCCAGTCTGGGAAAAATAAGATCTAGAAAAGGAGGAGGGAAATTCAGAGAATATAAACAGAAGAAGCAGCAAAAGAAAAATTATGCAATGGTATAGAACCAGTATAAGCATGTGGTGAAAATCTAATGTTCTTTTAGCAGGCATGTTTTTTTTGAGCATGCTAGTTGAGCTTCTTTTACAGCAATGAGTTGTCATGCCTTGTCACATACAAAGCTGTGGGTTTATTATAGATTAACTTGTGACATTTTTTAACTTTCCTGAAGCAATTTTGAAATGTGAGTTAGACTAAAAGCTTAGACAATGTTTGTTCCACGAAGCAGTAATTGATGAAAAAGTGTTTGATGAGTAGAAGTTATGGACCTCTCATTGGCAATTAAACCTTATTCATGGAGGAACTTCATGCTAGGAAATTGGGGATGTCGTGCTTCATGATTCAGAAAGAGTGGGCAAGGCTTGTAGCAGTGTGAAATGGAAATTGAGATCAGCAACAAAATAATTCCTTCTCATATACCAGCAACAATTTATTTCTGATGCCTCTAAGGATAAAACAGCTTAAACCAGGAAAAGAAATCAGAAAGGCACAGATTTTTCTGCAAAGTATAGTAAATGACATTTGTTAACACTTGCATTTAAGGTGGCAGTCATCTTACTGTAGTCCACAGTAAGATTTATAATCTGCATAGTACTTTTTGATACTTCTCTTTTACAAGAAACCATGAAAGATAAAGCATAATTGAAGAATTCTGTGGTAAAGATGGCTATCAGTTGCCCTTTCACCTTGTCATTTCTCTATTGTGAGCTTCAAGAAAAGGTGATAAAATATCTTGCTGACAAAAATGCTACATTGTGCATTTTTTTCCCACTGTTAAACTCCATTTAATAAAAAAAAGCCAAATTCCACATGTGATGCAGCCTTTTTATTCTGTTGTGGTATAGGTTTGTAAAAGATTAAGGTAAAGTGTTCTGATTCTATTTTCAATGTATATTCTATGGAAAAAAAAGTAAAAAATCATTTGATAACATTTTTTATTAAAATCGCATCTTTGTTTGGCAATTTCAGCCTGTAAAATCCTATAAGATGGGATATCATCCAAGATTAAACCAAGGTTATCCATGAAGTATCGGCAGATTTATGCCATGCTACCCTTCCCTGTGCTTCTCTGATAAACACAGTCTTTATGCAATACACGATTTTAAATATGTAGGAAAAAATAGCAATCCCTCTGAAGCCAGCAAAAGGTTTGTCAGAGAAAATACCCAGGCAGTAAAGATGCTACAAAGGATAATAGGCAAAACCTACTTGATTGTTTAGATGCCTATTAGGGGGCAATGGCTTAATGCAGAAGCTACTCCTATTTGCCATACCTCATAAGAGAGTTGTTTTCTGTCAGAGGCAGTGATACCAAGGTGAGATGTTTGGTCAGGAGTGACAGGGGACACAGTGTAAAACATGGATCTGTGCTTTACAAACAACCTGTGTCTCACTACTGGCAATGCATCTGCTGCTATGGCATTACTTAGAGGAATTAAGGAGCCCAGGCTGCTGTCCTGAGCAGACACTTATCTTTGACACTGAGGAACTGATTGGTGTAAGCTAGTTAATGCCACAAAATGAAGAGAATTATCCTTCAAAAATAAAGAAGTGATCGGATTCTTCAAATGCTGTGAGTCTAAAAATGAATGACTTACCCAATCCTAGAAATAGTCCTGCCTAATTTTATAATTCCTCTAAATTAGACTAGCCACATGCTTACTGCTAAGCTCAAATCTGTCTGCAGGATCTAACATATGTTAAATCATGTGTCTGATTCCCTGCAACCTCTTCTGTAACTCAAAAATGCACCAAAAGAGCTGTCCTGTAATTTCCACGATCTACTGGCAGCTGAAGACAAATTGTGACTGTGTTGCTGAAGTCTTCGTGATCCAGGAACATTTTGCGATAAATGCATTTGTACAAAAACTCATCAAATCTAAAAAGGAGGAGAAATCTGTGTTTCCAGGGAATATTTTACTTTCTTGCAAAAAGCAAAAGCTGCAGTGGAAATCACTTTTCTCACCACAGAAATACTATCACCTCCAAGTAACTATTTTTGGAAGTTTCTGGCTATAGCTATAATTGACAGAATGTGAAGAGTTACTTCTTTTGAACATGTTGAACCTTAGTAATTCCTTTTCTGATTTTGTGAAAATGCAAAATTAAGTGTGATTTTAAAAGTATGTACTCTATTTGGAAGGGAAGTGGTTTATGGCAGATTGAAGCTAGAAAATGAAATTCAGGTCACACTTGTGAAGGACTGCCCTGATTTTTTTACAGACAACTGTTTTCAGCATGTAATATTAGGCACTCAGTTAATTTGCAACCTGAATTTTTACTCGTGGCTTCTCGATTTAAGCAGCTTTCTTTCTCCTGTATACAGTGGCACAATGCTTGGTTTCTATACAGTGAATGGGGAAATCTCTTAGGATGCTGGTGCAAAACCCAAATGAAATTGCTTTCAAACTATCTGCCTTGGGCAGGCCAAGCACTCCTTCTTTTCTTTCCTAAGAATTACTGTCTGCATCAGGCTAAAATGACTGGTAACTCAGGAAAACCTGATTAATTTCAAGGTTAGTCATTGCACAGCCCTTGACTTGGTGAGTGTTACTTCCAGCATTGCCCTCTAATTGCCCTCGACACTGGGCTTGTGGAGGGAGCAATGATAAGGGGTGAATGGCAGTTCAGCTGCACGCAAGTTCTGAGCCAGGTGACTGAGTGGCCCAGACCTTGTGTGTCACCTTCTCTGTGTGGGTGATGCTGCAGGCTGTGACCTTCATGCGGAGGGTGCTGAGCTAAAAGCACCCAACCTGTCTGTATTCAGTGCCTGGTTTCGCCTTCCAAATGTCACTGGTTTTACAAGGTAGCAGAATCATTCTTTTGACAGGTCCAACAGGAAAATGAGTAAAAAAATAACCCAAGCAAATGAACAACAACCAAAAAAAGCTAAAAAAACAATCCCAAACCTGGGAAAAAAAGCTTCTGCTGTTTGAAACAGAGAAAAGTTCCATCGAGTGTACTCCACTGTCACACAGTGTCAATGCTTACCCTCCCATAATCTGTTGTTAGCTATCATGTCCCCACTTTGATAGTTACCTCTCACCTTCTTAATCAAATTGTCATAAATAGGTCAGGAATTCTTGCTACTGGCTTCATTCAATAGCACCTCTTTATCTCTGACTTGTTTTAAGTCTCATACAATTTTCTCCTATTTTTCCATGTGCTCTGTTCTCATGACAATCACTTCTGTTTGATTGCTGCTACAAGGCCCTGATTGCAATTCTTCACTGATGAAAGAGTGCTGGGACTTGGGGATTAGGGTTGTATTCCAAATTCTGCCAAAAACATACTGATTTCAGTGCATACTGGATATATGTTTGGTTATACAGAGTATTTGTGTACTCCAGAAAAAAGAATAAACAAGAATCAGGAAAATGAATCCCAACATGCTTTTATATATTTCCTGGCAGAATTTATAGGCTATAGCTCACAATTATTTTAAATCCATTTTAACCCTGATAAGGTAGTGCTTCTCTTGTGGGAGGCTGGAGGTGTATCCCTGTTAATGATTGTGAGATTGTCCGTAACAAGCTTTCCCAGAACACGGCTGCTGTCTGACACCAGTCTGATAAGTCTGAATAAACCATTAACAATCTTAGTTCATTAACAATGGACCATGTTGGTTTGGCTTCCTTATTTCATCATGGCTTCGTTTTTGCAGATTGCATGTATTACAATAGGATTTATCTTAGTAAAAGTATTGGCTTTTAATTGTAGGATTATACTGAGTAATGCCCAGCTCCCCCATGGGAATTCAGCTGTTTTTCCCCGCTGACTAAAAGGAGATGAGTTTTCTGCTGGTTATTGCACAAGCCTGGGAGTTGAGGAGTCCAGCTTTTATTCCCAGTTGTGTCTGTGATTTACTTTGGGATTTCTCAGTGCCTCGGTTTTACCCGAATAATGGCGTTACCTTTTGATAGGAGGGCTAGGAAAATCCCTGGATTGTTTGCCGCTTCACTGAACATGAAGTTGCTCTGCACTTACTGAGGGCAGATCAGTCATTGAACTAATTCAAGCAATAGCTGGAGACACTGTGATTCTACAGGAGGTTCCAGCCTATGTTTTGGTGTGTAATGTTGTGCATAAACTGAGTATCACCGTTGTCCCAGCTCTACTGGGTGCTCTCTCCATGGTTTAAATGGGAGCTTGAAGGATGCTGTGGCAACCTGAGCAACTGAATTTTATGAGACTCTCTGCAGCATCTGAACTTGTTCGAATCTTTCCTAATTAAATTTCCAATCTGTTTAAAATATTCCCATTGTTTTTATCTACCCCTCCACCCCACCTACATGTGTAAATATACAAAAGTACACTCGCACACGCTCTTTAGACTGTCAACTTCTCTGTCTTCTTTGTCCAGGCTGAAAAAAATATGCAACAAAAATACAAATGCCAAAAAATCCCAACAATGGAGAAACAAGGGAAGATTTTAATTAGCTGTTCCCTTCACACATAAAAAGTTCTAAGGAATTAGAAATGAAAAGACACCTTTGTTTTTATTCAGGAGTGATATTGTGAAGCTAATTAGTTGTTAAATTTTTTCAACACCCTCCTGTATATTATCATTATGCTAAGAGTAGGTGTACAATGCTTCCTCCTCTATAGTGAAATTGCTTAGTTATATAATCATACTAAGATGACTAAGGAGAGAAGATAACATTTGGAAAATTCTTTTCGATTTCAGCAGCTTTTAGTCCCACATAAATATATGTGAATATACATGCATAATGTGCATGCATACATATATTCTCTCATACATACACACATGCATACAGCTATAGCTCCTTTCCATCTCCACTGTGCATCAAAAAGACTTCATAATGTCCCTTTCACAAGTTATTTTATTTCACAAAACTTTCACATCTCCAAATGACCAGTTTTAATCACTATCCTCTAACAAGGTACGATAAAATAAGAATTGGAGACTAATTACTTAATCAAGCCAATAACAAGTTATACCTACACTGCTCCACTGTGTGTATTTGTAGCAGAAGCTTCTGCTGTTCCATCTTTGTTATTTTATTTTTGCTTTCTACCCCACAGCATCAGCATCAGCTCTGATTGCGACAACCAACAGACATGGTTGGCAGGATGAAATGTAAAATAACAAAACCTACAGTCTGCCTTGCTTTGTGGATAATATGCTGCAACAACCAGCCATTTCCTGCCTGTGGCTGTGTCAGCTGAGCCATCCACAGTCCATTTTTTCACTGGTATTTTTTTTTTCAGTGTCTGCGAAATCTGGAATGGGACACAGCATGCTTGGAATGTGGCCAGTATCCTGTTGAGTTAGTAGAATGGAAAGAAAATAAAAAGTACACTGACCCAATTTCTTTGACTAAATATACTGGGCCATAACAGCAAAATCTAGGGATATGTTTATACTTTGAATTATTTTTTAGATGAAGTGGCTTAGGACAATACATTACGAATGAAGATAGAGATCAGGTAGTGAAACCTGTTCATCAAGTTCTCCACTGTCTTCAAACATCTCTTTACATCCCAGGTCTCAAAGATGTAAAAATACATTTCATTTTGGTTTTTGGAGGGTGGCTTTTTTTGTGTATTTTTTTGGTGTGGTTTGTTTTGTTTTGTTGTTTTTTGTTTGTTTTGTTGTTTTTTGCTTGTTTTGTTTGTTTGTCTTTTTTTTTTTGTTTTTGTGGTGGTTTTATTTTTTTTTTTTTCTTTTTAATCTGTTTCAATTAAAGTAGTTTAACAAAAAACAAACAAAAAAAAATCAGTCAGTGTATTTTTTCTTTATGTGACAAGTATCAACACTTAGGATTTGTGGAGATTGTGTCCCTTTCTGGTGAGAGCAGAAATGCAGCTGGATGCATCTGGAAGTGAGGAGAAACATAATAGCACAATCAGTTAGTTTTTCAAATGCAAAGTGGAGGATGC
This sequence comes from Sialia sialis, assembly GCA_009812075.1. Classification (NCBI taxonomy): domain Eukaryota; kingdom Metazoa; phylum Chordata; class Aves; order Passeriformes; family Turdidae; genus Sialia; species Sialia sialis. The sequence continues at coordinate 44,393,216 of VRYO01001463.1, read as the reverse complement.
ACTCAAAACCTGATGACAATCTAAACTGAACAGCTTGTGCCTACCTTTGGCTCCCCCACACCTGTGCCATTCATGCTGCCATCCCAGGCAACAGTGCTGCTCCAGTGAGGAGTGTGCCAAGGGGTCGGCTGCTCTGTTCTAGGAACTTGTCCCAAGAAGGACCAAGCAAACCCTGTGACCTTTCTCAGTTTCCTCATTCATAAAATGGGGACAGTGATCTGCTTCCATCTTTTCAGAGCACCTGGGTATATCTGATTGCAAAGTGGTAGGACTCAATGGGAGCCAAACAGAACTGTTCTCCAGTGCCATATGGCCAGACAGGTTGCCAGCATTCAGAGATAAAAAAGCCAGATTAAATTATAAGTCCTCCCACAAAAAAGGCCAAACCTAACAACAACAAAAACAACAAGAAAGCCAAAAGAACAAACAGCAATTATAGGCTTAATTTAGCATTAATAATCAAAATGCATTTCAGAAATGCCTGGCCAAATAAACATTCCCTTATAGCACCCCACCTGCTGGTACTGGCAGAAAAATAATAGTACCTGCAGTACTTCTCCAGTGCATCCTTGCTTTCATTGTCTTCTTCAGACCTACAACATAAGGTGCCCATCTTACTGCCCTCCTGATTTTCAGTTTTCCTTTCCAGAGATCCCTCCCAGAATACTTAAAACTCTAGAAAGAATTATGCACTAGGTATGAATGAGAGAAAAATATAGCCAACCATATGAATTTGGATTTGACTTGGTCCTGAGCTCTTGCCTAATTCAGAGATCATTCAAGGTGAATCCTGAGTTTGTTTTTGGCAGCTTCAGTCTTCAGCATTGAAATCCTTTGTCATGGGACAGAAAGGCCAAGATCTGAAGAGAGGGAAGGGAGGGATCAAATACCTGAGTGAGGGCAAAAAGGACATTTTGATGAATTTTGTAGATGTTTCTCTCCAGGAGTTTCCCTTTCCCTTATGACCACAGGTGAAGATGAAACAAGGTGCTTTAAGATATCCTGCTTGACTCGGCAGAGAAGTGAAGAAGAGTGGTCTGTCCAAAATGATGGCTTGGGGAGTTCTGAAGACAAAAGCCCAGGATGAACCATGCCCTGGTATTACTCCAAACAGTTCAAAAACAAAAAAACAGGAATCCCAGGATCCCAGCAATCTGTGGGTTGGACTCTATCTGTTTTTCAGGGCAAGGGTTTTCCCTGCAAGAGTTTCAGAGGCAACAGCTTTTTATAGAACATTCCTGTTAGCAGGGCTGGGTGAGCAGAGCTAGCAGCTTGGTTGTATAAGGTCTGGGCAACAATTTCAGGGAAACACTATTATTTGGTCCATTTTTATTTCAAACAAGAGATTTCTTTGCATATGAATCCCCAGCCAAAGTCTATTCATTGTAAGAACCGACAGAAGTGAAACTAAGGGAAGGAAAGCAGATGGCTGAAACATGTTGAGAAGAATCAATAGCCCCAGTTCTGATGCATCGATATTTTGGTGTGGACGCATTCAGAATTGATGTTTAAATGTCAGCTAGGCCCAATTTGCAGCATTTCAAAGCTGCCTTTGTGTTTCGAATTCAGCAGGACTGAAGGTCAGAAGTTTTGCTAAGTATTTCAATCCAATGATACATTTTGCAAACATTCATTTTTGTTGGAAAAGATATTATTTTATCTTGTTCCACTGGTAGTAGCCAAGGTGGAAGATCATAGAGCAGGCATAAGTTCAAAGCTTGGTCAAAGCATGACAGTTGCTTATGCTGTCTTGACTCTAACACTCCATTATTGCTCCTGAAACACCAGACTGCTTCAAGTCTGATTTTTTCCAGTGTAGAATTATATTGTATTAATAAGTTCCTTTCTGTCCGAATGCGTAAAGATACAGAGGCAAATAAAACTCTTCACTGAGTTGGTTGGTTTTGATGTGTTGCATCTTTTGTAGTAGAAAGAAGACTGTGTGGCTATTTAATAGGAAGTGTTGATAGAACAGAAAAGAGGAACTTAAAAGATAATGTGTTTCCTTTTCAATGCTATACATTTAAATTATCAGAACTTCAATGTAGTGAAGTCTCTTTAGAACTGACAGAAATGTACATTTAAACCATCTGAAGAGTTAGTTATGAATCTTAAAATGCAATAGAAGCAAGAGTTACATGAAATTATATTAAAAATATTCAGTGTATCAACATTCAGTAGAATAGCTTGTTTTCAAAATTGATTTAAAGATTTTTTTTTTTAGTCTTGTTATTGTTACAAAAATATTTTGGACCTGCAGAAATCATGGCTCAGTTGTCCATTTCACAAAACTGAGCAAAGTCTCCCCTTCTTTACTCATAGTAGGGACTTTGGGAAGTGTAATTCCAATTTAGGCAAAAAGAACATTATGAACAAGATTTTGCTAAGTAAATTCAAAGGGACAGTTTTAAACCCACTCTCACTGAAGCATATATTACTCAGTGTGTGCCACTGTGGTGGCATTTACTATCTGCTTTGCAGGGAAGCAAAGGACTGCATGAACAAGGCTAGTCTTCGGAGCTGTTCATAGGCTACAGTTCTCTTGAAATTAGTAGGACTGGAGGCTGTTCAGTTTTTCAAGAGAGTTGCATTTATTTTCATCTCAGCTACATTACATTCTATGAGTGACAGATGTGTGGCAAAATAGAGCACTGAAATTTTACTTTCAGTTCTGAACTGTAAAGATAGAACAATGCTTGTCACATTTCAAAAGGCTACAAAGGAATATCGTAAACAGTTAACAAAGACACTAGAAGGAAACAAAATAGAAGAGCTTTAACAAAAAAAAAAAAAAAGAGATTAAAAACCCACCTATATTTATATCTGTAAAACAAGGAATCTTCAGAACTTTCTGAATAACAGAGGGAAAGAATTATCTCAATATCCCAGGCAGAAAAATTAATTGGAAATTGTGTTTTATTTTGAAGACAATCTTGGATGCGCTTCTGTTGAGCAGAAGATTCTGTTTGTGAAGTGGGGGCTAGGAGATGCACAAGAAGAAAACATTCCCAGCTTGCATGACACAGTCAGTATGTGTTGTCTGGAGTATCAGAATAGTATGCAATTATGAATTCATCCAGACATGAAGGTCAGCTTGTCCAGTAGTCATGTTAGTAAGATTGTGGTTAGAAATCAAGCAGGCAAACAATTAAAGAGACCACCAAAACCAAACCCAAAATCAGCTTTAAATCCCCTTTGTGACAGAAAAAAATAAATTAAAATTTAAAAAAAAATGAAGAAAAATATTTTAAAAGTTATTGTAAGATTTGGTAGCTTGATATTTGAATACTAGAGTAAAATTTGGGGATTCAGCATGGTCTGAATAATATCTAATTAAATCAAAGATGCAGGAATGGAAACATACCATGAGATACCCTCTCTGCAAGAAAGCTGGGTGCTTCACAGAGGTGCTACTGTGAATCATTCACTGGGGAAGATGTACTTTATTTAGGAGCCTTTAGGAACTGAAAGAAATTACATGCCATGTTTTCCTTGTCTATCTTACAATTACTTAGAAAACACAAAGGTCTTTCTTGTCCTCATTTATTCTGTGTAAGAGGAAAGAATAATTAAGTAGAGCTCTGAAAATCCGAAACAAAAGGAAAAAGGATCAACTTCATTGCCATGTGGCCCATTCAGACCTTAGAGGCATATTATGTCTTTAATATTGTGAAAGAAAACTTCATGCACAAAGATCCTTTCGACTTTCTTGGAATGACATTTTACTTGCAGTGATTTTTAGCGGCTAGTTTGTTGGCTTGTTTGTTTGTTTTCATTAGAGGAGTCTGCTAAAGCATATTGACTTAACACAAAGTCACCTTGGTATCAGTTGCAATAGCCCCCAAAGCAGTGCTTGGATTTGCAGCCCTAACTGGCATTGTGTTCTGATGTTTTTTGAAGGCTTTTGGAAGGTAAAGTTAAATCAATCCTTAACACCACTAACCATGCACTTGCTTCTTGACCCTAAATATTTGAAACATAACATTCCTCTCTCATTGCTCCCCAACTCTCTAAAAAAATAAATTCATATCCTACCCTCATATTCCTGTTAGATTTTGTGATTAACTGTCCACAGCCTTGAGTTTATGACTGTAGAGCACCTCCCGCATTGCACAGGAGTCTCAATAATCCCTCTTATTCAATGTGGGCTCCCTGCACTCTGAGCAAAGGGGAGAATTCATCCCTCAGGGTTATCTCAGCAGTATCTTCCACAAACACATCCCTTCTCTAAAAGAATAAAGGATCTACCTTTTCATCCAGCTTAACTTTGTCTAGACAACAAATGCAGCCAGGTTTTGTACAGCTGATTTATCTTCCCCAGCTGACTAAGCTAGAGTGAATGTGGTTCACAAAGATTTTTTTTTTTATCCCATGTTTGTCTTTCGAACTTCTCTGGCTGCTTTATCTATGCTTGTACCTGGGAAACCTGGGAAACTCTAAGCAGCTATCCCATTCCACAGGCTGACTGCCAGCCACCTCAGCAGGGATACACTAGAGGTAAAATGAGACTTTGGAGAGTTTTGTGGGTTACATGCAGTGCAGGTGATGCAGATTTCATTTTCCATTTCAGAAGTTCTCAGTGTTTCTTCATGCAATATAGTTTCATCTGTAGTTCGCCTGTAGCTTATACCACACAAGTGTCCTTACAGCTCAGGATAGGTGTTTTTCTGCATTCTTATTAATTTAAAGAAATAAATATCTTGATGAGAATGACCTTCATTATACTTCAGACCTGATCATTGCTCCCTGTGGGCTCCATTACCTCAGTGAGAGCCAAAGACAAAGTTCATTCAATAATTAGAGGGACTGGAGTTGTTCTGGTCTGAGAACCTGACACCCCTGCTGTGCTGAATGGCAGTGTACAGATGAGGGATTCAAGAGCTAAGAGACCAAACTAAATTAAGGCTGCCTAAGGTCTGCCTTGTGCATTAACTTGCAAATAAGGTGAGGGCACAACAAAAAATGAGTGATCTTTCTCCTAAGTAGCCTTAAATCATTCCCACTTAGGATATGCTCAAACAGGTTGATGTTAGCTTTTGTTTGTGATTCAAACTTATGGTAAGATAAGAGGAATGTATAATAAAAAATATTGGTGTGTCAGCTGACAGGTCTAGTACTTACCCAACAAAACTTGTGTTTTTCTGTGCAACCATCTGTTTAGAAAAGACATTATACATAAGAATTTGTTATAATATAAAATGTGTGATCTCAAGGCATCAGTATAAATGCATATTTGCATACACATGCACGTAAATACGTACGTGTGCACGTATCTGAACTAATCAATGCATAGCAGGAGTACTTAGTACAAAGAGCAGATCTGTTAAATTCATGGACAAAATTCAGTGTTTTAAATGGCATTTCCCTTCTATGTTCCCACCTACACCTGCCCTGAAGGACTATCTGGCAGTGTGACCCACAGACAGCGTGTCCTATAAATGACCTATGCACCAAGTCAGGGCCCAGGACAGCTCCTATGATACAGAGTGGACACAGGGTTTATCTGAGTACCTCTCAGAAAGGCAGCATCCAGCTTGGATTTTTGGAAAAACTTGAAGCCATATATAGATATAACTGAGAATTGGGGGCCAACAAAAAATGAAACTGCTAAAAATGGGACTTTGGTAGACTTTGTGCAATGGCAAACTGCTAGTGGGTAACACAGCACGTGTAGCTGTCATGGGACTGTCCTGGTTTCATTTCAGGTGGGAAATGAGTTAATTTTCTTCCTAGCAGCTGGTACAAATCTGTGTTTTGGGCTTTGTATGAGAATAATGTGGATTACATGCTGATGCTTTACATGTGGCTAAACAGAGCTTACTTTAAGCCATAGACTTCTTGGTTTCCCATGTTCTGCCAGAAAGCAGGTGCACAAGAAGCCATGAGGGAGTGTGGCCAGAACTGCTGCCCTGAACTGGCCAAAGGATATGCCACACCGTGAAATGCCATGTCCAGTAAATAAATTTGGGAAATTGGCTTGAATGGACTGATCACTTTTCAGGGATGGGTTGGACATCACTCAGCAGATGGTGAGCAGTTGTATTGTGCATCACTCTTTTTTGGTTTTGTTCCTCTCTCTCCTTTTAATGGCTATTATTATTAGCAGTGGTGTCTTACTATTATTATTATTATTATTACTAATGATGCCGCTGTTGTTATATTTTATTTTGTTTCAATTTTAATACTGTTCTTGTCACAACCCACAAAGCTTTCCTTTATATTTCCAATTCTCTTCTCCACCAGGGAATGGGGTGGGAGTAAGTGAGTGGCTATGCAGTACTTAGTTGCCAGCTGGGGTTAAACCATGATGTGCAGTGGGTGATAGGGGTGAACTTCATGGATTCTGTGGTGTTTCTCAACATGTTATCTCTCCTGAACAACTCTTCTTGCTTTGCAACTTCCAGTATCTCTTTTTGTAGGCATCCTGTTATGGCATCTGGCCCACCTGCAATACCAAAGCCAGGAACAGCTACTGCATTCTATTTGAAAGTGCTCTTGATGCACACCAATCTGTATTAGCTTTAGAGGCCACTTTCCAAAATGTGATTCAGGCCATTTCATTTTTATTATATGTTTTTAAACACCCCAGTTTCCTGAAGAGTATATTAACAACCAACCCCTTGGTTAGGTGCCCCTGGGCGGGGGAAGCAGGAAGGTGAGGCTGCCTTTCATCTCTTCTTTTGAAGCACTGTGTCTGTGCAGGGGGGAATGTCAGGCTGTTCCATCGACTTTTCCAGTTTGTCCTTTCGAATCAGATTTCTGACTGAGGGGAAGCAACCAGCAGAGCCAGTCTCAGATGCCTGAACGGTGGGTGTCTGTCTCCCTGGGCTCCCTGAGGAGCCCAACCTGCCCCCATGAGGGCAAGGGAGTCCTGGGCAGGCAGGAGGGGAAGTCACTTGATTACACCCTTCTATTTCAGGTTTGCAAGGGATCAGAGCAGAGCAGAGCAATACTGGGGAGAGAAATGTAACTGCGAAGACACACAGGATGGAATGGCAAAGTTCACATTCCAGTAGTGCTGTCTTGAGCAATTGTCACCTCTTCACTTATTTCTTTTCACAACAGCCCTTCTTTTCACTGTCATTTATGCTAGTTAAGTTTTCAAGTGGGAGCAATTCCTCTATTCAGGATGCAAGAAGCAGCAGTGCCTGGAAAAATAAGGGTGTGGTGTGGAAAAATTAGCAGTAGGAAAGGAAGGTAGATGGGAAGTCTCAAAACCATTTTAAAACTCACTGCTGCTGAGCAAAAAGCTATTAGCAGAGTGTGCCATTAATTGTTGACATCATGACAGCAAATGCCTTCTTGATTCTCCACCTAGGTTTTTTTTGTCATCTTTCTTGGATGCAGCTCCTTGGCTTTTTTCCCTTCTTTGTCATTTTGCCAGGCTCTTTTTGGATCTTCTGCTCACAGATGTGTTTCATGCTATGGTCACCAAGGCCATGGGATTATTGCTGCTGTTCTCTGACACCCTTGGTGTGTTATAGTAGCTGAAGGAGTCCTCTCCTGCATTTGTTTTTCCCTGGTGGAGATTACCCCTCTGTTGTGGGGTCTCTGACACATTCAGTGCTGTTGGGTGCTTTAGAGCCACCTGTTGGTCCTGCCTGGGGACCAAGCTGTCACCAGCCTCCACTCAGTCCTGTTTGCATGGCCGTGGGTGAGGCAAGAGGAGCAGAATGTACAATGTGCTAATAGGAAATTTATACCGTATTTGACAGCATTACTCTATTGATGGCTGCCAAGAATATGACTGGCATAACTTTCTTGGGTCTTTCTCTGATCTCAGATGTAAATTTGGTATGTGTTCAGGCAAACACATATTTCAGGAGAATTTTAAAGAAGAATATATTCCATTTATAGCTGTATTACAAGTATTTAATGCTGAATTGAATTCTAGCCATCTTCACAATTTCTCTTTATTTAAAGTGAGTAATCACCTATAACTTTGCAACTAATTTTTAGAATAAGAAATTTTGAAATCCCAACTGTGAACTTGCAAGAAATTTACTCTCATGTTCTTGTTTAGTAAATTAAAGAAAAAACAGATAAGAGATGCCTGTATAACTGAGAATGAAAACCACCAACCTCTGTTATAATCTCTAATTAGTAACAGGAACAGTAATTTGATTTTTTTTTGTCTTAACACATGGCACTGAGATCCTATTGCAATGGACAATTTGAACTAAACATCTCCCCACCCCAGCCCTCTTTTGTAAAGAACATTGTGATTTCTTCATGTCAAATTTTAGAAATGTTGCCTTACAGGAGTGCTACAGCACCACTCCAGCTAATTCCTAAATGTAATGTGTGTTAATACTCAGATAGTGCTTTCACTTTTGAATCAGGAAATTTTCTAAGGAAATAAAGAAAGCTAAGTAGGTTGATAGGAATTGCATATCTCTATTTGTTTTATAAACACCTTACTCTAACATATTGTGGCATCAAATGTGCATTCTCTATTTGCAATTTTTCATACTTGATACATGCTTTGTCTAGGCAAATTTCTATTCTCCCTCTTGATGGAGGACAGAGTACTGACATAGTTTAAGTAAAGATGTGATGTAATAGTGTCCATCATTGCTCTTACAACTGAAGAACATGCTAACTTGTCACTTCTATGTGTTCTACAGGAAACATGGAAAAGAAAAAAAAAAATCTTAGATAGCTGACAAGGAAAGTCACAAAAATAGTAAGTCTGGTTTCTAAAAAAAAAAAAAATATGCATCAGAAGATTTCTTCTTTGCATAAGATGAGTGAAAACGAAAAAGAGAGCAAAGAAGCAGTGAAATGGAGAAGCCAAGGTGAAATGGAGTCCTGAGCCCCTTTGCTACCATGTGTCCAGGTAAAAGACTGCTTTATTTTCTGAGATGAGGCCAGCTTCATTATTTGTTTGCTCCGAGTCAGAGATTGGTGGCAGAAACACTGGTGTGCCCGGCAGAAAGGGGTCCAAGGAGCACAAACAGCAGAGTGACAAAGTGGTACATGGCTCCTGGGCTGAGTTAACATCACACAGGGCTGCGTGACAGTGAGTGAAAAAGGAAATGCAAGAACTGCAGGGAGCAGAGAATTCTTCAGAGGACTAAGAGTCCAGTGCTTCTCAGCTTTTCTTAAAAAATAATGAAACAATCAATGAAGGAAAAGATACAGTAGCACATAGCACTGAAAGTTGAAGGATTGCTTAACTCCAAAGCTGTATCATTAGAAAACAGGTTGAGAGAAAGAGGAAACAACAAGGAAGATTGGGGAAGGGGGAGAGGGAAGGCAGACTGTTGTGGATGACATCTTGCAGCCTGAGAAGAAACAAAAAAATTATGGTTGCTTCCCAGTCAGTCACCAGGACAACAGCAGACTGAATTTGGAGCTGCCTGTAATAGTTTATAACTACTTTGTCTTGGTTGGATTATTATGTTGCTTTTCCTGCTTTTGTTGGATTCACTACTTGGCAGAACTTCAACCAGAAAGGCAAGGTAAGGGAGGAGAAAGGGGAATTTTTGAAGAAATTAGTATCTACAAAACTCTGCTATGAAAATACTGGTGAACTCAGCACTCTTGTTTCTTTGAACACCTTTTGTGCTATAATCTCTTCCCAGGGTTAAGAGAGGTGCACACGGAGAGAAGTGAGATCCTTTGCTGCTGTACAATGACCTTCTGCTCCCTGTGCCCACTGCTGATCTTAAGCCCCCAAAAAGAAAGTTCAAGAATGTGCTGGGATCTGGTAGGACCTGTTGGCCCTGACAGCATGCTGGAAGGAGAATCATGGTCTTTGCACCACTAGAAAGCAGGGTCACAACCTGGAGGTGGGAGGTGTTAGTAGAGCTGAAGCGTGGTCCTGCAGAAGTTGTGTCTGGTAGGTTTTGAGGGCAGGAATGACAGGGATAGTGGGGAAGCTGCAAACAGCTGTCTGGAAAGGCCAGTTCAAGAAGTAACCTAGCAGTGGCGTGGAAGAGATGGACAAGCATCAGGCAACATGCTGCACTTAGCCCTTCAGCTGTCTGGAGGATGGAGAGATGAAGACTAGCAGTGAGGGAGGGTGCCCTTTCACAGCAGGCAAACAGCTGAGTGACAAAAATCCCGTTAGTCCATTACTGCTGTAATATCCACACCTGTTAGGGGCAAAGTTGGTAAACTGCACACATGAACAAATTGCTCACCATATGGTCTAATCTCCTCTGGAGGCAGTGTGTGGTGAAATGCAGGAGAAACCATCCCATAGCATATAAATAAAATGTAGGGTAATGGCACTGGACCTTTTAGGCTTGCTTTTTCAAAAGCCAAAGGTTTTATTAGGAATTGGCTGTCCTGCAGACTTACATTTCTGGGACATACTAAAATTTTCAAGCAACAATAGCAAGAGGGTACTAATGATTGCAGGGAAAACTCTTTTACAGCTCTGAATTTTATCCTAACATCCAACTCTTGACTAACCTAAAAGGGTGGAGATCTGTCTGTTCTGCTGCAACCTATAATCCTATCCAGCCACATGACAAAATAACCACATTCCACCCAAGTATTTAAAAACCCCCAAACACCACTGATTCTTCCATCCTCACTGCATGCCCAAGTTTTATGGCTTCATTAAAGTGACAAATGCAAGGAAGGAGCAGTTTGGTATGTGTCATGCTTTGCACATTGCACTGATTTTATTACCTCTAACATTTTAAGGTGTCAGAGTAGAAAACATCCTGTCCCTATGCATACAAAGGCCTTGTTCAATATGGCAGTTTATGAACAGTTGGGATTAGGGCTCATCTCACACAAGTGTATTTGTGTAAATTATTCAGTATTATAACCTAACTGTTTGGGTTGAAGCATCCATTTATATGCCTGTATTTTTCTTGACTTGTAGCTTTCCCTTCCAAATATATTATGGCAGACCTCCTTTTCCCCTCAAGGCTGGGGTCAGCTGACAGTGCTGTTTTAGGATTACAGTAAATAAACTTATAGAAAACATAAAGAAGAAAAAGAAATGGCAACTCTGAGCCATACATCATTTTTCCTTCACTTTTTCTTGCTCCCTACAGCTATTACTCTAGTCCTTTATGAACCCCAAATGCTCCTTGCTCTACTGTGGCAAGCACTATGTGAATTGTTTATTAGCTTGGAAAACTGTTTCTGTCTCTCAGGACAGGTGTCAGTAGAAAGATATCTGGGACAAACACTCTGTGAAGAAAGTACCTTTATGCCTTAGGAAACAATGAACTTTTCCAAATGATGCAGTGCTCTGAACCATGCTGAACTGAAGACCAGCAAATGTTACCTTCCATCTCTTCCAGTGACTTTAGTGCTGTCTTCATTATCATCTTCTGTTCTCCCTTGCCAATTCACTCAGCAGTTTGCCTCCTGTGCTACACACCAGCTGACAGATGTATCCTTTTCATTTCACATACTCTTAAAGCCTTGGGCACTGCTTTCTGGAGATATTTATACAGCTCTGGGACCCAGTTGCTGGAAAAGTAGTTTGTACTGAATATTTGTTACATGTTCTACAAGATCCCACACACTATTACTTTGCATAGAGTAAAACAACAACAAAAAATTCTGATGCCTTTGTATTTATTTTGGATGAAACTCAAACAGTGCACCTTGCTGACAGTATGCTCATTCTGACAGTCCTTCAAAGTTACCCTCCGTAACAGCCTGAATTACATGACAAAAAATTTTCATATGTGCCACAGTGCATTCAGAACCTACCTACCGCCAAGTTTCTCCATTTCCCACAAGAAAACACGGCAGGAGAATATCTTCCTTCTGCTCACCACAAGACATTTCTTGTGTCCTTAAACAGTGGTAGAGGGAGAACATCTACAACAAAACACACCCCTGAGTCTATCCCCCCACATTAGTCAGGAAGAACAATCAGTTTCGTGCTAATTCTGCTGTTGTAATTTCTCCTTATTTTAGTCAACACTGGGCAAAGTGTGGAACTGATATACAAATCAGTTGGGTTTATGTTGAAATTCTCTTAATGTGCATTTCACTTTTAGCATACCTTAAAGATATGTTAGCTGTCTATTGAATAACCATTTCCTGCCTCTGCCAGAGGAAGGTGCCAGAATCGGAAGGTTTTTTTGCCAAGTGTTTTACCACTGTTTTCTCATTTAGATGGTCTGCTAGAAAAAGCGATAAACTCAGAATATCTGGAAAATGCCACAGCAGAACCCTTAAGGTAAACCAGCTGCCCTTTGCCTCAGTTTCTAGGGCAGCATTTTAATAAACATTAGTCATGGTGATTATGGAACATTTTTATCAAGGATACATCATTTCCAGCATTATCCCATTTTTGAGTCTATATTAGCATAATCACTTGCATTATTAGTATAATTTGAGACATTTTAAGGACATGGCTGGAGAATAAGAAGCTCAGGCTGGAAAGCCTCTGATTGCTGGTTGCTTGTCTTCCTTGCCAGGGCCAATTAACATATTTCTTCAATTTTTGCCTTTGTTTGACTTATCAAAATACGAATGTGCAGCAGACTTTCAGAATCACTTAGGCTTCTTGTTCAGGCTTTAGAAGCACATAGCAACACGAAGCACATTCATGCAGATTAAGTGCTCTTTGGAGTATTAGAAACCACTTAATCTGTATAAATATGCTTCAGGTTGTTCAGCTTTTACAACACCTTGAGAAGGAACTGCAGTGGTTCAGAAAAACGTGTGATGCATTATTTAAAAGAAGATATATAATCCATGATAAGTTTATCTTCCAACTGACTATTGTCAGAATCATAGTTTATACTTTTTTATTTTGGACTTCATTGCACTGTGTTTATGCAAGTGACAAAGGGAATTTCCTATTACATACTCTATTACTTTCAAAATTCTGGTTTTATCACTGTTGATTTAGAAGATAACATGAGAGATGTATAAGAGCAATTTTACTTTACAAATTTCTGCAACAGGAAGAATTTACATTTTTAAACAGAAAAAGGTAAACAGTATTTATTTTCTCACTGAGTTAATGTGTTATTCCATGCATAAAAGACCTTTTTAGTTTCCATTGACTCTAATTTTCATTTGCAGTAGAGCTGAAAAGAATGAAGTATAAGACAGGACTAAGAACATCATATTATGATGTTAGATATTTTGCTTTTGGGGTTTACAGTGTCATTTAGTCTAATAACTCCTCATAGTATAGTTTAATTATTTCCAAAAATAGAAAGCATGGTTGCATTGTGCAGCTTTCCCAGAGGATGTCTTATGCGTCCTGAGATAAATTTAAGCTCTATATTTTAATATATATGCAACTGTAGCTGTGTCGCATTCTGAAATCCCTTGTTAGACAAATGCTGGCAGGAGCAACTAATAATTGGAAGGTAACCTGGACAAGACAAGAGTTCATCTTAAAATGCTGACTCCAAAGAAGTAAATAAGGCTTTTTCTGATTGGAAGTCCCCATGAAGAGCTGATTTCAATATATTGAATTCCATTTTTTTGTGAAAGCGTGGGACTTTTAGCACCAATAAATACCTATTATGGGAAAAAGCCGACACTCTGTGGTTGATCTCAAAGGATGATTTAGTAACTGCCTCTCTTCCCTACTTGTACCTCTGAGGCTGTTTGCCCCCTGAGTTGGTGGGGGCATCCTTCCCAGATGTGGCAAATAAATGCCAGTCACTGGAGGCAAGTGATCCACCCTTCTTCATTTGCTGGGGAGGCATCACTGCAAGCCACCCCATCCTGGTTCATTGCTCCTGGAGATTATCGTAGATGGACCATAATACCCACAGAGGTTTCTATGCAGGTCCCAGAGGAGCGCTTCCCTTGGCAATATGATCTTAACCTCACTGTAGCTGGAATAGCAGCTGCCAGGGCTGGAGTTTCTGGCCCTGATTCCTGCATGGAGGTGGGGGGAGCAGGGGAATTCTTATTTGCATACAAAAGCAGGCTGAAGACTCCTTTGAAAGATGTTTAGTAACACAAATGGGACTTGTAAAGAGCAGAAGAAATCTTGTTTTTGGAGACAGGCTTTAATTTTAACCTTCCTTTTCTCCTTTTACATAAAATAACCAAGGACATGACTTCAGCTGTGAAAGAAACTGCTGTGTGTCTGCTCTGGTCAGTTCATTGTCCCTGTAATGAAGCTTTTTGTTGTACAGAGATTGTGACTTTTTTTTTTTCTTTTGGTAGGAATTCCAAATATTCTCTTTTGTAAAAATAAATCTAAATAAATTATTAAGGAGCTTTGGTAATTCTGATATTTTGCTTTGACATTAATATCCAGCTGCAGCAAGCTAAACTGGGTGAAAAAGGCTTCTCAAATTCAAAATGGATTAACAAAATTCAATTAATTAATTAAATTTAATGGATTCAAATAGAAGACTAGGTAATTAAGGAAAATTTCCTATTTAAGAAGGAGGTTGCATTGTTTATGAAGCACACAAAAATACCAATATTTTTTCCACTCTAAGCTTGGAATTAATTCCCTGGGTTATATCCAGTGCAAACACTGAAATGTTATATGACCTCTATTGCACAGAGGTCCTTTGCCAAAAGCTCATTGCAGTAATGGGCTTTAATATTTTTTGCATTGGATTTTACTCTACTGTTGGTTTTATCATTCTTGATCTCGGCAAATGTGCTTTATTGTCTGGATCATTTAATTTTGTTAGGCAAACGTGCTTCATTTTTTAATGATAAAATGTTAGCATACTCTTCAATAATAACTGTTTTTCCTTTCAGAGCTACTGATGCATAAAGTCTAATCTTTTGTAGTTGAAGGAAGATGTTCTTTAAGAACTGATTTAGGGTCTGCCTTTGTTTTACTAATTTTTAATTACATGCAGTCAGACCTGATTAATCTGAATTAGCATGCAAAGCCTCTTTTTAGAACTAAATAAAATCAGATTAACAAGTAAAGGATACATACAAGGATGTGTTCTAAGGTTGGTTAAAAGTTAAATCCTTCTTATTCTTAAGCATACAGACATTTCTGTCTGAACATTTTAAGTATTCTAATTGGGCACACAGTTTTGTAGTGGAACAGAGCTTTAATTCCTCTTGACTTTTGAGTGAAGCATCTAGGCATCATAATAATATTACGCAATGAAATGCCTTTGCAGGGTTTTATAACTGGAACTGGACTTAACAAGATCAGTTCAGCCACCGCCCTTATGAACACAAGTATGTTAAAAGAGGTGGCACTAGGCTGCAATTTCTGAAGTCACGTTACTTTTGAAAGAGTACCTAATGCAACCTGATATGAACCAAGAGTGGCTGCAGGGAGGGTGAAGGCCCTGCCTTTCCTCTGAGCTCTCCTCTGCTCTTGCTCCTGGTTACCCACGTTGTACTGGCCTTGGTGATGGAGCTCAACACAAAATGGCAGA
>VRYO01001463.1:44358590-44376896 GCA_009812075.1 Sialia sialis | reverse complement strand
AGAAAAAGAGAAAAATCTGTCTTTCAGGCATTATGGACCATTTGTCACTTCAGTCACAGTGTGGGATTGCACTCTAAGGAGGCCAAAGTCTTCAGCTCAGCTGTTCTTGAGCACCCTGTTTACCTCACAGGAGTAGTGTCAGTAAATTCTGCTGGATTTAAGTATGTGCTTTAAGCAGAGGTAGATTTGACAATCCATTGTGGGCATCCAATTAAAATGTTTTCTGACTGTGGTTCACACACAGGTCCCTGCCTTGGTGGGAGCACACAACTCTCCTGGTGTTTCGCTAATAGGAGTAAACCTGCTCTTCTCTGGGCAGAGGTCAGAGGTATGCAGAAACCTCCTTGGAGACAACTCCCTTTTAAAATTGATTGCAGACTATTATACTGCTACTAAACAATTACTTCTAGTTGTAAGAACAGCACAATATAGTAACTCTACATCTCATTTCTATTTTTCTACACCAAAACATGGCAAATTGCACTGGTAGCATTTTGATGGGGAAAAAATTATTAAAAAGCTTTTGAAATACAATGGAAAAGGTTACTGTAGCACAACGTTGGTTATTTTAATTTGAAATGATAAATACGCATCTAGTAGAGGACAAAAAAGCCTTTATACTTGACTAACCCCTGCCCTATTTATACTACATTTTGCCGTGATATATTTCCGTACTGTGTACAATAAAATACAAATGACTCAAATTCATCAAGAAGGGATTAATTGGCATATAATAGAGGTCTGGCTACTATACTGGCAAGCTGCCAAAAGGAGAGATGAAAGAAGCTCGTGGAGAAGGGGGCATAAAAATGCATGTGATTGCAAAAAGCCAGCAACTATAGGAATAAGTTTATGTGCAAGCTAAGTCCAACTATGTGACCTGGTTTATATCAAAGAACAGTAGTGACATTATGAGATTCCCAACATGGAATTATTTCTATGAGTCATTCATATATTTAATTTTATTTAGGCTGAAGCTGAATTGCTTGAGCAGACAAGTGGAGTTTTGATATGGCTGTTTGGAAGCCGTAGGAACCCAGATGAGCAGAAACCACAACCATGCTAGTATGCTGATCACATCTTTTCAAGCTGAGAGGCCAAACACTGCAAATCTTTAGCTCTCTGATTAGACATTTTGCTTAGCTGGGGCCTAAGTCAGGAAAAGTCATTACTCTTTTCTTCTATTTTTACTTTTCTATTTTCCTTTTTCTTAAGACCATATTCTCCATTCATTTCTTGTACTGCTGTAGATTTTCAACAATGATCACATTATTGGTCAAATCCAGACCCTCTTTCCCATCCCCCATCTGGAAAGAACAAACAGTTTCTCACAGTTTCTTAAAAATCTGCTGTTGCACTTATGAACTTTAGCCGTCAGGCACTTAGATGCAATGTTTTTCAGGAGGGAATACAAATCTGTCCATTTCAGTGCTATTTCGCTTACCCTTAATTCTCCTCCTTCATTCTGGATAAATAAAAAGATTAATTCCCACACATTCTTGAAGCTCTGCTTGGCTCTAAATTAGATCAAGTTGGGAGTTTTGCTCATTACAGCTCTTCTTCCCTGCTGGCAGAGAGGCTCTTGTATTTGTCACTTGTATTCTTCCTGTCCTCCTGTCCTTACAATTCAATTGTAAATCCCGCATGACCATCATTCAACCAAAGAGCAGACTATCAGGGCTTTTGAACATGTTTCTTTCTGTAAAAAGTGTACAAATAAACACGCATTACTCCCAGACCAACCCTTACACCGCTAATAAAGTTTTAGGTGCACAGAAAATAATGCAGTTGAAAATACAGTGGAACACAAATTTTAAATGCTGCTTATCTCATTAGAATGGCATCTCGGCATTTCAGAGTGCCAGCGTGTCGCTTCTGTTCTGTGGGTTCTCCCCTTCAAGAAGAATTACTGTCTCTCTTTATGCAGGCATATTCTGTGACAACAGCTCCCACCATGTTTTTAATGCATATGCATATATATCTCAGGCACAGAAAAAGCTATGCATAGGATGAATCATCTGTTTCATAAACTCGACTGTGCTGTTGTCAGAACCTATAAAAATAATGTGACAGGCAGGCCTCAGCAGAGTGTCTATCCACCAGCTATTGTGAAGACAATCAACCACCTTCAATCTTCATCATCTTGGCTGGAAACCTGCCCCTGGAAACCCAGGGGAATACAGACACGCAGGAAGCCAAAAGTTTGACAGATCTGATTTTTCAATAACCAGGAATATGTGTTCCCTAGAAGAGGGTTTTGAAAGCACCTTGTCAGTCCCACCTTCCTGTTTATCCTGAAAGAGCTCCAGGCCGAGCAATTTTGTTGATTACAGCACCAGTGTGACTAGCCAATATGACTCCATCTAGAAGCACCTCTGCTCTATAAAACTGCAACCTTTTTAATAGCATGCTGAAAGTTCATGCAGACCTGTGGGGTATGGTATGCTCCTAAACATGAGCACACACAGGAGATCTCTCTCCTGCTTGTCATTCGAGATGGCCACCAACAAGCACCATTGAAAAGATTTTTCAATTTCTGAGTGTGTTCGTATTATACTCAGCAACTCAATCTCTCAGGTTGAGATTGCTAATGTTCGCTTTTTTTCACAAAGCCAAATGGAAAAATGGAGTGGCAAAAGATGGTAGTAGGCTCTGGCCTTCTTTCACCAGGAGAAAAAAATAAATTCAACACTCTTCAATCCTAATGCATGGGATTTTTCTCTTAAAAAGGTGCTAAAATACTAGGACTGGTCAACATAAAAGGGCCAAATCACACAACAAATTGGCTTACAAAACTATTAGTTCTGTGGACAAGGAGCCAAGGAAATTATCTTGGCAATTTTATCCCCCTGTAATCACTAAGATGATTTAAGTGGCCAGTGTGGATGTGGGGATTTTGATTATCATCACTAGGTCAGTGAGTCCATATTAATTTTATCATCATCCAAAAGTGTAGGAAAATAATAAAATAACCCCCCAAACACCATTGGAAATTCATACAAAGACTGTTTTAAAATTACAAAAAAGCCAAAATAATGTTGAGTTCAGTTATCAGAAAGTAAGAGTTGTGTCTACTATGCAATTATGTGAAATTCTGTGTGATTTTGTTTGATGAGATTTATGATTATGTGCTTCTTAATAAATCCTTCTATATTTGCACAGTTGAACTGAATTCCATGGAAGAATTGTATTAGATGAAATTAGTAGGTTTTTATACTGAAAAGCTTTTATGAATGAGAATAAGAAATTGCACGTCTTTTATTTTTTTTGAACTATCATGTTTATTAAGGACATTTAACAACAGTTTAATAAATGCTTGACCTTGAGCCCTTATTTGGCCTTGACTTTGATGATATGCAATTTCTCATTTGATCCAGAGCATAGGTTGAAGCCTCTTCAAAAGTGAAGATAAATTTCCATAATGCAAATTTGTCTGAAATTCAGATAAGACACAGACAGGTGAAATGTTATATAGTACATGGCTTTTTCCTCAAAGTTTTCATCTATAAACCCCTGCATCCTGGTTACCATATTCAGAGATGTGGAAAATGTCAGAAAGGAATAATTTTCTTTTCCTAAATTTCAGTAACCTCAATTCTACCTAAATATGAGACACAAAGCTGTCTGAAACAGAATGGACTTTTAATTTAAATTAAGATGCAATTGTAATAAACATTTGGCTAGTACAGAAGCATTTCTGAAAGTGAAAAATGTGTATTTAATAACGCTAGTAAAGATAGAGAGGGTATAAGGGCTGAATGTCTGGTGAGATCAACTCAGCCACATTTCTGTTTCCCTGGTTCAGCACTGGAAGTCCCCTTGCTTCTTTGAGAAACAGCTTGAACAAAACACTAATGAATATACATAGATGATGCAACAAATCCTGTGCTGGCAGAGGTACAGATTTTATGACCTAATAGGTCTTTTCTCTCTCCAAAGGCTATAATTCTCTGAAAAATGAATCCCTTTCCATGGAAATGTGAGTATCTACTGCACAAAACAATTTTATTTTACAGAGTGATGTGACTTGGTTATACTATGTGGAGATCACCTGCACTTTGATAAAGGTAGAAAATTAAGAGATAACCATTGTGTTAACAATAAAGGCCCCAGGAGTGTAAATTACTTCTTTTTAAACTACCTTAAACAATTACCCCATTTCTAGGCAACCCAGCCTGCTGCCTGAATAGTTTTGTGTTTTCCATAATCCCACTAAAGTCTTACAAAGTCTTGCTGAATTTAATTTCTTCAGTTTCCTATTTGTATTCCTGTACTTTCTCAAATCAGCAATTATTCCAGTGATGTTGAATTATACAGAACCTTTTGATTATAGTGCTGCAAAACACAAGGAACCTTCAATATAATTGAGGCTTCTACAGTGGTCAAACCAGCCTCATCTGTTTCTTTATGCAGAATTACAGAAACAGTTTGACGTGGCACACATTCCTCACCAATTTGGCAATCCAAAACTAAGTTTAAACGAGAAGGTACTTTGGCACTACATATAATTCCCAGAAATACAAAGAAGAAAATTTCAGAACAGGATGACTCAACAAACAGCCTTAAAAGAAAGATCTGCTTTCATTTCCTGCTGGAATCAGTAACAAAATAAATTTCAGGCTCCTCCCCTCCCCCCTTCTTATTTTTTGACCAGCATCAGAATCAGCTTTTTCCAATGTGGGCCAAACTCTGCTGCTGTTATTTGGTACTGATTTCCTTTGTGCTCTAGGCTAGACTGTGCAATTAATTTTTACCAAGGTCTGTTGTGTAATTTTACTGAAGATCACTAATTTTTACCAAAGTCCTCTGGATAATTTTATTCAGGTCTGCTCAGCAGGAAGCTGCTCTGGCTTCTGCTCTGATGATCTAGCCAAATTCTGGATGCTGCTTTCATATCTGGAAGAGAAGTAATGCACTGCAAGGGCTTCTGAAGAGAGCAGGGCATGTAACAGATACAGTGGCAGGAATCCGGGTGAGGTCTGCTCAAAAATGCTTTTATTCCTAATCCATCTGGAATCTCTTGTTTGAGCTGATGCAGTGTGCATTTATTAATCTGATGTTTTCTTATCCCATACTGTGTAATTCCATGAACTTTGAGAATTATTTTTATTTATAGTATTTTTAGGAGGGAAGAAACAGATACTTTACTGAGGAGATTTTTCTAAAACTTAGAGCTCACTGTCTGCTATTTGTGACAGTTTAGCTGACAACCTGTTTTTGATGTGATGATTATATTATTTGTGAATGCATTTTGTCCTCCTTTTCCATAACAGGTTAAACTGTAGATATTTCAGTGCCTTGACTTAATGAGGTCTTTCCTAACCTAGTAAGCACAGCTTTCTACTTCCTACCTATGAAATAAAAGGTGAAAAGACAAAAAGAAATTTTTTCTTCCTTTTCAAGTGAAAAACATTTTAATAAAATTGTTGATAAGTTGTGTATAGCTGTGGATGATAAAGACAACTGAGTCATGTATCTGAAAGCCATTTTGAAATCCACAGGGGCTGGAGGTATTTCAGGGAGAGAAGATCAATTCTTCCTGAAGTGTGAAAACCTCAGAAAATATTTCAGTTGTCCATCTACTTCAATCGTGACATCTACTTTTGCTTCAAACCATTGCTTGACATATTGATGTGTGTGTTTTCCATATGCTCCCTTGAATGAACTGAGGAATCAGATGATGAAGGCTTTGCCTCTGAAAGCACACACTCCTTTTTGAAAATTGGGAGAAATTGTTTCAAACCTCAACTACATTACTTAAGAGGTATAACCCTAGTGCTATGGATACCAGAAATCTCAGCATGGGAAGGTTTTCCTCTTGTCCCCTTGATATTTCACAGATTCTGCAATCAATATTTTCTTTCACCTGTAATAAGGAGTCTAGAAGAAGTAGAAACTTCTGTCATTTACATACCAGCTGAATCCACAAAGCCACTTAAACACTTATTTCTCATTGATTTTTAGTTAGCATGGCTCCTAAATGCTTTAGTGGATCTAGCAAGTAATATTTTAATCTCTTTATTGGGAAGGCAATTTTATGGCCAAATATCTTAAAAAACCAAGAATATTCATGTGTCTGTAATTCATGATTTTGAAAACTTGTCAGTATATTTTACTGCTGTGCTCAGAAGCATAATTGCATGGTTTATAAAGTATAATCAATATTAGCAGACTCAGGTAGAGAATAATCTAGATCTCTTACTTTGCGTGTCTCCTGTATTACTACATTTTTCAATATGTTTGGCAACATTAGCAATTAAATATCATGACTTTGAGAGGGAATTAGAAAAAGCCTGGGTCCAGTCTTCCAGTTCCTCTTGTGCATTTTTAGAAATATTAAACAATCTCAAACGGTGTTTGTCTGACCCATCAGACAAGTTTTATATCTTTTTTTCTGTAGCTGGGGCAGTGCAGAACAGCCAGAGCATGCTGATGACTTTGGCTCATTAATTTTAGCGAGACATTGGGTCTGAAAGTTGTTTAACACTTCTGGACTGAAGCTTTCTCTGCTTCTTTGGATGCCTGATGAATGCAGTTGGCAGTGCTGTGTCTAGAGCACCAGTCCTCTGACTAACACTTCTTGGAGCCACACTGAAACACAGCAATGAATGCAGCTATGCAACAATCAAAAAATGCATCCTGTCACCCTTTTATTGCCTTGCTGCACTTTATGGCCAGCTCGTTTTCACAGAAAAAATGCTCCATCTTAAGGAGACGAAAGGGAAATCAGACCCTGTGGGCAATGGTGGAGGAGAAGGCTGCTCTGCTCTGCCAAACTTTCAGTGGTCCCATGGGGCAATTACCACACCTCTGAACCACTGGAGGAAGTTGCTATATTCATTCTTACTATTCAAGAGCAGTGCATGAAAGACCTTGTGTGGAAATCCTCAGCTGCTGTTACAAGGCTTTTTTAAGAGTCAAGAGTCAGTTTGGCCCTAGTATACCTTAACTTCATACTAAAGATCAATGGGGCAACCCTAACATAAAAAACAAGGAATGTACAACACTCTTAATCTGAAAAGGTACTACATTTAATGACACATTACCTAAAATATATTGTCTACTGGTTTCAAAGTTAACACAAAAATATAAGGCAGGTGGCTCAGTCTGTGAAATAAGGTTTATGTCTAGAGGTTGTCCTGGTTGTTACTGGAACACGATCCAGCTCTCTTCTACTCATAAATATCAGACTTTGGAATACTCCAGAGCAGGACCAGCTATAAAAAATGTTGTTTGCTATTAAGAAACTCTCTGCACTATCCAAACAAGATTATGGAATCCTAGGAGTTGGCCATGAATAAATAATTGCATGAACTGAACAATTCTATGATTCTATAATTTCAACAGAAACACTATAAGGGCTAATGTTAAGAAGGCATCATGGTATTTAACAACTTATCCTTCTTAAAAAGAAAATCAAATTTCAAATATGTTAGACTTATGGTAAACTGAAGTTATCTGGTACCACTAACCATAAATCTGCATTACTGAGATGCAAGTCAAAGCCATGTATTTGTCAGTCCAGGGAAAATCATGAGTTACTTAAATAAAAAGAAAAAATAAACCCCAGCAGACAAAGAAACCGAACCCAACCAAACTATTTCTGCCTATATTAAGCTATCATGGGATGCCATAGGAGATATGATCTCTGGCCCTGCACCAAGCCCAGCCATTTCAAAATTATACAAGTGCTCCTTCCCCATTATCTGCTCATACTAACTGAAAATTACCAGAAGTGTGCCAACCAGTCCACAGACGGGATGAGACAAAACTCTAACACTTCAAGGTTCAAGTGTCTCTGAGGCAGCAGCAGCAGCCTCCAGAGAGCCCATGGGAGACATCCCCACCAGTCAATAGAGAACTCTCTGTCAGCCCCACTCCTCCCAACCTCACCCCTTCCTACCTGCCAGCTAATGAGGGAGCTCATTGCAGAGAGGCAGAGATGCTATGCCCACAGGCAGCTGCTTTGAATAATGCCCATTTACATTGGTATTCTAGTCCTGCTTTCCCTTAAAGCTGAAAATGTAGGGGCTTACAGCAATTAACTGTCCTTATGCATCCTGATGAGGATGTGAAGTTGAGCCTATGGGGTTTCCCTTTATGGGTGCTGTTCAAGGAAAGAAAACGGGAAAATCGATGAGTACAGAAACTAGCATAAAATTAAATCTTGTGAAACACACAATCCTACATTTATTTATGCTCATTTAACATGTTAAATGGGCCATTAGGAGGCCATAACTTTTCCAAGTGCTGCTGTGTAATCCAGGCCTTACTTTGCTACTTCTTTAACACTTCTAGAAAAAGTAAGACAGCAAAGAGATTTAAAGTTCGTTTGTAACTTGTTTCTGTGAGTAGCAGCGCTCTGGATGCATGTTTATCAATGTGCCTTTCAGTCTTGGAAGTAGAAAAATGGGTGTTTTGGTGTTTTCCTCTTAGCACTTGCACTCTGTTAACAGAGTAGTCACAGTTGTTAGCTCCTCTGACCTGTTTCAGCAGCTACAGGCTGAAAATTGGACAGAAGACTCAATCCAAACAAAAGTGACAACTATGAAGCAGCACAAATCTGTCTGCTCACTTTGGAGACCCTGCACCTTGTTATCTTTCTGTCCTGATAGGATATGTGAAAAAATGAGGAAGACATCTGGAAGAGCGCTTAGAAGTGTGCAGGAAAGAGAAGTAAGGGAGCCAGCAGCAGACAAAGCAGCATGCTAAGCAGTTCCATCTTGGAGGGACTCTCCGTGCATTCCAGACCACTTTGCCTGGTGCTTGTACAAACTTGAATTGCCTTCCTGAGCCATGGTCCCATTTCTCTCTCTAGATGTTTGTATCTCTGTTGTCCTTATATACCCCAGCTTATCAGTTTTGTCTGGTTTTCTTACAAAAAAGTGAAATAAAACTTAAAGCAAAAGAAAGAAGAACATCTATCAGTACATAAAATGCTTCAGGCAGATTTTCATCTGGAAAAATATTAAGGAATGAAAAGGAATGTATAAGTGAGCTACTATGAACAACAATAAAATGTAGTGATAAAAATTACATGTAAAAGAGAGCTGAGCCATCGGCAGAAAGCCCACAGGTTGCTCCTGCAGCACACAAATGTCCAGCCTGACATTTAAATGCCCGAAAGGTCTGTATCATTTGCTTCCTCAGTGCACTGTGAACAGTGTCCTTTAACAGTTACTCTAATAAGCGGTTCGAGGGAAACACCCTCGTATTTTCCATTGATATGCAAAATGTTTCCTTAGAGAAAATAAATAAACCAAGAATGAATAAATTTAGGCTGTTAGATCGTGACATTTCTTTACAAGTGAAAATCTGGGCCAAGAGTCAGCTAAATGCATCAAATATATCTCCTGGAAAAAAAAAGCAGCCCAACCAAAACCTAACAACTCTGAAAGAAAAGGTGTGATAGAGAAAACAGTTACATAAATTGTTCTTCTTATTATTTCATTGTATAACTGGCTTCATAAGGGACCCATCAACATCAGAGGTGAACCTTCACTGTATCAATCTATTAGTGGCTTCTCAAAACATCCCTCCAGGTCAGTAGTGCTGATTCTGTTCCACAAATGATGTTTAAGGTTTAAAAGAGCATAAGGAGTGCCTTTTCAATTTTATTGCTTATCTGCATCAACAATCCATTTCAGGTATGAGCAGGGAGAGAAAAACAAGAAAGAAACAGAAAGAGCAAGTTGTATATAAAACCCCTAAACCCTTTCAAAGTTGAGAAACAGGTCGGGAGGCAATAGGGACCAGGGTAAAAAGAAAGTCTTGCTGTGATTACTTTCTTCACTGAGATGAAAAGGACCAGTGTGGGGCACTTCTGCCTCTTCATTGCTCTGGGCAAAGAATTTGCTCAGCAAAAAGTGTTAGATTGCAGGGTTAAGCCAGCCACAGCCCTCTTGGCCATGGCTTCCTGCCTCTGGCAAAGCTGCAAGCAAGTTTGTGCTTATTTGCTTTGAACTCAGTAGCTTACACATGTGGTTTCTCTGTGTCTGAAGGCTATCTCTGTGATTGCTGATGTGGTCTTTCCCTTTCTCCTTCTGTGGCCCTTCTTTTGTGGAGGGATTTGGGCAGAACAGCTCTCATTTGGCAGTGTAGTGCTGTGGGACCCCACCCTGTGCATGGGACACACCTGCCCTAAAAAAGGGGGGTGTTGCAGAAGAGCAGTGTGTTCTTGTGTGGGATCACCTGCAGTTTGCTGAGTCCTTGCTCTCCTGTGCTGTGGTGTTGGGAACCCTGCTGTGTGGTACAGGTGAGCTTGTGGAGTTTGGCTTCTGATTTCTTGGGGACCAAGCATCTGCTACAGGGAAGGCAGTGGAAGGCACTGGAATCAGTAATTCTGATGTACTCCTTGATGCTACCCTTGAAGAAATGTGGAAAATCACATTCTTTACATATCAAGAATGAATTTGACTTATATCAAGGTTAATGGTAAATTTACAGTTTATTTAAGTGGAAACAGATCAGGTCACATGTTGCTAGAATTAGAGCTTGGAGCAGGAAAAGACATTGAAACTTAAAAAGGTAGTTGTGGTTACCTGGACATTTTTACACTGTTGAGCTGACTGAAACAGCCCTGCAGTCACTTGTTCTTGCCCTATTTGTTACGCTGACCCTGGAGTTTGTACATGGAGCTAAATTACTTTTCTGGGTAGAAAGTAAGGAGTTTTGGTGGGGGTTAATTTGCAAATGCATGTAATCCCTTATGTTGTTTATTCTGTGCTTGCATGTCACAACAATTGAGTGGAACAGGGACAAGTGGCCAGAGAAGTTGGGAGTTTCTTAAACTACTTTTAACACCACCCCATTTCACCTTTTTCCTATTTCCATTTCCATGAAATGCAAAAAGAAAATTATATTTCATCTTGTCTCATCATGGCTGTTGCTGCCTATGTGGCCCTGTCTTCTGTCTTTCAGAGATAGTTCTGGGTGGAAGTGCTGAGGGCAAGTCTAGGTAGATGAGGTGATATAACTCTTACCCTAGCTGGAACACAAAGTTGGCCAACACCCTCACAGCTGGTCAGACTTCATGTCCACTGGATACCAGTGTGAATTAACAGCCCACATCTTATTGTGGGAGTACAATAGCTGCCAACGTGTGTGTCCTCAAGCGAAAATAAAGTAAACTGCCTTACTTAAGTCTCTCTTGTAGAACCCTAAACCAGGGCAAATTGCCTCAAATTTCCTGGGGCAGACCACTGTGCTGATGTATGGTGACCTGACTGCACCTGTGTCCTTAGTCCAATAGGAAGCACATGAATATTTTAAAGGACTGATTCCTAAATATTAAGGCATTAGTCTTTACGTCACCAAGCTATTATAGTATGACATTCCCTTCTGGGAAATAATACACTCTATTTGCCCTGCCTTACAGTTTATTTGCCTTCCACTTTTACACCTTTTTGCCCAGGAGCATTCTTGTTTCTTAACCTTCTTTTAGAAGTGCCATTAATGCCATGGGCCTGTGTCCAGCTGCTGTTACTGTTGCTGGTCCCTCCCCACAGCTCCTCTGACTCAGCATTTTGTGAAACCACACTTGGCAGGAAACACACTTTTAGAGGGACCAACTGTAATTTAGACAAAAAAGACCATTAGCTGCACTCAGCAGCAATGGCAAGGCTGCTATTTTGCTGCTGTGTTAAAGCAGACCAAGGCCAGGAAGAAATATATTATTTATGTTCCCTAACTTTTAGATAGACAGCTTTTCTAAACTTACTCTGCTTCTTTTGCGGTATTTTGTTCAAACAGATGACAGGGTCTGTTGAGAGATCCTGCTCTGTGGCATTAAGTAGTTAACATTTAACAAGGATCAACCCACAAATCCACAGATGTTTCTGTGAGTGCTTCAAAGGAATGTGGATTTTTCTAAAATGGGAAGACCATAGTATGTGGCAACCAACAACAGCAAGGCCATTGAATCTTCTTTCGTCTCCCTGTAGACTGGATTCCCTCCAGAACTGCCTGTTATCCTCACTAGGACTGAATTACCACTTCTTCCATGGCCAACCAGCCACTGGATCTCCTTTTGGATGTCAAACAGGAGAAAAGCAGAGGTAACTTTAGGTGATATATTTACTTTCTGTCAAGGCTGGAGGATATTTCTTTTAAAAGAGCAGAACTCTTTGCTGATAAAGCCAAGGTCTCGGAATTGTAAAGGTAGACACTTAAAAAAACTATATGGCTTCTGACAGGAAAACCAAAACTTTTCTGTGGGAACAGGGCAGTCAGAAAGTCTATTCATCCCTTACTTTAGGCACAGCATTAAGGACGGGTCAAGGATAATGAGCTGTGATTGTAAGAGTCATGTGTCAGAGACAGATGTAGCAATGTGTCATTTCAATCACGGGAGAGTGAGTGGGAAGGGTATTTGTCTTCTCAGGGAGAAATCTGTTTCCTCTTTCAGCACCGTCACAGCCTCACAGCAGTTATTGGTTATTGCTCTGAACTGGCAGGTTCTGCTCCTTTTTCTGGACCTCTAGAGAAGGGTGAGAGCCCACTGTAGCTTTTGATCTATTGCAATGCCTGGCTGCAAGACAGCAGGCTGGGCAGTGCAATGCGGTGAAATAAAATCCATCAGCAATTAAGCAGAATATTCATGACAGTGATTGAAGATGATTTTATTTCCCGCTGCCTTTGTTTAAAGAATGTCCTTTCCATATACTCATAATGTACACGACAAATGACTCCATAGCTGTGGGGAAATACATAATACTCTCCGTCTCCCATCCAAGGCTGACCACCAAATGATTAAAGCAGGTTAAGGTTATTCCCAGGAAGGACTTGCTAACTTCTTTGTTACTGATGCTTATTTGGGCAATTTTGCCAATGTATGTTATATTTGCAATTGAAAAACTTTTTAGCCTCATATCTGAACTCAGGTGTGTCTGCATATAGAAAGACATCTATGTATAAATAATTTAAAATATTAATTTCATTTTAATGCCTTTCACACTATGGAAACAAGCATGAGCAAAGGTAAGTGTTTTAGCATGTACAAATCATTCTCTTTCATTGGAAAATTTGAACATTTTGGCTAAATAAATTCTGAGAAAGGTTGGGGTATTTTTTTTTCCTGGGGAAGGAAGGAAGGAAGCACCAGCAGGTGTGACCTATCAGTGCAAATGAAAAACAAACAAACCAAACCAAAACCCTCCCTAATGCAACAGGTTGGAAGACATTGATCCCAATGGAAAAGTGATGCTCACTGGTTGAAATATCTCCCAGGAAAATCCCCCCGTGGATTTTGTAATGCATTTAAATACAAATTTTAAAGAAATTGTCTGATAATGTGAGAATTCAGCTTTTTTGGAACAGCTTTCCAGGACTTCTAGTCTGTTTGAGGTGTATCCTCTCTAAATAAAATTCCAGTTATTTTAAAACAGAGCAGAACTCAGCACTAGAGACAATCAATAGATCCGATTACAAATTTAATGGCCTGATTCACCCCTGCTCTCCTTCAATTTTGGAGCAGTGTGAATCCAGTGCTTTTTATCTTCTCATCCCAGACACAATCTGGACTAGCACAGCAAGAAACAAGTTTCTGGGAGCTTAAGCTTGTTCCGCTTAATTTCTTTTTTTTTTTTTTTTTTTTTTTTTTTTTGAGAGCAGCTGTCTTTGAGATTTGTGATCTTTTCTAAAAGCATGACCATAGTGATCATAAGGGCTTGGTGAATTTATTAACTCTGCTTGATTAAATCCTCCTTTACTCCATTTTGAAAGAATTAGTTTCGGAACACAGATTTAGATCTCCTCTACCTTGTATTTGCCAGATGTAGGATGAACTTTAAAGGCATTTTTAGTGCTTTGGACCTGAACAAGAAATATCACAATATGTAGTGTAAACCACTGAACACAGAAATTAAAGATCATTGATATTTCTTATTCCAGACCCTGAACTCTGGAAATGGATTATCCAGTGGTACCCACCTTCCCTTGCAGTCCAGGAATAAATGTGTGACCCTGGCTTGACAGCTAAATGATTTTTTGAGGGATCCAAAATTGGTTATGTGTTATCCCTGAACAGTGTTTTCCTGCCTGAAAAACCTTTGATGAAGGAGGTTGTTTTTCAATCAGATATCAGATATCATCTCTTCTGAAAAGAGATGAATCTTATTAGATCTCCAATGCAAAGATGTCTAAAGGCTGAACACTTGACTCATGAAAAAAAAAAACCCTGAACTTCTAAGTTGTGGAAATTATATTTTCATCACATCTACTTTGCTATCAGCAATTATTTCTTTTGCTTAAATATGACCAAAACTCTTCTCTCCTTCTCTCTTTCCTTTTATAAGTTTCCTTTTTTTTTTTTTTTTTTTTCCCAAGAAATCATTAAGTTAATCCTTGATAATCCAGGAAAAAAAATAAATAAAAGAAGCACTAATTCAAGCTCTTCTGTGTGTGTGTTCAGCAAAATGTGATACAACTTCACCATTAAAATGCTTGGGTTTCTATCCAAATTCTAATAAATACTATGATGCATAAACTCATAAATGTTCACAGCACACGAATGGGCTGCCTCTGGAAATTACATGGCTTGAGCACAGCATGATTAGATGTAAAGGAAAGGAAAGAATTTATGACATTTCAAAGCTTCTTATAGCACAGTACCTTCACCTACACTTGCCAGTCTGTTACCACAGGGCTGTGGATTGTTGTTTAAAAGGCTTATCAAGGTTTTTCTTTCCTAAAAATAATGATGAAATTAAACATTGTCATTTTAAAATCTTTTCAGAACGGGGTTCTTATCTTCTCCCATTCAGTAGCAGTGCCTGGCTTAGGGAAGTGAAGAGGATGTGCATGATTAGCTAATGTCAGATGATATCCTAAATGACACAGATTAAGACACTTGGATTTTTCTCAACTTATATTTTAGTGTTATATTGGGATGTCAAAATGACAGCTCTGGAGGCTGAAGTCTCCTCTTTGCCCAGCAGTGGACAGAGGACGGGATAATCCTGTCTTCGTTTCATTCAGGTTGGTTTTCATCTGTCTTCTACAGCTGCTGTTTATTTTCCAATCAATGAAAGTTTGCAGTAGGGATTTCTCAGGACAATTTAAAAATTAGATTACAAGTGGAAGACCACTGGCATCTTTTACCTAGGAATCCATTGTCAGTAGCTTTTCTTTCTTGAGTTCATGGGCTAGTAATCTAGAGGCAGAAACTAATTTTCTAATAATCTTTAAAATTAACCTCATTGTTTACCTGTTTTCTTGATAAAAATGCACCTTATAACATGCAAAGCCTTGCAGACTGGTTTCGGTGTGAAAGTGTACTTGAGAGGAGACTGGAAACTCTTTCCACAAGTGAAAAAGCTGATTTACATTTAAACAGATTGTTTCTTCAGAAAGGAAGTTTACCTAGGGTAAATGCTGGGTGGGGATGATCTTTGAAAGGATGTTAATTGTACCTTGGTTCAAAGAACTCCTTGAAATTCCTGTAATGCAATTATGCTAAGTTAGAGGAAGCTAAAGGATTGTGTATTGGCGAAAATGCAGTTAAGATCTCAGTTGAAGTCATGTGTCAGAAGTGCTATTGATGATAACATTGACACCTGCCTCAGATAACTTCAAAGCCTGTGCTCTCTGTATGAACCTAAGTTCACTGAGCTCAGCTAGCAAAAGGACAAACTCAGACAGAGAAACCGGTCCAGACCTCCAAGAAGTGCAAATGGAGCTGTGCCACTTAACAACAGCACATCAAACCCCAGCTCAGCACCTTTTAACACAGAGGATACAATGGTGTGCTCTACCAAATGAAACCCAACACCTGTGGACCTACAGCTGTTCATCACAGGCAGAAAGGGATCTCTGTTACTATCTGCTTTCTCCATGCAGGTGGGAAAAATGAGATTGCTCTGTGTGAGTTTCTGAGAAAAGATGGAATGTAAAAGACAAGTTCCACATTGGTTTCTAAAAGCACCGAGGTTCTAAGGTTTCTGATGTCTTCTGGGCGTGAGTTCCACCCTTGCAGGGGGCCATCTTCAGACAGAATGGTGGCAGGTCTTTTTCTGTCCCACAAAGTACTTCAGAAATAATGAAGCCTGAACTGATGAATGCACCCAGAACTTAACCTTTGGCAGTAAAACTCCATGCTCTGTGTATTGCCCAGGGTTTTGTAAACTGCTGTTTAACAAAAATGTTTGTGCATTTTGAGTCTGCCTTGATAATTTCGCTCCTTTCAAACATAAATCTCATATTTTATTAATTGCTGCTCTGTTTGCCCAGTTCTGTGAAATGACAGGCTAGAGATGAGAAGCCCTAAGAATCACACACCCTGTTGGAATTTGCCTATGTATTTGAAATAAGAGTGGTTCAGCAGAACTCCAAATAATGGAAATATTAATGAATACATTATTAACATTTTTACACTAATAGTCCCTTTTTAGGGGATTTCAGATTTTAAAAATAAGGTGGGAAAAGGCTAGATTTTACTGCACAAAACACTTCTAATTATTTGGTTCAATGTCTGACCTGTCACAGAGGCTCTGCCTTTGGGTTCTGGTCCTTTCATTTCCCATTCTGCACACAAATGGAAGCATTCAATAGTTCCCACCTCGGTCACAACCATGTTTTCCTTTTCTGGGGAAATCAGGAATAGCAAAGTTGCAGAGCAGTCTGGGCCTTCCCCCGTTAGGAGTTCTCCTGTGGGTGAGGAACATAAGAAGATCTAGGACTACAGAGCTCCTCCAGCTTCTTTAGCAGAGATGCATCCAGCCCAGACCCTCAAGTGTGAAGGGACCCCGATTCAGTCTCTTATTGCTACTCTCCTCAGCACTGAGTTCTGTCCATAGCATAACTTAAAGAGTAAGAATCATGGACTTAATATAAGGAAATGCTGGAGGATTTCAGAATTTAGAATTTCGCAAAGGAAAATACTCCTCCCTGGTCATACGCTCTTACTGTGTTCACATGCCAGAAGTGCTTCTGTTCTGTCAGTCAAATGAATTCTCACTGAAAAATCATGTATGTGTAGTGAAGAGGAGAAAAAAATATCACAAATGCTCCTATAGTGGAACTGAAAAATATGGAGTCATAGAATCCAGATGACAAAAATAGATTAATTTTTTATGTAGTGCACTGCGGTTAATCTTTGTGCTCACAGTATACTTTATTTAGAATCACTGCAGAATTCCTCCTCTGGTTTTTCTCCCTGAAATTAGGCTGTATGCTTCAGACTTCACAGGAGCCTAAAGGTATTTGATTTAATTTATATCTATGACTTTTGTTCTTTGTTCATTTATCTTAATCACTGTTGGTTTTCTCTGCCAGTGACTATCCTAGATTTTTGTTCTGATACATCATTGGTTATTCTGATCTAAATAGTTCTCCAGTGAATTCGGGTTCCCCAAAATTTCAAAGTACAGCAATCTCATTTGAGGATGAGTATCATTAAAAGGAACAGTGGGATTAAACAATCTCAGAAGCAGAATGTGCTGTTATAATGTTTCTATAATGTTTATGGTGGTAATTCCAATCCTCATGCTAGCACCTGAGTTTTTAATGAGATTTTTAACTTAGTGTTTTTAGATACAATTACTATTTTAAAGAATATGTAAATATTTGTAAATATTACAATGTGGTAGGATGCTGGGTTGCTTTTTTTTGGTGGTTGTTAAGTATTCAAATGCATTATTTCATAATGTATTCAAAGTTAAACCACAATATTTCACTGCTATATGAAAAAAAATATTTGGATATTGAATCTTAAAAAATTAAAATGATTTATGCCAATTGCAAGAAAAAATAGAACAGCATATTCCAAAATTTGAACCTGACATCCATTTGTATTTACTTACTCAGTTATCACTTTTCAGCATGCAATTACATTAACATTTTTAGATGTTGGATGGTTTGACATTTTGTTCCAACCCTAGACAGCCAACTATGCCTTCAGATGGGTTTCTGCCAGCTAAAAATAGTCTTAGATAAGAACATACAATCTCCACATTAATATTAGTGACACACAGAAATAGTCCATATTGCTAATCAGAAATAATGAACGCCAAAGGATTCTGTGGCTTGTCCATTACTGTGCTAGGTCCTAGCTTGAATATATGCTGGACAGCCTGCATATCTGAGGGGTAAATGGCTACTTCTGTTGTAGAACTGTTGTCTGATAAAACTCGCAGCTCCTAGCAATTTAGGAGCATACGATACAGGGGGAGAAAGGAGTGTCTGGGTCATGGAAACAGATTCTCATGCCATGGTGCTTTTCTCAGACATTGCCATAAAGCAATGCCTTTAGTTACTGTTTAAAACTGCCTATTTGCTTGAAGCTTACATTATCAGAAGGTTGCTCCAGAC
>VRYO01001463.1:44236018-44357590 GCA_009812075.1 Sialia sialis | reverse complement strand
TGAAATTACTGTAATTTGTCATCATTGAGTCACAGCTTTGTCTTAAACTCTGTGCTGGTGTGTCTTGCGTGGCAATGCAAGTTGATTCACCTCTTCACAAAGAACACAGTGGAGGCTTCCCGAGGAGATGGACAAAAAAGTTCTCAGTCTTGCTAGAGCAGAGGGAATGCAAAAACTTCTGGTCACTGCCAGATAATCTCTGTAATCCAAGTTTTGAATCTTACTCTGTATGAGATGAATCAGTTCTTTGATGACAAATAAAAGCTTTGTCTGCATAGATGGGATTTATGATTTCCTTTTCAATAAGCAGAGGGATGTTTTATTCTTTTACATACCAAACTCTGAACATGAGACAGTGTTCTAGATGCCTTACTGTTTGAGTGTTCAAAGGTGGCCTTGCAGAAAGGAGATTTAGAAAAAGAAAGGTTTAAGATTTTAAGTATTTTTCTCCCTGTTTTGTTCCTTATAGTGCATTTGCAGGTTCCACTCACATAAGTCATAAAATTGCAGTATATTTTAGTCACAACAGATAGCATGTTGTAGGTTTGTCCATCTCTCTCTCTCTCTGCTTAAACGATTACTCCTGAGATAGGTGAAGTCATATTTGTTGTACCAATATTGGTGAGCCGGTTGTGCCAATATTTTTGTACTCTGCACACAGAGAGTAACGTCCTGTGAGCAGAAGATGCTTTTGGGAATACTTCAGCCCTGGCAGTCAAAGGTTTCACCAAAATTGCTTTACTGAGGACAGAAAATGCAACAGTAGCTGAATTGGAGAGTTCCCAGAAGACCATTTTGTTCTGAACCTAGGGTGTGAGAACTTTTGCTTTTAAATCACCGTGCCATGTAGTTAGAGCAAAAGATGTTATAAAAGCAGCATTTACTTATCTGGATTCCTTGAATTTCACTTCCACTGTTTACAAAGGACTAATCTGGTGCTCAGAAAAATGTGAAAAGGCCTTTTACAGAAAGCAGTAGAAAGACATTTTATGTTCCTTTTTACTGATTACTTTTCCTTGATGCTAGGAAACAATTATTTTAAGTGGATTACTTCCAAAGAATAACTTAATTTGACAATAAAACAAATACTACTTTCCCATTTATTGATGAATCAAGCGAGGTAATTGGATTTATTACTTCTGAATCTATGAGTAATCCTGTTTCCAAATCACATATGTGTTTCCTCCTCTGCTTTTATGTTTGTCAGGAGATGACAAGTATTTATTCATTGTCTTTCTGGTAGAATTTTTTTTTTTTAATCTGGACAACTACAGTCTTATGCATAGTTTCTGAGTTCAAAATAGAGCTAATTTATACGTAACACAGTATACATCCTTGGTGGAGAAAAGTGAGTTTCAGTCATTCTGAGTAGCTAGGAATACTAGGTAATTAAAATAAATCTTGCATTAATATCTACAATATGCTCACTAATTGGGATATAGATAGAGCAGTGTTGTGATGCTGTTTTGTGCTATTGAATGGCAGGGCCTTGGAAACTGAGAGGCCCTTGGGACATATATCCTGGGCTGGTATGTAGGAGATGCCTTTGATGGGCATATACAGCTAATGTGGGGAGTGGCCATGCTGAGTGTTATTGAAATTTCTCCTTCCTCTGCTTTTGAGCTTTATGCTATAAATACACCATGCTGAGTCTTTAGAAGATTATAGATTATTTTAGACATAATAAAATAATGGAAAATTTTTCAGCTAACTGAATTAGTCAAATATTCTTTTTTTAGTAGTTAATCTAGTAGCATTTAAGAATTTCTTTCACTTTGATATCTCATATCAGTTTGCAAACATTAAGTAAACTTAGAATCTGTACTTAAATTCTTAATTTGTTTTACAGTGATTGTTTACATCTACAATGGTCTACCAGTACAGCTATACACAGCATAAATATTCACACCAGCATGCTCCTGAAGTGGAAATGCAGCTTCCATTAGAAAAACTGTTCCTCTTTCAGTAGAGAATAAATTCTGTTCTTTGAGGAACTAAGTCTTCATATTCTGGTTTAAAGTGTGATTTCTTTTCATACTCCTGTTCTGCACAGTAATGCGAGCAAAACTCTTAAGAGTAGATCAAATCATGAGCAGGAAATGCTAGAGAAGCTCATTTAAACTCAGATTATTTCTTTCTGTAAAGGATACATGACCATTGTGCTTGAAATACATTACTGTATTGATGGGATTCATTGATCAGAATAGGCTTTTGGTCCCTCTGATAAAGATGGAAATCTGTTCTCCAGCTCCATCATCTTTACTCTCTGCTTCAGTGTTGTCCTCTTGCCTGATAAAGTGTTGCTTCAAGAAGGACTTCCAGAGCTGAACAAATTGAATTGAAGAGCCAGCTTCTGTCATGTGGAACCATAACCAAATTGCATCTGCTGCAAAGCACACTGTTCTGGTGGCTATCATGGTTTTACTAGGCATCTGATAAATATTTAGACATTTATCCTGGTAGTGCTCTTTAATGGTGGTCAGCAGTAAAGGATAAAGATTCACTTGGGAGTTTCCAGGGTTTCTGGGCTACCAAGCTCCATCATGGTTTTTAGCTGAAATGTTTCAATCCAGCTTTTCCATTTGTAGATGTCATTTGAAGCCAGTGCTGCACTTTTTAATTTTTTTTTTTTTTCCTCCAAATTAGGATAGAATGGGGTGTTTGAACTGAAATACATTCTTGGATAGAATTGAAGAAGGGAGAAGGAAAGACGTGTTATTTGCTAGCAAAAACATGCCATGGGCTTTGTGGCACTGTGGCAAAGATTGCTCTTGCTGAGTCTACTAAAAGACACAAATCCTGTATCCACATTTCCCTGATTCTTACCACATTTTTCTCTGTGCCTCCTTCTATGAACTGACAGAAAAAGCCAGATTTTTTGGACTAATGTGATATACTCTTTCTTCCTCAGTCACTTCTGTCTCCTCTAATTGCTCCCAGAAAGGGAGGGACTGTTACTGACCATGTCAGGGCTTTCCCACATCCCTTCCAACGCATTCCTTGCCTCCGGTCACCCAGGAAGAATCTGCTGTGTTTGATTTCTGTCTCAGGTCACTTGTCTCTCAGCTACGTGCCAGGTCAGTGCCAGTGAGCTGTCCTGCATGGCAGAGCTTTGCTATCCAGGCTGGTGGGTCAAGTTTCACACGCTCAAAAGGAGTCGGTGTAAAGACAAAGAGAGAAAGCATGTGTTTCAGTGCCGGTAATGAATAAACTGCCACATCAACTACACAGCATGAACATCTTCACCCAGCTGTGTTTATAAATTATTTTCATTAATTATCGTTCTTCCTATCACTTGACACAAACAAGGTTTTGTTTTTTTTTTGAAGTGGCCATTTTATTAATCCGTTATTCTTCTGAAGAATAATATCTGCCCTCCCCTCCCTGGCTTTAAGTGGCCAGAGATACATCACTTTCAAAAATAAATCTCAAAATGCAGCCCTGCAAACTGCTGCTATTTGGATCATCACTTATGAAAGAAGATTCCTTTTTCTTCTGTCCACCATGAATTAAAATAAAATTGCTTATAATCTATCTTTTAAAACCCTGTGGCCAAGTTAATGCCTGGCATCACAGTGCAGGAAACAGCAAAATTGCACAGTGGATGAACTCAAGTCTCAAGAGTTTAGTTGTGCTTTGAAAACTTTTTGATGTGTACTTTATTAATATTTTAAAATTTGTTTTGTTTTGGTTTTTTAGGCTGTTTAGGAGCTCTGAACTTTCTAATACTAACTCTAACTGGTATGGAATCCTAATAAAGCTAAAGGCATTTTAGCCCTCCTGTCAAAGCTTACAGTGCAAAACCAGCAAAAAAATGGTTATTTTTCAGATATGCATTTTGAGAGACTGGAAATACTTCCACATTTTTTGACTACAGAGAAGCTTTTTGAATTCAGACAAATGTATTTCACACAATTCATTTCAGGGCTGATTCATTTTATCTGTGTCTCCTGTGCCAAGTGGAAACATTAGGCCTCTTTAAAAAATGATGGGGCATAATAAGTGCTCCAGGCATTTGTTTTGCTGAAATGAAGTAATGGCAGGGAAGCATATGGTGAAATATATTTTTAATTACTTTTCAACAATGTTAAATGTTTTTTCCTTATTTTCATATTTAATGTTCTTGATCAAGCTTGCTAAATAGGCAGCTCTTATGGAACACACCACTTTGTGCAATAACACATGACTAATTTTATGGGCAGTACTGTATATCCCTGTGCATCAGCACTGTATTAGCTGTAGAACTTTTTTTATGATGCTTTTTACCATCCAAGGAAGCTGGGATTGTGAGGGGGATGTTTTGCTCCTGTTTCATTTTTTTTTCCCCACTAAGCCCCCAGCTCTCAGTACCTTTGTTGAGAGGTTTTTTTCCTTATATTTTTGTTTGGGCATGCAGAGCAGGAAATATGATTCCCTTCTGCTAGACTAAACAAAAGGAAATCCACCTGAGACTGAGAGGAGACACCAGTCTCCCTTTTAACAACTTCATTTCTAAATCACCCTTCCAACCCCTTCCTTCATCTCCCTCCCTGTAGCACAGGTTCCACACTAAAGCAAAATGAACAGAGGACACCTGTTCCCAGCCCTGCTAAAGAGAGAAGAGCTGCTAGTGCCTAAAGGCTAGAGCTGAGCTGAAAGTATTATGGCTACAGGTGGTGTCTAGGCTGTAGATATACCTGCACAAGGGACATGTGAGCCTATTGCACAATTGCAGTAAATAACAACTGAAAAGTTAAGTGACATCACAGGAGGGTGGCAGGGGGAAACCAAGGCACAACTGTCACACTTGTCTGCGCATGTATGTCACCTTTTAGGGATTACACAAAGGTTTTTAAATACAAAATATAAAGACAAGTAAGAAAACCTGGCAATTTGCTGTCAACACTTACAGCAGGTGACCACATTCTCCCCTCACTTGCTACAGAGCTGGCACAAATTCTTTTTCTGAAGATGTCACAGTCATCACTGGTATGGAGTGGAGGAATGCTGCTTGTAGCATGCCCTGGAGATCAATAGTCCCAGGCTATTTCAGACCAGTGAGTCCTTTTCAGAGATGAGAACTCCTCACAGAGACGTCTCTGTAACCATCGCCTCTTTTTCAGCTTGAGTGGCTTTTCTTCCTGCAGCCGTGGCAGTGTGGCAGAAAGGAGTTGGGATGGCTCTCTCACATGTCCAGCACTTCCTTTCTCACTGCTAGTGATTCAGGGGATTAAAGCAGCAGGAAATAAAGCAACAGATGGGGATTTCATTCATTCCCTGTGCTTCAAAAACTGACTCTGAGGAATACATCCATTGTTATTATTGTGACCTTCAATATGCTGCATTCAGATTTCAGTTTGAGGTGGGAGGGGGATGCCTATGAGTCTGAGGCAGTGGCCATCACTGTGGGAAGAAACACTGGCCTGATAGCTTATCCACATTATTCAAGAAAAAAAAAAAAAATCCAAAAAACAAAACAGCTTGTAGCAAAGGTCAGAGCGTTGAACGTATAAAAGATACTTGTTTTTCTCCATCCCTTCCCCTTCTCACTGGGAACCAGGGCAGAGAAGCAGAAGCAGATGGGGTGGGAGTAGGAGAAGTGAAGCCCAAGTATTTCTCTTGTGATGAGTTGCTGACATCTCAGAGCTGCCCCTGGTACTGGGAAAAAAGCCAACAAACAAGCAGAGAAGAGAAGCAGGAAGTTTCCTGAGGGAGAAGCAAGGCCATGGCAGTCAGTGTCCTGTCTCCCACACTGCCTGGAGCTGCGGAGGAGGAACCAGCCAGCTCTGGGACTGCTGGTGTGGCTTTTGGGACACACTTCTGTGGCAGAAGAAGGAACCACAGCCTTTTAACCTCGGATCAGTGGGGCAACCTTGTGTGGGTGATCTCCAAGAGGAAGGAGAGAATTTCCCATAGTTCTTTCTCTTCCCACGTTGCTTGTTAGAGTGCTCCCTGGGCAAACCCAGGGCTTCAGCCTCAGGATATGGAATGAAAGAAACAGCCTCCAGAAATGGTCTCATTCTTGTTTTAACAGATACCGAATGGAAAGATTGGTCCCAGGGAAAGATTTTGCTCTGGGTTTCCTAACTTGGGAGCACTGTGAAGTTTTCAGAACCTGGATGTGGGGGACAACATTATCTTTTCTAGAGTCTTGCTTTTAATCTCCACATGCAAAGAAGTGGGTCAGTTGCTCATGGCCAGAGACAGCAGTTCCCATTGCACTGTAGCTTGCATACTGAAAATAACGCTTCCTATAAACCAAGAGAGCCCGTAAAACATGACAAAAACTGTGAAGCTCAGCTTGCCAGGAAACTGTTATTGTGCATGTGTATTTTTTTAGGGAGAAAAAAATAAATCTTATATCCACATCCCGTTTTGTCAATCTTTTAAAACCCCTGACAGGGATGTGAATGTTGTTCAAGAGCTATTACATGTCATGATGATAATTTGTTCCTTTTGATGAGTGTGATGTCTGAGTAGTTTTTGATGATTGCATTTCCTTAGTCTGTATTTATTCAAAAGGCACTATTCAGACCTGAGAATTGTTTTCAAACAGTATGCATAAATGATTAGTCGTGCTTTCAGTTGTGCAGTTTGATACCTTTTCCCTTTAGATGTTAGTCTAGGTGTGAAGACTCTGCCCTACCTTGTGCATAAAGAACAGATCTTAACTGCTGCAGCAACTGAAAGATTTGGAATGATTTAAAGGTAAAACCAGTCACTTCCCACAGAATCATAAAATCATAGAATGGATTGCATTGGAAGGGATCTTAAGGATCATCTAGTCCCAGCCACCCTGCCACAGGCAAGGACATCTTCCACTAGGCCAGGTGTCTCAGAGTTCCATCCAGCCTGGCTTTGAACCCTTCCAGGGGTGGAACAGCCACAATTACTCTATAAGGTCTCACAGTAATCTTTTCTTTTCCAGGCTGAGTAGCCCCAGCACTCTCAGCCTGTTTTTACAGGAGAAGTCTCCATATCAAATTCATAGCCCTCCTCTGGACTCATTCCAGCAGGTCCATGTCCTTCTTTTGTTGGGGACCCCAGAGCTGGACACAGTACTACAGGTGGGGTGTCACAAGAGCAGGGCACAAGTACAGAAGTGTCTCCCTTGACTGCTGGTGACACTGCACTTTTGGGTTCCTTAGATATTCTTGAGCCTGATCTCCTACAGCTGAAAGTTCTTCATTCTCTCAGTCCCTGCCTTTGTCTTCTCAACTCAGGCAGTGTAGCTGGAGCACTTGCCAGTGAAGACTGAGGCAAAAAAATCATTGAGTCCCTCAGACATCCATATTGCAGGTAACCAGGTCTCCCATTTCCTTCTGGAGACAAGCAGCATTTTCCCTAATCTTTCTTTTATCATTGGCATATCTGTGGAAGCTTTCATTGCTGCCCATGACATTCCCGGTCAGATTTAATTCTATCATGGCTTTAGATTTCTTACCATGATCTCTGGTAGCTCAGACAATTACACAGTGTTCCTCATAGGCAACTT
Organism: Sialia sialis; assembly: GCA_009812075.1. Lineage (NCBI taxonomy): Eukaryota > Metazoa > Chordata > Aves > Passeriformes > Turdidae > Sialia > Sialia sialis. The sequence continues at coordinate 44,350,116 of VRYO01001463.1, read as the reverse complement.
GCTCTGGCTTACAACCTCTATAAACTTTCTTTTTGTGTTTGAGTTGGTCCAGGAACTCCTTGTTCATTCCACAGAGGCCTCCTGGTGATTTTGCCTGACTTCCACTTTGTTTGGATACATTGCTTTTGAGTTTGGGCGAGGTGATTCTTGAGCATTAACCAGCTTTCTGGGGCCTCTCTTTCCTGCATGGATTTATTCCCTGGTATTTTACCAAGCAAATCCCTGAAGAGGCCCAAGTCTCCTTTCCTGAAGTCCAGGATAGAGAGCTTGCTGTGAGTCTTCACTGCTGTAAGGGTCTCAAATGCCACCAATTCCTGGTCACTGCAACCAAGGCTGCCCTAGAGCTTCACCTTCCCCACCGGTCCCTCTCCTTCTTGGTGAAAACAAGGTCCAGAGCAGCACCTCTCCTCTTTGGTTCCTCTTGGAGAAGGAAGTTACCATCACTGCGTTCCAAGAAATCCTGGATTGACTGACTTGCTGTATTGACCTCCCCCTTAGGACCACAGCCTGTAAATGTGAGGCTGCTCTTACCTGTCTATACAGCACCTCAGGCACTCAATCTTCCTGACTGGCAGCCTGTAGCAGACACCCAGTATAAACTCACCAGCCCCTGCCCTCTCTGTGAACCTGACCCACAAGTTCTCTGTTGTCTTCTCATCCATCCCAAGACAGAGCTCTATGCACTATAGCTGATCACTGATGTAGAGGCTGACACTCCTTTGTCATTTCCCCTGCCTGTCCTTCCTAAAGAATCTGCATCCTTCCCTCCCAGCACTCCAGCTGTAGGAACCATCCCACTGCTTCTCTGTGATCACAGCCCTGCAGGTGTGAAGAATAAAATCAGTCAGAGCTCTGGGTTATCAAATCCTCCAAATACCCAAGCCTAAGGATGTGGTGTTGAGTAGCAGAAAGCTGTGTAAGCCCCTGCTGTGTAAGTAAATACCAAGGCTTCAAACACAAGACTTCCTGTTTCGAGCTTCTGTCTATCACCTATATGTGACATAGTCCTACTTTGCAGCTACTATGCAACAGACTCTAAATTGTCTTCTTTTTCAAATTCAAAAGGAACTCAGTCTGTTTAGCTGTTTAATGCTTCTCTAAAGCATCTAGGCATTTTAGACTAGGCTTACCATAATAAATGTTTATTGCAGTCATATGCCTTTGAAAAGAAAGTTCTTCATCATACCAGTGAAGAAAATACTTTGTGAGTGCTGCAATTTGTTTTTTTGCTAAGTGACAAGCAGCATCTGAGTTTGGATAAAATAGGTGTGTGTATTTTTTGCTGTTGTCAATTGTTTTGTTTTAATACTCCATTATTATTGTCCTTTAAAATTTGACAGAAACAAAGGAACAACTTTTCTTGAGAGAGGACCTCTAGATTCCCTTTATCTACGTCAAACAATAATTAAACACCCAATGAATTGTCAAAGCCAAAAAACCATTTTGTTTTAATAGAACATATTATGTACTGAAGTCTGTATAGCTCCTGTATTCTGATGAATTTTAGACTCACATCTATTTGGGGAAAAATATGTAGGGAACAGTTGCTGCACAAATTGGGTTTCAGAAGAGATATGATTGAGTAGAGGGACTAATTTTAAGAGTGCAGCAACCATAAGATGCATGTGAAATGAATACCAACTCATTTTATCTTTGTCACTACTGGAAGCAGTATATTTGACAGCTTTTACAGTATTTGCTAGGTTTTTGACTAGAGTTTTCATCACTACTGATCCTGTTCTTGGATCCATTCTTTCTCCTTCCCTTTCTTATTTGACCCCTGTTTACAAATGAAATATGCCTTCTATCCTTTGGTTTTTGAGTGGTTTTTCTTTTATTTTCTTTTTACTTTTTTATTGTTTATGTATGCAAATTGTATTAAAACTCGTATGACATGCTTCATGTAATGTGGACACACAAAATTGGGAAAAAGGGGATAGGACTTTTTCATTTGTTGCTGGATATTCAGGTAATGGACAAATGTAATTTAAGGAGATGTTCTATCAAATGCAGAAAAGATCTTGTATTGTGTCTCTTCTCATTGGTGACAATGTGTATTTAAATTTACCTGATGCCTGGGTTCTTCTACAGCTTGTGGCTGTAAAGCTGGAGGGGGAAGCACATCCTGCAATTTTACCACAGAGGACAAAAGAACAAATGTCTGAAATCAGAGAAGTACTGAGAGGCCACCATTATGCATGGAGATGAGGAATGGCACAGCTGGAGTCCTGCATAAGTTTCAGATGGCACTAAAGTGTTTATCTGGGGTTGGTGTGAGGGTGGAGTAAAGTACTGATGTGACATTTTTATATCTCTGTTAAATGTATTCCTAGTCCTTTAGCCTTCCCCTTCCTTTAAAGAAACTAAATGTGTCCTTCAAAGGACACTGTTCATCCATTTGAAATGAATTGTAAATCCTTTCCTGAATTTGAGCTCGCGTCAGAAATGGGCTAAGAGAAGAAATGAACCAGCTCTGTGAGACAAGCCAGACAGAGTCTGTATAACATGTACACCCTTAAAATTAGTTACTGTCTTCTTCTAAAAGCAGTAGCAGTGTATGAGTTGTCATCTTGATGTTCTTAGACTGTCAGTTTGGCTCTAACTAAGCTACCATTTAAGGCCAATTTATACAGGGCATAAGAGGCTTATAAAAATAATCAACAATAGCTGCTTCCATCTATCCTTTTCCAGAGAATAATTTTCTATTTGATTCTAACTGATGTTTATCAGCATTTTTCTCATGAATATTTCTGATTTTTTAAAAAATATTTGTTTGTCCTGTGAAATTTGCTCGCTAAAGATGCTGTTTAATTTCATGGGCCACACTGGAAAAATGTCTGTGACTGCAGGTGAGGACTCTGAGTCATAGATGTGTTTATAATCAGCTAAAAAGGAGCAAATGCACACCTCCAGAATTGCAAATTTCAATACCTCTTCTGACAGTACATTGAAGATGGTATCATTTTTTCAAAGCACAATAGTATTTCTAAATCAAATATCTTACTTTCAAGATATCTCATTTTCTGTTCCAAATAATCTTCAATCCACAGTGTAACTTTGTCATCCATAAAAAACCCTGAAATTAAGAGGAACATTACATGATTCTAGCCTCTATTATGCATCTTTATATTTGTTGAAGGCTTGCTGTAGACTCTGCTTGTTTCCAAGGAATGAAAATTGCTTATTATCCTGGATAATGAAAGAGAACGTCGTCATCTATAATTCCTAGTTTAGGATACTTACTGTACCCTTCTCTTATAAGAGGGTTGGCAGAAAAAGAGTTCAGTAAAGGAAGCAGCTCTTAAAATTTTTCTTAAATAAAGGAGGGATTTGTTTGCAAGTAAGATTTAGATGTCCTTGACAGCAAAATGTATTGGAACAACTTTCTTAATTGACAGATTGTAACCTGAATATGAGTGCTATTTATTGAATACAATTAATGAGTATTAAAGTTATTTTTTCAATGATCATAGAAGTATGTTTCTAAATATACACCTAAGTATATAAGTGTACCCACCTGTCTATGTATGAGTGTGTAGGTGTATTGTATATGCACTTACTGCTTTTTTTAATACAGAGCTTTTGCACTATCTAGACATTTTTCCCAGTCTGCTCCTGTTTTATTTCCCTGATTAAACTCTTGCAAGCTAATCTTTACAGCATAAGAAGGTTTGCTTTAACACCCTCTGCTTAAATATGACAGTTCTGTAAACAGCAGCTGTATGTGGTCAGTCACGAGATCTGGAAATCAAAACTATATGGGCCGTAGTCACAGCTCACAAGACAAACATGATGTGCTGGAAATCGACTGCCAGACAGCCTGGATTTGATAAGTTGCACTAGACTGTATGTCACACTTTCTACAGCAGTAACATTTCACACACACGCTCAAGTGTTTATACAATTAAAAAAAATAAGAAGAAGAGGGAAAAAAAATAGAAACCTACTCAAAACTCTATGATTAAAATTATTCAACTAAAAGGACATTCTTAGGAACAAATTTTCAAATATTTGTGCCTAAAGGGCTAGAAAAGCAGTTTAGACCTAAACCCCCGTGAACATCAGGTATTCAGAGTGTTTAGTTGTTTCTGCAGTTCAGAAGTGAGCTTTAGAGATGTGACTGCAGTCAGCCAGCAACAATTTGTGCCTACATGGAAGAAAAAAGCTCAGCACTGGAACAGTGAACTCTAAAAACTAAGAGATTAAGAAAATGAGAGCTTTTCTAATAAGGGAAATAATAGTGAAAAAGAGTATTAGTATTCGAATCAGCAAACAGTATAGGAGTTCATAAAAAAGTCTCCTCCTGATACCAGTCATGGATTTTTCATCTAAGCCAAGATAGCTTTCATCCATCTCACTCACATGTCCTGCCAGGCTCAGGCTAACTCAGCCTCAGTTTTGGATATCACTGCAGGGATGTCAGACTTGAGAAAGAAGACTTCAAAATGGTTGCAGATCATTTCTAAACACACACACGTGCAAATCCCCCATGGTTAGCAGGTATAGCATGTCTCTGCAAGCATGCAGGCACAGCTGGAAGCTAGCTTTTGACTTCTGTCTGTGCCTAATTAAAATTATGCAAATTCTAACAACAAGATTACAACTTTGTAAAACAAAACAAATAAATATGTTTTCCACAATGCCTCTTTATTAATCTATCCCTTCTCTTCACCTCCTGACAGAAAATAATGAGAAAGGCCTGATGGACAGCAAAGGAAAAGTGAAAGTGTCCCTGGCAATTCTTCAAACATTTTTGTAGGGCTTTCAATTTGAAAAACACCCATGCTTTTCTGGGATATTCACATCCCATTTTTTTTTTTTTTTCAAATTCCAGCCCAGGCAAGGTGACATTCCCAAAACCCTCAACCACATTGCAGCTCCTGCTGTATTCAATATCTTTGCCTGCAATATTGAGCTTTCAAAACCTTTTAGCCATTCTTCCCATACTTATGGAGGTCCTAATTAATTGGTTTTGTGGTGTGCTGGAATACTGTTGCTTTGTGAAGAGCTAGAAAGAAGTTCCCCTGGTGACAAGAACTTTTGGGTTTCCATCTAATTAGGCTGTACACTGCTAGGAAGTAGGCATCATGCTGTGCTTGCTTGTTTGCATCAAGTCAGACACATTCCAGCACAGCTCAGGTGTTTTGTAAAATGCAGATATAAACCATTTATTTCCTGAGTTGGTGGCTGGCACGGTTGGGGAAAGAGAGATACATTTTGGTCTCATAATTTGTCAGTCTGAGAGAAAAGAAGGAAGATTCATGTTCCAGCATTTAAATTGTTAAAAGTTGTAAGGATTAGATACCTTTCATTTATAATATCTCTATTGTTTTATTTGGGAATTAGGCAGGAGGAATCTTATTTTTAGTGTGGCCATGATCATGAAATTGATCTTCAGGGGGAAGTAATCTTGCCAGAATTTGCAACAACAGAACGTATATTCCCTTTCTGAAGCCATTTGATGTTATGAAAACTGGATGCTGTACCTGTGGTGATAGAAAAGTCCATAATTTTGAGATAGTCCCAGCTCAGCCATTGTGTTTTCCAGTATTTCAGCCTGCAGTCTGTGCTCAGAACTGGAGCCCACAAATGGAAAGAAGACTGTAAAACAACTGGAAATTCTGGAATAAAAACCCTAACTTCATCCTTCTCCATGTGTTTGACTGTTTGGTAGTGCTACCAGCTTACAGCTGCTGTCAGCTCTTTTGCTGGATATGTACATTCAAGAGCACTCTTCTTGTATTACATTTTTTTTCCCAAAAATGATGACACTCTGCTGGGACTGAGGCAGGTCAAGAAATCCAACCCTTTGTAGTTTGTGCGCACACACACAAAATTAGCCTGCGCCCACACAGACTGCATGCACAATGTGCCTTTTTTGGAATATGAATTGGAGTTCTTGGATGCAAAATGCATCTCTGTGCTGGCAGCCCATGGCCTCCCTACAGTCAGTGGTTCTCACAGGTGACATACATTTGGCAGGACCCCTCAGGAGCACTTCTGTGGCTCCATGGCTGCAGGGAGCACCTGGAAGTCCCTAGTTTTGCTGAGAGCTGCAAAGCAGGAGATCCTCTGGCTTGGTTCCTCATGGGGGCTGACACCTTGGAAATGCCCACAGAGTTGATCTTTAGGGGTCACAGATGTTGTGAATCCCACCTCACATCACTCCCATATCCAGGGGATTTTGACCAGGCTCTGGGAGAGAGGAGGATTTATTATGATTAGGAATGCTCTGCTACAGTTTATGCCATTTAGTTGCCTTCAACCAAGGACAGAAGGGAGGGTAATGAATCCTTATGCTGTGACCTGCAGGAATTATTTCAGAAGGAGAGGGTGGAAATTTGGTTAAATTCTAAATTTGGGAGTGGCAAGGAAATGTTCCTAATACCATCAACTGTCCCAACCTGCTTGATCTGAGCTGTTGGGGTCCAGGTCAGTAGGTCATGTTTGACTACAAAAGAGGATCATTTCTACCTTAATGAGGCAAAGATGGCTTATTTCCGTCTAACAGATGGCAGTGGATATGACTCATGCATCTGTCTGGGATGTATTTTTCTAAACAAAGTAATTTGACCAGCAGTTTCCAGTAGCCCCGTGCTCTTCCCTATGGCTCCTAAGACTGCACGTGCTTTATAGACTCTGACCATTTACTATTATATCACATTTGGGAGGAAGGAAATAAAACATAGTGCTAGAAGAATGTTTATTTGTATTTGGGAGCACAACATTGTTTCAAATCACAGAAGCACAAATATGGAAGCTGCTTGAAGTTCTTATATATTGATATTTTGGTAATTTTTTTTCTTCCTCACTGTACTCCAACCTGGAATGGGAAAGGAAGCAGAGGATGCTCAAACTGTTTGTATATTTAGAGAGCTATTTGATTTGTTGAAAGTTATTCTGAGAGTGGCTGGACTTCTGGCTAATGATCCAGGAGCTCTGACTGGGATCTAGTTTGCAGTGATCCTGCAGTGTGGATTACTTGAAGTCTGAAAAAGTGAGCTTTTTTGTTGGAAGTGGTCTCTCAGATTGGCTAGAGCATGCAGAGAGTTTCTCTCTGCTGCCAGTTTATGAGAAACTTGTAGGGAATGATCTTTGCGCTTTCTACCTTTCTTCACAGTTGAGGTGAGCCACAGGATTCAAATGTGTATATACACATCTGTACACAGTGGAACTGTTCAAGCCTTGCTTCCAGAGGGAATCGGGCTAGAATGATATGATGACTCTGGGGCTGCAAGGATTTACAGTTCTGAGATATTGCAAGCTGACAGGTTCAGCAGCAGGGCCTGTCTCCAATTTGATTTCAGAAGCTGATTTTTCTGATTTTTCTTTTGATTTTTAAGAGCTGCTTTCTGAAGGAAGTAATGGATTTTAAAGTGAAAAACCAATTTGCTTGAAGTATTTTTTTTAGGTATTAGGTTGCCTTTTTTTATTTTATTTTATTTTTTTTATTTTTTTTGTTTTATTTTTTGCTTTTAGCATCTCTGAAAATCACCAAACAGCGGGTTTTCCTGAGAATGCAGGATTAGTCTGGGATATGGTATTAACTATTTCTTTCTTAAGCAAGTTTGAGCAAAGATAGTGAAACACCTGGTGTTTTTCAACTTCTGCTGTAAGTGGACTGAGTTTCCTTGAGCTTAGTGGCTTGAGCGAAACAGAAAGTAGAAGAAGGAACAAACCAGCAATCTTTAACAGGTAACAGGTTATTTTGATACAGATCTAACTGAAGAAAGAATACAAATTAGGATTCTTTGTACATCCTTGAGAAGGTAATTTCAAGGTATTTGTATCCAGATTTCTAAGGCAGTACAGGTTATGTGGCTACAGTGTGTACTAGCATTCTCTCGAACTTCTTAACCTGCTGGTAATTTCAACCAGATTTGACTGTAAAGTAAAAAAATCTGAAGGATAATAGAGCATATAGCAGTAATTATTCCATTTCACAAAGGTAAGTATATCCTTGTGGGGAAGAAAACTTCCTCCACCTCCCTTTCCAGCCTTAGACTGGCATGGTTGATGAGTGAGGTGCTTTTAAATAGCACCTTCCCTCCCATTTTTGGAGTCTCCCTTGCTGGAAACATTCCAAACCCACCTGGATGCATTACTGTGTAACCTGCACTAGGTGATCCTGCCTTGGCAGGGTGATGAGACTAGATGAATTCGAGGTCCCTTCCAACCCCAGCTATTCTGGGATTCTGTGATTTTGCTGTTGTTCCTGGAGCTGTGGATTTTGCAGGACCTCTTCTCACACACAGCTAAGTCTAAGCACCTGAGTTGACAGCAGTTTCACTCCAGTTGGAATAATGCTGCAGATGTAACTAAACAAAGAAAAAAGTTTTTGAAATGCATTTGATGGTTGTTTTGCATTTAAAAGATGACCACCAGGTTTATCACCAAAAGCCAGATTATTTGTGAAGAAAATGCTGTGAAAGAAGAGAAATGGATTATTGTCTACAGGAATTCACCTGTTTTCTGGACAGATTTGGTACACAAAGAAGCATACTCTAGGGACAGTTCTGTTACACTAGGTGCTATACCAAGGCAGGATGCAAGCTCAGTTGTTTAAGGTATGTATAGATATAAATAGCTCCTGTGTCTTAGATCTGGCTAAGCTGCCTGTTAGACGTTGGCCAGACACTAGAATATGTGTGCCTTAAGCCTTGAAATCTGAACAAAATCTGTATAGTCCTAGGATTAACTTTAGTCCTTGAGATTTGTCCTTACTTCAGATTACCTTTTCCCAATTTTTATCTAGCGTGAACATGCTGAGCTGCAACTCATTTCTCAGGTGCATGTGGTGCTGTAAACAAATTATCTTTATTCTCTGCTAAATAGAGCAAGAAAATCTTCAAACCTGCCTAAAATAACAACTCCTCTTTATATTCCCAGTGTGTCTCTTTTCATTCTGTGACAACCTAAGCTGCTTCTGCAGCTCATGTGTTAACTCCTGTTTGGCTTGTCCACAGGGATCTTCTTTCTTTACTTCCTTCACTCTTCCTGCATTTTTGTTTGTTCGTTTGTTTAGATTTTTTTGGTTTTGTTTTTTTGCCCCTGCATTCCATATATTTATTTGGCCTGTTGTAACATTTCCTGGCTCCAAACTCTTTTTCTATGGAGTGGTGAGCCTCTTAAACTTCGGTTTCTTCTGTCCCAAGTGTTTTCATCTCAGCAGATAACCATTAAGATTTAATTACTAACTGCTGCCTAAGTTCTGGATAGGTTGTAATGCAGAGCTTGGTCAGCAGCAGTACATGTGCATGGGGAGATCCCAAAATACACTTCACTTCTTAGTAACAGCTTCATAATATCAGCCAGAGATAATAGATTGTGCACAGACTTTCCTCTGCCTAGAATGTAAACCAGCGCTTCCTTGATGCCCTATGATGCAGCTATACAAACACACTGATTTTCTTCTTCCTCTAGCTCATTTGCTCAGCACTCAAGTACCAATTTAGAATGATGGATCTGGTTTTAATCCAGATGGCTTGATGTAGTGGTTTCTCTCCCTCTCACTAACTCCCTTCCTGCTCTCCTTATCCTGCAATTTCTCTGCTTTGGTTCTGTTTTACAGCCTTTGCTAGGACAGGTATTCTGCTTTCTCCTTTACTGGATATATGACATTTGTGCTGCCATTGCCTGCTGAGTCTTTCAAGTCACTCTCAGAGATGTGGTGTTTAAAGGCAGTTCTGCATTAGAGAGGCACAGATTGTCTCATGATGTGGCATCACTCCTACATGTTGCAGGTATTTTTCTGGCAGCTTGTCTTAAGCTTAGAGTGGAATAGTATAACTGATAAGGGCTAAAGATGTCTGCAATATGTTAGTTGAGCTCTGTGAAGAAATTTATACAGCATTTTTTTGTCTCCAGCCCTGGCCAGTATTGTAATCATGATATTGGTAATCTACTGGGCACTTCTGAGAATTAAGGAAAAAAATACAGCAAAACTGCTCATACTCTCAAGATATATGTTTGAAGATAATGGATGTTATTATCCTCTCTTTTAAAACTGAGAGGCTGTGCATAAATGATTTACTTAGGGCCCCAAAGGAGCCTGTGTTTGACTAGGGAGCTGAACTTTAATTGTACCTGACTTTAATCCTGTGTTCTGACTGTACCTCCCTCATTACCTACCTGTCCATTTTCATTAGTGCTCATATCCATCAGCCTCATTAATAAATATGTGAGGGTGTTTTATCATGGCTACTAAACAGGAAACTTAATCAAGACCTGGTCTGGAAATGTTTACTTGCCTCAAACACACATTTGCCTAAAATTGCTGTCATTTACAATGAATGCCAGCTATGTTATGACATTAACCACGACTCAGTTAATGTCAGCCATTAACCTCAGGTTATGGTCACAGAATCATAAGTGACTGAAGTGATGTTTTTTTAAGAGACTAGTGCCTACAGCGGGAAATGACTGTCCCCAGAGGGAGCAATCCTGTGACAATTTCATTCAGTCTAAGCCAGCGTGTCCATGGTTCTGCCTTTATTGGCAGCTCATGAAAGATGTTTTCATTCCTTTTTTTCCCCCTGCCACCTGCACTTGTATTCACTTCAGGATGAAACAGTTAAAAGAGAAAAATACCTCCAAACGTATTTTTTAAAAATCATTGTTATTTATTATGAACTGGCTTATTCTCCAGTCATTCAAGGAGCAGTGCTGGCACATCAGAAAGTACAGTCACTTCACACCCATAAGGCACACCGGGTTATAAGGCACACTTCCAGGTGGCCGGCAAGTCCATGGAATTTGTCCATATATAAGGTGCACCGGCGTATAAGGCGCACTTCTTTTTTTTAAAAAAAATTATTTCAGCGGGGAGCTTTGTGCAACAAAGTAACGAATTAGTAACAGAATACTGTCAGGTGCTCAATTTGCAAACAGTTTACACATATCGGCATAGCCTTTTAACGCAGCCCCAGGCCCCCTCCCCTTTCCACGGGCCCCAGCACTTCCTCCCACTCCTGGGCCCATCACCACCCGGGGCCGAGGTGGCTCCTGGTCCCGGGCCCACTGGCACCCAGGCCTGCAGGCCTCTGGCCCTGCCCAGGGCTGCCACAGGGGGCGGCCCCGCCTCTGCTCGGGTCAGGGCTTCTGCGGGCTCCGACTTCTGGGTTGGCAATTCTGTCCATATATAAGGCGAACCAGCGTATAAGACGCACTTCTGAGTCTGGATCAGAAATTCAGTCAAAAAGGTGTGCCTTATGTGTGTGAAATTACTGTACATGGTCATTGTCTGCTGTTGGTTTATGCTGTTCAGCAGCCTCAGCTGAAAGTCTAGCGGTTGCCCACAAGGGCTGGGAAAGTCCCAAGTCCTTGCCATGCAAAATAAGAACAACTGACTTGAACACCACTGAAAAGTAGCTAGGAGTAGTGGATCTGTGTCTGTTTCACATGAAGAGCATTAATTTCTCTTAGATAGCTTACTTGATGGTGTGAAATTATCCTACTCTACCTAGAGAACTTGTGTTGGACTTGGGAACAGCGACTGGAAAGATTATAAACCTTGTTACCACTTCCAGCTGAAATTGCTATCTGAGTTCATCAAGAGATATGTTTGCTTGGTGATTGAAGTTTAAAACACAAATATGTGGTAAATTGCTTCCCTTGTTTATGAGTGGACTTGCTCTGAGGAGTGGACCTACTTGCTCTGCTGCCCCTGTAGCAATCTTTTGCAAGGGAGGCAGGGAATAGAGGCTGGGGAAATAACTTCCTCACCTTACCTGTGAAGGAATCATGTACCAGAGTCCTTGCCAATGGTTTAACACAGCTGCCACCTGCAGCTACTGCTGCAGAAGAAAGTCCCACTTATGGGGGGTGTATCTATGAAGGACTGTTCAGCAGCACTGAAATCTTGAAAATACAGAGGACAAAATAAATGATTTTTTGCAGAATATAATTTCAAGTTTGACTGGAATAGTTTATGAGTTTAGATCAAGTTTAGTTAGAGGCTTGGAAGAAAAAAAAAGAGAAAACAATGTTTGCTTTTAATTAGAAAGACATTGCTCTCTCTCTTCAGAAACATTTATTAATACAGCTGTCTTTGCTTATGTATTACTGCCCTAACCTTCTACCTAGGTGTATTACAAAGTTAGTTTATGAGCTCTTGTTGCAGCTGATCTATTTTGAATAACTAATGAAATACTAATTTGAACAGAAGTACCTTAATAATAAGTTGATAAATTCAGTCAGTTTTCCTTCAGTTCATTTCTGTGATTAAAGACTAAGCTCGGTTAGGGACTAAAGATCTTTCATAACTGCATAGAAGCTTTCATTCAGCTTTAAATGAAAGTTCTCACTGCAGCTAAGGGAATCTAAGAAGTGACTTGCTGACCTTAATAACTCCTTTTTATCTTGTCCCTCACACCAAAACCAAGGTTAAACCGAACCAACCCAAAATAAAACAAGCCAATAAAACCAGTGATTTATTTAAGCTGCCTTAATAGCTGTGTGAGGGGCTTTATAAGAGTTAGAAAAGTACCATAGCCTGATGGCACCCTCAGGACCAAAAATTTTGGATGCCAAAAATGAGCCCATGGATTCCTGATGTAACTACATGCTTATGCTATTCATCTGAGCTCTCTTCCCTTATCCATTTTTGTCCTCTCCCACTCCTATGTTCAACTTTTGCCTCAGCTGTACTACTGCAGGCTGGGTTCCTGAAGCCTTGCTGTTTAAAAAAGAAAAATCCCAAAATGACAACAAAGAGTTTCCCCAAACCTTTTAAATCTCTTCAAGCAAATATATCTAATTGTTGCGAGGATTGCTGGGAACTTGTGCACCTAAGTTTTCCTCACTGCCAAAGAAAACATGGGATCAAGACAAGGCATCAGTCACAAGGCAGGTTCTTTGTGGATTTTAGCCTCCTAATATGGATCTTTCTCTGCCTGCTGTACTCACTTCATGTGCTTAATTTGAGAGTGCATAACCTGTTTATGTTCTTCATCAAAGTGTTTCATCTACTTAGAAGAAAACTACATTATAAAACCCCCAAACAAAACCAATAAAGCAAACCAAAGCAAAATAATAATGAAAAAAGCAAAGGTGGGCATTTGCAATAGATTACTTCCTTCCTCTGCCTCCAGTGGTGTTTTCAAGTCCATGAAATCTATTGCAGTGCTTCAGGTCACTTTGCCACCTTCCATAATGTTACAGAGTAAATGCAGAAGACTAATGATAACATGGGCTGATGATTCACAGAGGGATGTGCTTTAGAGGGTACATAGAAACAAAGATGCTTCTCCAGGATTTTACTGAGGAAAAGATAAATTTGACATATAAATGTATTACATAACTTAAATGTGCTGCATTGTCGCTGCTAACAGTAAAGACAACAACTACATTACTGTTTGAAGTTTTCTCTGTCGCTGCAGTGCAATTATCTGTCCTATCTCTATTTTGTGCTTGTGTTTCTAGTTAAGACTAAATGTAATTATTAAATGCATCACAGCTACATAGACTTTTCTAGTAGGAACTCCAGAAAAAACAGAATCCAAACGCTTTTATGGCCTCAATATCTATAAACCTAACAAAATACTATTTTAATACCAAAAATCTGCCAGAGAGGAAGCTCTAGTTTTAGCTATGTCTTGTGGTCCTGAAAAGTTTTATTCTTCCTCTTATCAAGGCTGCAGAATGCACACAGCAGTAGATATGCTTGACGTTATCTGTAGGAGGATAAAAGCCCACACAGCAGCTACTCCATGCTGGACAATTTTGAAGCTGTTGGGAACAGTTTCTGTCCTTTCGAAGTATTAACTGCATGCACATCAGGGGCTGTGGTACTGTCTGGTCTAATTTAATCACTGTAATGTGGAATCTTTCAGATAATCTTTCAGACTACCACACAGCGTGGGATTTGGGTCTGGCACCCTTCAGTTTTGAACATCAGTGCTCCAAGACTGCATCCCCAACAAAAATAGAACTCAAATATAAAGAAAGAAACAGAGCTGATTATCATAAATTCAAGAACTGAAAATGAGCAGAAGAGAAAAGAAAAAAGAATAATTATATGGTTCAATATTAAACTGAATGTTCAAGATTTTAGCAGTGAAACTGAGAATTTTTCTTTTTCTGGGGCCCTTATAATAAGGAAAGTATTATTTAAAAGTTTCATGAGGTAGAATTAAGATATCTTATGATCTGTCATTATTTTCTTTTCTTTCCCCAAACCCAAAAATCTGTAGTTACAGAGAATAAGACATTCACTAAAGAAACAAGTAAAGCTTTATTAGGTAACAAGTGCTGAATAATATATGTTGAAATATGTGCTGTAGTTTAATGTGCATAAAGCTTTTAACTTGTGGAGTGTCATTTAAAACCCCATATTAATAAACAAGTTTCCTGTCATGGAATGAGTGTAATCATAGTCTAACATTTTTATGTAGCTCATTTAACTGTGGCTAGCATTCAGATGCTTGTTTGATAGATGGCTTAGAAATTTGCTATGTTAGGCAATAAGATGTACTAAGAGTCTTTTAAAGTTTCTTTGTTAAAGGAAACAGGTTTTTGTAGACTCACTGCCATGGTAGTTAATTAACTTACATCTATTAAAAATATTCAAGCTGTCAGTGCAATGCTTAATTTGGATAAAAAAACCATGAAGAAAGTTCATGTTCTCCAAAACCTTCCTTCAATGTCAATTAATCAAAAGAAGCTATGCAGCTTCTCTGTTTCTTAGCAGTTGTCCATCACAACTGCAGTAAAACCATCTCAATAGATAAGGGCAGTAAACTGTTATGAATTTCCCAAATCACAGAAACTTACAATCACGGAAGCACGGAATGATTTGTGTTGGAAGAGACCTTAAAGATCCATCTAATTCCAATCCCACTCCCAAGGGCAGAGAAACTTTCTACTAGATAGTTTCCAAATATGACCTGAACCTACTGTCATTTCAGTTAAAAGCTGTTTCACCTTTTGTCACTACATGCCCTTATAAAAATTCCCTCTCCAGCTCTCTTCTAGCTTCAGGTACTGAAAGGTGCTCTAAGGTCTCCTCAGAGCCTTTTTTTCTACAAGCTGAAGAAGCCCAGCACTCTCAATCTGTCTTCATGGGAGAGGTGCCCTGTGCTCTGATCATCAATGATTAGAAAATATTTTTGTTATAAACATTGGTACATAGGAGACATTTAGTATGTGTAGACGTAAAACAGAGAGCTAGACATAGCTTTTTGCTTTTCAGACATTTGGATCAATCACATCTGAATTTAATGTTAGCATTTATTTGTGTCAACACTCACATGTTTCAGGCTGGGAAAACTCCCACATGTTGCAGAAAAAAGTGACTATAGGTTTTAAATGCATAGATATACCTCCAAATTAGAAGTACTCAGGTGCATGTATTGCTGTGGACAGGCTAACTTCTCTGAGCATTTCATTATCAGTATTATCTTTTTGGTGCATTTTCAATGCACCTAATACCTGACCCAGGATATAACTGGAGATACCACACATATGTTAGGGAAAGACAGCAAAGAAATTCAATTCACCATTCATCCTGTCCCCAGAATTTCAGCTGATGATCAGCAGAGCTAGCTAGCAGGCACACATTGGAGGAGATTTAACCTGTGACACCACTGCTATTTCAGACCCCAGCCTTCCTTAAAGTCGAACAAGTAAATTTATGACAATTTTGCTGTCAAAAAAGAAGACTTGGATTTTTAAACATATGCTAACGGGGGCATATTATTAAATATACATATAGCTATTAATAGCTGAGTTTTCAAAATAGCAGGGATATCTTGAATACAGCTCATGGAATTATAGCTGGCACAATTTTTCCCCCTGTGCTGGGCTGACTTGTTGATGTGTGCACTGTGTATATCTATCTATCTATCTATCTATCTATCTCCAAATTACAGCAATGTATTTGCATTCCAGCAGTATTACTTGAACAATAAAGTATTATTTAAGGTGAGGAAAAATATCCTAGCCCATATTGAAGCATATAGCTAATTTTAGAATGTATGTCCCCCTTCTCATCCTTTTGAACTTCACATTTTCAGTGAGACAAAAGCATGCACATGGCCACTTACTGCAGACATGCTGTAAATCAGGACCACAGCTTACTCTATCTGTGAGGAAGGAACTGTTTCTACTTTTATCTTTGAATAAATGAAGGGGTCCTGGCACAACCCATGAATGCTACTTTTTTATGAATAAATGCCCTTTAGTTCTTGCTCTGCCTCATGAGAGTTTTTGCCATCAATCAAAGTTTGGACAAACCCTGCCACCTCACAGAACAGAACACTAAACAGGTATTTATGGCCAAGGCATAGTACCTATCACTGGTGTCTGGTGTGGCTGGCACAGAGCACTAAGTCATTTATATTGGCACTTGCTACTTACCCAGAAATTTGGTTGCTGTGTGTTCATACAGAAATTCTCACATTTCCTACTATCTGCATTTTTTTGGCTTTCCTTGGTAGATCTCTCTGCATCTCCTGCACTAGGGAACTAACTATCTCTGCCTCTGGTAGAGAAGGCATGTCAAAGGCATGGCCAGGAGAAGGATAAAAGGCAGTTTTTTGTGTTGAATTCAGCTCTTTGGGTCAGTGATGAATGAAAAGGCAGCTAACATAAACTATCACAGCAGCTGAGGGAGGTGTAAATATTTTCACACCAATCCTTCCTTCATCTGCAAAGAAAGAGATGGTTTGGCTTAAATAAGAATGAAAATAGAAGTATGCTTAAGGAGTTTCAGCAAATCTGAGTTGAAGGAAAACTGCCAAAGTAGGACAGAAAGCTGTAGTGCTATTATCAAAAAGTTACGCTGTCATGGTTGCACACCAGCTTCTTTCTGCTGAAGTGAAAAATTGCTTAATTATGATGGCGGTATAATATTCAAATTATCAGATTTGTTTTAAAAGCAGGTGGAAACATCTTGCTTACAGTAGAAGCAACAACAAAAGTTGTGATTTGTAGCTAAAGATGTATGGACATTTTCATACAGGGTGTGTGCTGGCTGCTGTAGAAGTCGTGATGACATACTGGGCCCCTTGGGAAGGCCATTGCATGGTTTGTTAGGGGAGAAAGCACAAGCCATATCTATGTTTGTGATGATTCCCAGCTGGCTTCCCTACTAGTGACAGAAATAATTAGCATAAATAGATTTTTAGCTCTTTAATGCCTCTGACAGTATATTGCACTGAGAATACATTTCCAGAAAATCATTCAGCTTGTTATAACTTTTTTATGTTTCATACGTGATTTATTACTCCTTTTTATTTATTATGATTTTTTCTATTGTGAATATATGCACTGAAATACTCTTTAGGGAAGGGTTGCCTCAAAGTGGAAAATGAAGTAACTGCAAAGTGACTGCTCCCTGTACAGAATATACCAATTATATAGTCAGAATATATATATTGCAATTCAGTGTATAGCTTTGTGATTTGGCTTACTTTCTAACCAGTTTCTAACTATGGGATTGACATGTTCAATGGCAGGCTGTCTGCCAGCTGTGATGTACGATAAGGCAAAGGTCTGATCAGATTAAAATTTTCATCCGGAATTTTTGTGTGTGTCATGAATGCACCCATCAAATCAGGCCTCCCTGTGTGTGCAGAATAAATAGAAATAGTTAAATGGTTGCAAACAACTGATGGAGAGATGGTCAAGCACATGCAAAATGACAGATTATCATACGAAGGACATTGAGGATGTCTGACTAAACCTTCAGCTGTGTGACAGACCTGGATTTTCATCTCCATCACAGAATGCTTTGTGATACCTTCATACAGGCACCTTTTCTGGTACTGAAAAAGTACACAGTGTCACTCTCTACGTGCTCTTTGACTGGTGATGATGAAAGTGTCTATTGTGCTATCTATTCATAACATGCACTTAAAGGTGAAATCATTTATATATTGGCATCACTTTGCAACTAGAAGTTCTAGACAGGTAGCTCTCAGGAAAGCAAATTCTTGCTGGAAAAGCCAAGATTTCAGTAAAGGCAACAAAGCAAGAATTTGTTTTTTAACTGTCCTTGTCCATTATACAACCAACATTAAGGGTAAAAATTTATTTATCTGAAAAATCTGACAGTTAAAAATGACAATGTTGAGGTGTTTGATATATAAGGACAGGTTCACTAGTGCTCTTTGGCCGCTTTCTGCTGTTCCAGTAATGCAACAGAGCCATAAACTCAGCTGGATTTACAGCTGCTTTGTTTGCTAGAGCAATGAAAAAGGGGCCAGGGTGTCCCTGTGAAAGTGCCTCCTATTCTGCAGCCTAGATTCTCAACAATAGGGACTTAAATCTACATTTAGGTGATTAAATAAGTGGCCTTCTTTTCTCAAGTGCTGAGCCTACTTGTGTCCCACTGAGCCTCTAATGAAACTTGAGTTTAATAGTTTCTGATCTGCGAGACTCTGCAGATGCTTCAGCTGTGGAATGAAGGACTGGTTTGGAGATGGGGCTTGTACAGGTTGTGGAATAAGTTTTCCAAATTGCTGGATGAGGTATAATCCTAGGACTGTATGGAGAAGGGATGATTGGTGACAAAAACTCAGCACTTGAGATGTAATAGTCCTGATTCAATGCCCAGGAGCCTGAAAATCAGAATGTGCCTGAGTGAGCCTAAAACAATTAGACAAGAGTAATCAATCCTAATAGAAAATACACATATTTTTAACAGCAAGTTGCCACTTCTTTAAAATTGGACAAGAAAATGCAACACCACATGTTTTTGTATAACATGTCTTTGCATCTTCTGTCCATGTTTTCTAGCTATGGTCCTTATTGTGTTTATTTCTGTGAGGCTGGCAAGGATTTCTCTTGATTCTAGAGAAAACATTAAAGCTGCACCTTACTTTAATCAAGAATGAAATGGACATTGCAACAGCAGAGAATAAAAAAGGTAGCTTAGATTTTGGATCTATTCTAAATCTGAAAGCAAATAATTTGATAGGGAATGTAGATGGGGAAATAAAAAAAAAGCCACAAAAATGTGGCAACAGTATTCCTTCAAAATGATTAATTATTTTTAAACTCTCTACTTCGGGAGTGCAATGCACTGTTATTAACTTTTGGGGTCAAACTAGATATCTGGAAGCAGACTGGTTCTGAAACAGATTTCTTACAGCCTAATCAGAAGGGTTTGTTGCAATATAAACTTCTTGAACTATTGAACTTTTTCCTCCTACACACTGAAGGACCAGATTTGAAATTTGTTCAGATCAGTACAGAACAACAGGCTTCAGCTCAGTGCAATTTATTTATGTCAACTGAAGATATGATTTTCTCTGCTAATTTTTATGGTTTCTATCAGTGAAAATGGACCTATGATCCAAGCATTTTAGAATTTAAGCCATGCAGCCTACATAGGCAGGTTAATTTTGCAGCCAGTCTTCTGCTATTAGCAGAAGGATTATATATTATATTAGCAGAGGATGTTAATTTACCTTGATTTTCTATGGACTTGTGAGGGAAGGCAGTTTTTTTTTCTGCTCCCTTCAATTTAAAAATAGTTTCTAATTTTCAGTATAATGGAATCATTTTTCACTGGAAAGGAAATGTGATATCCTGATTTGCCAAAATGCACAATAAATTAGAAGAAAACTGTAAGCAGAAAACACAGTAAATGTAGTCTAGATTTCAAGTATTTCCTTTAGCTATGATTCAGTAAGTCAAATGGTTATTTTTAATTTCACTGCTATAATCTAATAGACTGTAACTTAAAAACTGAGTTTATCACACTAGCCTGATAGTGAAGCAAATCTAGTATGGCCATTCTAGTTCAGGAGGTTACGATAAAGGCCTCGGGGTTGTTGAAACAAGTGCATTACAAAATGGAAATGATTCTCCACTGAAAAATTCCTGGAGCAATTTTTATGCATATCTGAGAAACTTCAAAATGGAGTAGAGCACAGTCAATCTTAAATTGAATAGAACTCATCCCCCCCAACCTAAACCCCCACCTAAACTGGCCTGCCCACCCCAAACCAACCCTCCCACCCAGTGTCTTCTTTCTCAGCCTTGAAATATAGCATTTATGAGCAGAGAAGTCTCAAATGCTTCCCTGAGCTGGGAAGCATGGATCTAAAAAAATTTTGTTAGAGCCAAGAATTCATCTAGTACCTTTGCTTCAAAGATAAAGTGATACACAGAGCAAGGTTCAGGGGAGGCAAACTTGCTGCTGTTCCACACAAGCTTAGTCCCCCAACAGAGCATCCTTGGGGGAATTCCTAACCTTAAGCCAGCCTTTCCAAAGGCTTTCATCTGTAGCAGAGCAGAAAGGGGTATCACAGTGTGTGTGTTTGCCCTCAGGAGGCATGGCAAAGGTTATGAGGCATTATTGACCTGCAGTGTAATAATGTCCCTCAAGACTAACCTTAAAACTTTCATTGTGAGTGAGTAAGACTAGCTGGATCTTTTCTATGTCTCTGGGAATTTTTTAGCTTTTCATAAAACTATGTATAAAGAGTACTGAAAAAGGGCAAGAGGAAATCGCCATCTCTGAGACAGGCCTGAAGGCACATACTGGTTTGAACAAATCTCTCTTTGTTAAGATGGTTGGTCAGATTTGTGTTGCCATACAATACAATCTTGACAATGCTAGGAAGGAACAATCTGGCTACATCATGTCTTCATCCTTTCATTTCAACAAATAGAATGGAGTTTAACATATAGCTTATCTGGATTCATAATTGGTGTATATTGGCTTGCAACTTTGAATTTGATGGAACTAAAAATCTTTACATTAGTTGAGATTCTCACCTCTACTTTGGATTACAAGAGCAATTTCCAGCATTTCTAAAATCTTTTAAAAAAGAAGAATGCCCACTATTTTCCCAAATTAAGGAAATATGTAATTTTCATAAGGCATAGCAGATTCCATGACTTATCTCTTTTTTGAGGAAGGTTTATTTTGAAGGCCAGTGCTGCCTAATAAGTGATGTGATGTCCTTCATATCAGTTGAAAAGCCAGACAAGCAGGGGTTTAATATAAAATGAGATGAGGCTTGCAGAAGAGTTTTTGAAGAACTTCTAAGCCATTTAGAATCCCATCAAATGGAAATTTTTCATTTTGAATACCTGGTCTTGCTGTTTCACAGTAGTAGATCAAGGTATCTGTGGCAGAGGAGGGTTACTGGGATGGGCAAATTTGTTCTACATACTTTTTGTTTTACAATGTCAATGGAATTTATATATTTATAAAGTAGAAATTGCATGCCCCTTCATGCTTATGTTTTTCAATGACATTAACATTTATATGCTGGAGCTGCATCTCACATCAACCACCAACTGCTTTACCAGCTTGTTCACAGTCTCAAAATGTTGATCACTACACCAAAATCTTTTAGCTATTTTGTACCTAAAATATTTTACAAAGTGTGATTTAGGGGTCTTTGATATAGCTGGAAATCATATCAACAGCAGCTTCAGAAAGATCTGTGTAACTTTTTGATTTTCCATGTCAAAGTTGAAAGTAATCTGTGGAAAAATGATCCCCAAATCTAGAATCATATAAAAACAAGAGAATAATATTAATAAAAAGTCCATTACTCCCTGTCAATCTCTTTTTCAGATTTGATCAGAAATACTTGACCTTGATGAGATTTCAAAGCTAACCCGAACTAACAGCAAAGAAGAGAAAGGTATTTCATTGACAACACTTGAATGAAGTTCTGACTCATTAAAACTTCACCTTATACTTCAGCACATCTATCAAAAACACCAGAAAATAAATCTTTGCCTTGAACTATGTGATATGTGTGAAAGATCTTGGTAATTTCTACCAGGTTCCTAATAGACAAATATCCATATCACAAAACTGCTACTTATCAGAGAATCCAAGGAATGAAAAATGAATGGGTGCTGATTAACTTAAAATTTTCCCTCAGAAGACTGGCTGTAGTGAAAATCTCCTGTAAGAATATCACCCTTAAGACCTGGTGGAGACAAGCACTGTGTGCATGCTAATGGATCAGTGGCACATCCTACTTGAAAATAATAGTTTAGGAAACTCAGTTTCACATTCAGAAATTACTTTTGCAAACTGTATTTTTCTCTTTTTCTGTTTCTTTATAAATATATATATATATATATATATATATTTAGGTCAAGCTTAATTTAAAAAAAATGATGTAAAGAAATTTTATATGGTCATTAAAATGTTTAAATCCATATTGCTAACATAGGTCTTCTTCCACTGGTCTGATTGTATAAATTAAAATCATAGGAAATACTAATTCAGTCAAAGCCCTTTCTTACTAAATGATCTAGAAGAATTGATCTCTTTGGAGGGTTGGGAGGATGAAACTCCAGCCTTTCTAGCTGCAAATCTGGAGTCCTAATAATCCATCTAATCTCTTTCACACTATCAGTTTCTAGGAGACGTCTGTTAATCTGGCAACATGAGAAAGGTAGAGGTATTAAGACGTGATGGGATCTAGTCATAAATTGTTTTAACCTGAGACTCTGGCCTGGTGAGACTCAAGCTTTGAAGTAAGGGATAATGGCAGAACTCAACAAACAAAACCATCACCACTAGCAAAAGCAAATAGGAGAGATATTGAAACTAATGACTGCAATAAACGTTTGCATTAGAAATCAGTTACTACTGAGTATCACTAAACAGGTAATTTTCAGCAGGCTAGCAGCTAGATTACCTACTTAAGTGAATACAAGTTCTAAAGCCAGAAAACTATGTTATGTCAATTTTCTTGCTGGCAATGTAATCATGTTGAATACCTTTTGTTCTAACACTGCTAGGAGAGAGCCATTTTCTTATTACCAAAACCCAGCATCCAAGGCTAATGCTTCAATAACAGTAAAAACTCTCCTTACTACATATTGATGCTTCTGTCATTGCAAGGAGAGTGATTTTATCAGCTCAGTTAGAGATGGCCCAACATTCTATCTTGAATGAACTTTCTTATTATGGTTAAGCAAACTCCAGGTCAGTTCAGAAATCAGTCTATTAACTGAAAAGTTGTGGAAGGGAAGAACTGGCAATTGGAACTGACAGCTGACTTTTAAGGTAGAAATTGGGGAACACTCCTGAACGTAATTGCTAAGGAAGCAGCAATCTGCTGCCTGAGTTACTTGAGAACTGTTCAGAACAGAGCAGGACTTGTAGAGAGAGTGCTTTTCCTTTTGCCTTCTGGTGACAGGAAACATGACCTGGCCACTACACATGGTCACTAAAAAGCTTGCAGTTGGCTTGCCATTGATGGACAAGTGTATCCTGCTCATTATTGCTGCTGCTTAGCCTTTACTTTGAGAATGAAGCTAGGCTGCCCTTCAGCTCAGCTCCCAAACCTGTACAGTGGCACTCTCCTCAAAGTTAAAGCGTGGCCTCTGCCACTTCTCCAGTTAAGACCATTGGCCAGGAGGTGACTAATAAAGTACTGCTCCCTGCAGGTGAGCAAATTATTTCCAAGAGTTTTCCAGATCTCACACAGATACCTGCAAAATATGTGGACTTTCAGGTCCAGTATAATCCCCAAGCACTCTTGTGTGGAAACCACTTCATATCTTGTGCCATGTTTGGGTAAGGCAGTTAAATAACTACTCCTGTGCATGTCATGGAGATGTCATTACTGTCCGCATGAAAACTGCCCACAAGGACTTCTCACCCCACAAACCCATGTTCCGACAAAGTGTTAGGAGGAAGCAATGCTGCTGTGATTACTCTTATGTCATGGGCAGTCCTGCTTGGCAGGCATCAATGCGATGAAAGAAAACCCAGAGTGTGCAGCTTTGGATTTGTATTTTGACTGTCCGATTGCTTCCCAAGGTAAAGGCGTGAGCTTTTGGGTCATGCATCTAAGGCACTCGATTCTCTCATATTATATAGGGAGCACAGCTCCAAGCTCTGGATTTTGGATGATACTTTTGGGGACAAATTCTTTAAAACAGGCATTGTTCTGCCTAACGTAGATATAGATCAAAGTTTTTTGGTTGATCCCGTGAGAAACAAAAGGCTTAGAGCTTCTTTGACTTCCTTTGTCAATCAAAGTCAGTAGGAAGCACATTTAAGTCTGGAGCAAATACTACTGTGTCTGTTTAGTGGTAAAACTGCACGGAGGTGTTTCTTCTACTATTATTGAAGCAAAACACAGTGCACTATTTGTTAAAGACTTTTAAAAAAAAGTTCAGCAGTTGGAGGAGTGTCTTCTGCCTTTTTCTCACAGCTACTTCTGGTTCAGCATTAAATTCATAAGTGTGATGCACACTTACGAGAGGGGAATTCTGCAAGATGATATCCTTTTTTCAGTTTACCATTATGTAAATATAAACAGCAAA
Source organism: Sialia sialis (assembly GCA_009812075.1). NCBI lineage: Eukaryota > Metazoa > Chordata > Aves > Passeriformes > Turdidae > Sialia > Sialia sialis. Next base: position 44,325,855 of record VRYO01001463.1, on the reverse strand, counting down.
TACATGCCCTTTCTGTAGAACACCATTTTTAGAGTTTGATTTATTGTCTGTTTCGTCATACCCCTGCTGTGAACTGGTAAAAAGATGTGTACCCTCCAAAGAAGGGTTAGTGATGCTTTTAACCTTTGATTTCCACAGACAACAGTCTGAGGATCCCTCGAGTATGGAATGTTGATACACATGTGGTGACCGCAGATAAAGCTTCTCTTTAAAGTCTAATAATAAAATTTCCAAATATTCTTTTAGTGGAAGAGGGTTGATGCTTGGACCTAATTTCACATAAAGAATAATGGGTCACAGGACTTGTACTGGAGTTTGTTCCATGTCCGCTCAAAGAATGCTAATCCTCTTTTTTCCTTTCTAACATTTTCCCATGGAGTCTCTGTATCTTATAGATGATCTTGTCTCTACCCAGGTGAAAAATAGCATAGAAATTCAGTATTTTTACTACAATCACAGTATATATTTTTAAAAAGCACAGTACTTAGATACAGTGGTGCAAAATAGTTATTACAACAGAAACATATATTTTTAATGAGCCCTGAAAGCAATATAACAGCAATTACGAATGTAATTCACTACCATAATAAAGTAATTTATTTATCATAATAAATTATCTCAGAATTAAAAAATAAAATATTACTTTAGTTACAGCCTATCAGAGGGGGCAGATTTAGGCATTCTGCTTTAAATGAGGCATTGGAAAAGACAAATCAGGCAATTTTGTATTAGATAATTAAAGGCCTTATGAAAGCCAGACACATTTTGAAGAGAGAAAAGAAAATGTAATTCCCACTGGAGCTAAGAATCCAACTTTCTCTTCAGAAAAGAAGTCTATAACTGAGAGAAATGTTTTGTGTTTTTTTTTTTTTTCTTTTTGTTGAAGAAAAAAACAAGTGTAGATTTAGATTGCATGGATTAAGTTATAAAAAAAATCCTAAGAATGACCTCCAGTATTTTGGAGGAAAGCCCAGTGAGTAATGAGGGAGTAAGAGAATGAGAAAAACAGCATTTTATTTTTGTTTTTTTTTTTCCTATGCTTACAGTGCCTTTAGGGACTTTATCTCAGTATGTTGGATAAACAACTCAATGGAATTATACAGGTAGTCTCTCCCTCACTACGTTTAAATTATGCAACAAATGTTTGATTGGTTGCTTTGTACTGAAAAGTGCCTGATCACTTCAACCTTCTGGTAAAAGAGAACATGACTTAAAGGGAAGTGAGTTAGAAAATAATACAGAAACACAAAAAAAAATTTGGCAGCAAAGTCACTGTAAGAGATGGAAGCATCATCTCTAATATAAGCAAGCAACCCTGAGAACTGGAAGCAGAGGATTTCAGATAGCTTGGGAATTTGGCTGCCTCTGTGGCAGAAACAGTAAACAGCTTCAGAAATGATTATGTATTTCTGCTAATCACTTAGGCCATAAGATAACAGCTAAGTTGACATTTTGTGTGCAAGAAGTGAAACTGCTTACTATGGTTCCCTATTTTCTGTCCTTTCTGCAGAACAGTGACTGTCAACAGTGCACCCTGAGTGCAGTAATGTGCAGCACTTAGGCAAAAAGACAGCCTTGAGACTTATGTGCCCCCAAACATAAGCCCTCTCTGAAATTTTCTCATGTTTTAAAATGATAAATGTTGCTATCTTTGCACATCATCTAGTGTGAATGCAAAGAGTGCAAAAAAGAAAGGAAGTTGAAGGTTACTCGGGGCTTCTTATTTTAGAAATATGCCCAGCACTTGGTCTTCAGCTTGCTTTCTTATCTCACTTCAATATGCAGTTCCATCACTGCTGTTTAGTGACAATTTCATGACTTGGTGTTGCAATTGGTTTTGTTATTAGAAATGATTTAAAACTTATTAGAAATGATTTAAAACATTTCTCTCTCTCTTTATCCACAGATGTAAATTTTTATTTGCACTCAGGTATTGTTGCATCCTGACTTTGCTGAAAAAATTATTCATGAGACCATATTGTAATTTTCATTGATGATATATCCTTGGTAAAGACGTCTCTTTTGGGGAAGGTAGAAGTAGTGTTATAAACAAAAAAAAAGTGAAGAACCATTTATCTTGAAGTCAGATAAAATTTGCTCTTCATCAGGTGATGTGAAAGCTCACACGAAGATGCAGGATAACACTGTTTCAGACTTTGGTCTTAGGCATTCAGAAGAGGGCTTCTTTCTTCCCGTGCCCCCCTCATTTAAATTTAATAAGAAATACAGCAGTTCTGAAATGATCTATTCATGATTTGAATGTAATATCACTCCTAGTCTGTAATGTTTTCTTCTGATACTATGTTTTTTCCTCAAGTTGCAATTCGGGTACTGAACCTGTCACAAGTATCACTTTGCTCCAGAAAAAGAGGCAACACATTATCCTTACATTCCTGCACGCACATAATTGGATCCGTACAGTTATTACCTTTGTTAATTCCACTGGTAACGTGTGATTTTAGTGCTGAAGAGAGGCTTCATATGGCCTTCAGCAGTTCATCCTACCAGTCCGAGTGGTGAACACCCATAATCTCTTTGGAAGAAGCCCATCTAAAATAGGAACAGTTTTGTATAGGAATTCTGACAGTCCATCTTTTGCTCTAGTGAAATTATGGTGATTTTTACCCATGGGTGGGTGAAAGATTATCTTGAAATCTTGCTGAGTGCTTCCATCAATGGTAGGGGAAGTGTCAAATCACATAAGGAGTAAATATGGAGAGTATATTCAATTCAAGCATTTTGGGAAGCAGAAAGAAAATACCTAGAGACATGAGAAATATGCTATAGGGTGATAAACGAGAGTAGAGGTGGACGTTTCCATAGGAACCATGAGAAAAAAATTTGTCTGTCTTTAGAATCACTTGCATGACATTCAGAAAGGGGTCAGCAAGTTTCTTGGTACAGTTCTTCCTTTTCCTTCCGCTCTTGAAAACTCTTTAGATACTTGGAAAATGAAAAAGAATTTGAAAGGTGGACAGAACTCAAGACTAGGGTAACTGCAAAGCCAGTGTTGCTTAATTTGCACGAGGTCTTCTATGATATCAAGTATCTTTCAGTGCTAATTAATGCATGTGTTTATAAGGAGCTGATGAGGCTAACTAGGCCACATGTGTCATCTTTGGATTGTTAGTCTGTGAAATATGTAATATAACACTTTTCTCTTTCTGCAGAATGATGAGAAAAGTAAATCTCACCAAAACAGTACTGACCAGAGAAAATATTACTATTTTCATGTCCCTAGTTGTAGTGATGAAAAGTTTTTTTCCTATAAGTGGATAACCTTACACATGTCCAGGCAGAAAAACATGATTTGTTTATAGAACATAACTAAAATTCTTCCAAAGCCCAGATATGAAAGAAGGAAATATGTGAAAGATCTGTGGCTGACAGCTAGCGAATAGCTAGGAAGGAGCTAGTAATGCATTGCAGTGGCAATTAAAAGCAATGTGATCTTGTGTAGTAAACCAATGGAACAATTACTCTGCAGAGCAGCATTGTAGTTGTACCTGTCTGGCCAGATCGCACCTGCCCTATTGCCCAGTTCCACCACCTACAGAAAGGTACCAATATATACAGACTTGAGATGATTGAAAGAGTGAGTTAAAGATGAGGAGCAATTAGAAGGTTCCTACTATTTTATTCAGCCCAATAGCAAATATGGAAATGGATGAGCTCATATAAGCCAAATGTAATTATGAAACAGGTTGAGAAAAATATCCAAACTTAACTATGGTAAAATAAATATGGGCTGCACATGAAAAGAGTGTATTTTTTTTATGACAATATTTTCCCCATGGGAATGCCATCATTTTTTACAGCAGGTTGAGGAAAACCCTGGAGAGCACATGTCAGAGAGCAATCATGAATTTGTAGTTATAAGAATACATTTAGCATATTTTTATCATTCTCATTAGTATTATTATATAAATCATATTCAGTTAAATATAAGAGGTAGAATATTGAGCTGCAGGAAAGAAGAAAAGTTGTAGGTATATGCTCCTCATCAGATTCAAAAATTATTGCAAGAAATAATTTCTTTCTACTCAGATGTAAAAGGAAAAATATGGACTATATGAGTTAAAGATCAGTGGGAAGAAAGCTTGAGTGCTCAGACTTCTGCCATGAAATCATAGGAGCATTATCAGGTGACATTGAATGGGGCATCTCTTCAAGGGAATTAATTTTCCAGAAGTCTGGACTTATTTTCTCTACAGCTTGCATTTCTGTAGACCCCAGAGACAAGGTTTCTGGTAATGCTGTTTCTTAAGGAAGCACATCAAAGAGAAGCTTTGCCTTGAGTTAACATTAAGAGTTAGTGAGAAGAAATGCATGCTGGCCAGACAGCCAGATTGTCTGTTTTGGAGTCCCTTTAGTGGTGGCATAAGCATGGCCAGACAGAAGCCAACTGAGAGCCTGGGTTGATTGAGGAGTGTGTTACCCTTTTGTCTTCAGTTTTGGACAGCAGCTGCTAGCCTTGCTAAAATGGGTTTGAAATTGGTTCTTGACAAACTCATGTATAGTCTTAAGGCTGTTATTCTTTCACCATCATGGAGATTATTGCTGTTCTGCAGACCATGCTTGGATCTTGAAAATGACTTACTGCAGCATGTCAGAAAGTCAGTCATGTAAAAAGTCAAGAAATAGGCTAGTAAACAAAAAATCACATTATCCTGACCGGTTTTGCCAGTTGGTTTAAATGAGAGTGATAAAGTTATGTTTTCCGCACTGGCACTGTAGTTCTTTCCTTAGTTTTCTATAAGCCTGTTGTGGAAGACAGAATTTAAATGTCATGGATTACTGCCAGGAGAAAAATGAAACTTCTCTTGGGTGGGAGCAGAGAATGAAAATGGCTTGTTTGAGCTTCGGATTAATTTTTCAGACACACAACTCAATTCAAGGAGATTTGGTAGGATGAGATAAACAAGTGTTGACAAAACGTAGAAAAGAAACAGACTTTCACATACTTATGGAAGGTAGGTAAGCTGCTTCTCTGAAAAGGAGCACTTTAGAAGCTGATCTCTTGTCAGACTTAAGCTGCAGATTGCAATGTAGCTTGTCTGTGTTTCATTCCTTGCCCTGGGTTAGGCATGGTTTCTCATCCCCCCCAGAAATGAAAAGCGGATGGGCAGGAAAAAAAAGGGTATCATAACAGACATGATCCAAATGTGGCACCATCACTGATTTATGTGAGAGCTATGCATACACTAATCAAGACAGTCTAAAAGTACGCCTAAAGAAAAGCCCTTGATTCTATTTCTGCAGATTAGGTGGAAAATTTAACTCTAAAACTCTTTATATTGTATAGTTCTCTTTTTATTTTTTTTTAAATTTTTTTACTTTTTTTTTTTGCCAAGATACTGATAAAAAGTTCTGTGCTTCCAGGCTAAAAAAGAATGCTTTTCTAAAAGGGACTGAAGAATGAAGCTCTCTGAGGTATCTTACTCAGTGATTTAGTAAACAGATTTTAGTGGTATAATTTCCATTAGTAAAAATAATAATACCAATAAAGTGTTTGTCTGAAACAGGGTCCTATGTGTTACTGAGGTCATCTTTTCCTGAACAGGAAACAAGATTAGGGCTTTGTAGACAGAATTATCAGTTCTGATTGGGTGGATTTGATGCAACATTTCTTTCTCACTTTCAATCTGCTTAGTTTCAAGTTTTATATATTTTAAGGTTTTCATCTTTCACAAATGTTTCTGTGCACCCTATGATATCGGTACATTAGTACAGACTACTAGTTAGCCTTCTTGAAATAACTTCTCCCAAGTAGATTAAGTGAGGTTTTAACCAGTGTGGCTGCAGAATTCAGTTCAGCTCAGAGGCAATAATCTTGAGTCTTTGCACTAATGTGAAAGACAGTGGGACATGTTTTCTCAAGTGGCATAACAACTGGGTATGGTTGCCCAATCTATTCAGGTTTTTTATGTTTTTATCATTGCCTGTATGACACATGTCATGCACAGGTTGAATGACAGGTAACCTGTCAGGGAATAAAAAGATGGCTAGAAATGCATACATTCTGTGCATAATTTCTCATTGTATAGATTTTTGTATCCTTAGTTAAGCCCAAATATTTATGAAAATTAGGATGAGCTTCATTGGTAGGATAATATGAAAATCTCCATCTACATTGCAAAGTGTCTTTGGACAGTAAACACGAAAATTAAATGACGGTATAAAGAGATGGTTTCTCATATGCATTCAAAGTCCTTTGTGTATACAGATGTTCATTTGCAAGCAGTGGTAGTTATAGAAAGTACATTGTGTCCAGGAGAATCTATATACAATTCAACTCCTTCAAAATTAACCTCTCCCTTTATGGATATCATATTTCTCAAAGGATCAGCTACTAGATTTTCTTAAATCTTCTTCAAATTAGCAATGTAATTCAATCCAAACTCTGATTCTCACAAGTGGTGCTCACTATATGTTATAGTGTATTACAACAGTTTCAGCTTAGATTTTTTTCTATGATTTTTTGGCCCAAGCAAAATAAAATAGAGGAGAAACAAACTGGTGGAAAGCTTATGCTTCTGTTTGTTATTAGCAGATCCTGGGTACTTTGTTTCACCTGATGAAAAAAGTATAAAATTGCTGACTGTACCATATATACAAAAAGCAACTGAGCACTAACACAGTGCTGAAGAAGAAAGGTGAAACAATTTCAATCATCATGTTAATAAACCCTCTATATTTAGTATAAATTCTCATGTAAATATTTATTGAGAAATTGAATGGAAATGTAACTAAGCAAATAGGTATCATGATTCTTCTAGCAGTAGGCTGGACCAAAGGCAATTCAACACTGCATGTGGTCCAACACTGAAGCTGGGGTGAAGGAAGGTGAAGTCCTGCTCAGTCAACCCTGTGATACCCAGTGGCTACCCTCTGTTTGGATCTCAGAGCCAACTATTCCCTTCAGCAAGTCTTGAACCTGACGGTTCCGGCATAAGGGAAAAAAAAAACAAAACAGGGTGACATCCATAAACCAACTCTAGGGCAAAATAAATGTAATCAGGAAAAATAATCAGGACTGTCATGTTTATAGGCAAAGAGTCTGCACATTATTTTCCTTATTCATTGCTCAGTAATGACAATTTCAAAAGATTATATTTCCATTTACTTTGACAACAAACACATTCTATCTATAGTTATTTAAGATGGTTATTTCAATATCAATTTATTAGCAGCATTAACATGAATGCTGATTGTTTTTAAATGCAAAACAATGTCTTTGTCACTAATTTTAGAACTAATTTTAATTTGAACTTGACATTAATATAAACATGACAATGCCACTTTGCCACTGTGTATTGCCATCATGTATTTTTATTTTCTCATGGGAACTGACAGAATATGATTCATAATGACAATATTAATATAAGCTTATGAATAACAATAAGGATTTATAATAATATTAACATACATAACATCATCTGTATTGAATTTGTCAACATTAATAACTTAGATTTTTTTTCCCTATGTGATATACATTTTCATGTGTCTATAAGTGACTTCATTAATATGCATTTATGATTATTCTTAAACATATGCATAGTCTCATTTATTATTCAAATAAGGATTATAACACACACTCAAAGAGAGTGACTCTCCATACATAACTTTTTTTTAAAATAAGTCCTGTAAAAAGGAAGTAGGTTAAAAACTCATCCGTATTAATTGAAATTGGTTTGCATTATTGAACTAAAAATGTTCATAGTAAAGGATATCTATGAAACTGTTACATAGCTTTTGTATATATAATTTCTCAGAAAAAAGACTAGGCAGAGTAAAGTGTTTTTCAGAACTGAAAAAAAAAAAGAAAAGGAAGATATTTACAGCTTGTAGTGAAAGTTTTATCTCTACATACATCCAGGTGCTATTGAGGACAATAAGACAGTCACAAAGGCAATTCTAAATGATACATAGTTGTTCGAGGGCATATGGTACATTTCACTTTTAACTGAGAGTTTTTTCTACCCTTTTAGTGCTTTATGTTAGAATCTTAACAAGATTTGTTAGTCCAGCTTGTTTTCTTTAAAGTACAGTTGCTAAAAAAAGCCAAGGAGGAAAACTAGTGTCACAGCCATCTGTGAAAAGAGACAGAGCAATAAATGTGTTGAATTGTGATGAGATCTACACAGTTAATGATGAAGGTCTCTGGGGAAATCTTCACATGCTGTTGATCTTCTAGTGAACTGGACCATCAAACACATCACTAACATTACAAGAAAATAAAACCTTTTTGCTCCATCTTCCTTCACTGTTCTTGAGAAGAAAAACTCATCTGTGGAGATTAGTAATTAAACTATCTCAAGATGAAAGTGTGAGTGACATCTTTTAGCCCCAAAGAGTTTCGAAATTATCCTTCTGTTTTTGTGAGAGTGCAATTAGATTAAGTAGTCTCTATTGTCCATGTTGAGAAAAAAGCTACCTGGAAGTGAAGACTTTGATTCAAAGGGTTGTTTTGGGTTTTTTTTAGAATGTCTGTAGGCAACTCATATGTTCATATTGAAGCTTCAGCTTGGGAGCTTTCCTGAATGGGGATGTAAGGTCGTTGTTGAAAATCCACCCAGCCACGCCTAATGCAAAATTTCTGAGGCTCAATACCATACTCTTTCTCTAGCCAGTGTCATTCCTCATTAGCAGATACTACTTGTCATGTATGATTAAAAATGTATTAATTAAAATTACTGTGTCAGAAGGTTAACTATATGATTTATGCTATTTGATTAGAAGTGTCTTTAGAGAGATGTTAGGCTGGATTCCTATTTACACCATAAGATATATTCCCTTTTAACTCACAAAAATGAGTTTCACCAAAGGAAAAGGGGAAGGATATGTTGAGAGAATACAGCTTTTACTCTGAAATGGCTTCAAAATCCCCTTTACAGGTAAGTTTATGTTGGGATAGGCAGAGGGACTCCTATCCTAGGAAGTGTCCTGGGAGTCACTGTTGCATGTAGGGTCCAGGGAGAGACCTGAGGGCTCCCCAGACCTGCAGCACTCTCAGTCACAGGGCAGCACCACCTGTGTCTCTGCCCTTTGGTGGCAGCCAAATCCGACACCCAAGCAGCACAGCCAGGTTCTGGCAGGAGTAAAGCTGAGAACTTTCCACTCCTCCCGATCCGTCTGCTGTTTAAACGTTGTTCTGTGTGTTTATGAGTGGCTTCCAGGGTCAAATATGGACAACTGCAGTTCTATTGTAGGGAATATGATATGCAACTGCTGCTATGGATGGCTGCTGTCAGTTTGAATACTGCAGGACAAAGTACTGCTTCAGAAGCCACACAAAAAAACCCAGTGGTTAGGAGTAAAATTAATCAACATGTTGAAGTATCTTCCTAAGAAATGACAGTTATTTGTGGCTTTGATTTTGGTCCTTTGGTAGTCACATAGCATATAATGGGGTCATCAGTGTTTCATCTGGATTAGTCCACCATGAACCTTTAGTTAAAATTGGGCTAGATTTCATGTCATCTATTGTATTTAAGTTCCTTGCTCTCTTGGTTCTGTACACAAAATCTTTGCACAACACAACCAACATGAGATTGACTAGAGATATGATTTTGGTCCTGATCAGCTCTTACTATGAGCTGTGTTGAGTGAAATGCTTACTGTCTTGAGAGCTAACACACAAGTGAATCCTGGAAACAACAGAATCCAATGTAGAGAATGCCTTGCTGTGTTTGTTATTATTTTAAAACTGTATGAGATCAAGAATAATAGAAAAAGCATTTAGGGAAGGAAAGTATTTTGAGATGGCAAGCTGAGTTAAAATTATTTTTTAGATGTGTAGGTGCTGCAAAGGAGAGCTATCTCATCTTTATTTTTCTGAACTACAACTTTTGGTATATTGGTTGTATTTCCACTTGGGTCCTATGTTGTCTTCAGGATATTCTGGCTCTGCTGCTGGAGTGGGAGTTGGAAGTAACAACCAAGGAAAACAATCTATTCTTATGCTTTAGGAAAGATATTTTGAACTAATCTGTCTGCAAATTTACTATCCAAGCTGTTTGTTTTCAGTTATTCAATAAAAATCCCAAGACTCACACCCTCTTAAACATTCCTCAGAGCAGCATGCAAGACTGCTGCCCAAAGTAAAAAAAAAAAAGAAAAAAAGAAAAAAGAAATAAAATGTCAACAGAAACCCTAAATTAATGAATGTTCTGTCATATATAATAAGAATAATGAAAATACAATTAGCTATGAAATAGTATGCAGAATATTACATTAAACTCCTAATTTGTAGGGTTTCACGGATATTGAAAAAAAGTCTTGTTTCCGCAATATTTATTGTGTGGTTGAATTTCTGTGTTTTATTTTCATTTGCAATGCAAAGGCTTTTATGTATTGATACTTATGAATTCAGAAAAGAAAATTGAATTTATTTTATAAATCCTACTTAGAGATTTCTTTATAGGCTAATGGAACTCTGCTAGACCTCTATCATTAAATAATATGCTACAAATCTTTGATTAGATGTTTTTCATCTCTAATATTTTTCATGCCATTTTGGCATGACCTATTATACCATTGTAATTGTTATGTATGTAGATATTTCATTATATTTGGAAATAAATTACCTATCAATTCTTGATGATTCTTGCTTTTAATGAACATCTCAATGTCAGAACTTTTGCATTGTCCTTATATCCTACTCTAAAGGCTAGTGATAAGTAGTTTAATTGATTTCAATAGTCTGTAACTCTAGGACTTTATCAGAGGGGCATAAAGTCATGCACAAGCTGTAAATCATAGTTGATTTACTTGAGAAGTCCCTGGCAGGGGTGGATTGAAGGGATGGTTTTGTCAAATTGAGATCAACATTTTTGCCTGACTAAATAAATTTTAAAAATTTGGAAATATTTCTCCCTATCTTTGGATGCTGCTTAGTGAGTTCTTGCCAGAATTAAATTTATTCTTTGGATCTTCTTCATTTTACAGACATTTATAGTGACCGGCACCAGGCTAACCACTGTCTCTTCCCAGGAAAACTGGAGGATGATACTGTTAATGGATCAGCTGCAAAATATTCATGTTAACCTTTACATTGTCCCCTACTAGCTTCAGCATCATCATTAACTGAAGTGTGAGTCACTTCCCTGAGGATAAATTGTTCCATTTAAGAGGCCACATGAAGAGCATTACCTGCACAAGCAGGGAAGAGCGCTGTGCAGTTTGGCAGATGCCTCTTAAGAAGAAGTGCTGGAGCAGGTGACACAAATAAGGGGAACATAACAAGGGCCACAGCTCCATTAGACTGCAGTGCCCAGTTAATTGATCTTACTCCCATTTACCCCTTGGAATACCCATGTGGATAAGTGATATACAGAGGTACTGAAAAGGTGAGAGAGAGATGTAGACAGCTGAGCTGTCTATTAGCCATAGGAAAAAAGAGACTGTGTGTGTGCATTTAAATTAACCTATTGGCTGGTCTTCTCTACTTTATTTTTTTGCTGCTGTTAATTTTCCTTGTGAAATATCTTTTCATGGCCTGACTTTTTAAAGGAAGAATCTCAAAATTTGATGCAAGTTAGAACTGTTCTGACTGTACTGGATTTAGAGTGGCTTTATATGTTTCAGCCTCAGCATTTTATCAGCTATATTGAAAATAATAAATAGAAGACCAAGAAAATATAGATTTTTAAATTAAATGAATGTATAGAAACAGATTCAATCATCAACTAGCTTTTTGAAAGCTGTTAAGTATATAAAATACCACAAACTGTGCAACTGATATAAATTAGGAGCACTTTCAAAAAAGGTGCCATCCTTACCAGAGCTTCTTTGAACTTCTGGGCACTGGTTTTATCTTGACTTTCATAGTTACTTTAAATTGTAGACTTATACTAAAAGAGCAACCTATTAATAAATACCATTCTATTTCAGCACAAAAATTGGGCCAAAGTAATGGTAGGGCTCTGATTTAAACAAAGAGGAGATTTAAGGAAATAAATACCCACAGTGACATTACAGCATAAATTTCAGCTATCTGAATTGCAACCCACTAAAGGCAGAGTTTGTCTTAATGGTTATAATTATTTTAGAGACTTTTCCTCTGTAGGCAGTTCAGCTTCTCAGAAAAATGCTGCTTCCTTTGTCCTTCTCTTGCCCTTATCCAAATCTACATAATCTAAACCACTGTAAAACTCAAATGATGAAAATCATCAACAGAATGTGTGGGAGAAGTACTGTTATTTTCAGTTTTGCATCTGAAGAATAGAAATCAAGACAGAAGCAAAAAGAATTGACCAGTTTCACCTAGGAAGTCTGTGGCATGGTAGGGAATACAATGTAAGTCTTCTAAATCTAAGGTTAATTTCCGAACTTCTGACCCTTCTAACTTCTGTAATTAGTCTCCTTCCCTACGTCCCAGCTGAGTGTGACAAAATATAACTCTTAAGATATTGTGTTGATCCTTGATTTGTTTTTGTTTTTTTTTGTTTTTTTTTTTTTTTTTTTTTATATTGGCTTCCTCCCATTACGACGTTCTTATTCTGTATTCCTTTTGGATAAGGTTTTCTTTTTTCTTAGAGGATAGCATCTGGAAAATATAGAAATAGGTAAGTTCATTGCTAAATTAGTGAATTATAGTGCCCCTCGCCCTTAGTGCTGATTCAAATTTTGACAAAAATATACACTACATAATTTTCAGATATGATGAAAATTATAAATGATGTGACAGACGTGAATTTTGCCTTGGTTTTTCATGTACATATTTCTTAAATCTTAATCTCCTATTAGGAACAAAAAAATAAGAAGAGAAGAGAAGAGAAGAGAAGAGAAGAGAAGAGAAGAGAAGAGAAGAGAAGAGAAGAGAGAAAAGGTATTCATCCATTCTTCATCAGAAGATTTTGTAATGCATTAGTCTCAAAAGACATTTGTTTTCCATGGTGTTCTGTCATCTTTAGCTGACCCCATTCTTCCTTTCCTTGCCTAATAGACTGGTCTGGGAGGACCTCATTTGGATGGAAGGAGGAAATATTCTTCCTCAGATAGAATGAGGGCAAATCTACTCATATTCAGCAGCTCAATACACAAGCCCCAGTTACGTCAAAGCAAAGCCTGGGTGAGATCATTAGGGAAAGAATTTCTGAATAAATCTATATAAAAGTGTCTGAAAATGTTAATGTTCTTGCTTGCTAAGACGTCCAAATTAATTTTTTCTACAAGTACATTTGTACACTAGTCTCTTTTGAGCCCATATGACCACAAATGCATGCAAGAGGTGCCTTACTCCACTTTCTGTCAATCTTAGTCCTGTCTTTAAACTTTCAAAATTTTAACAATCATAAAATATCCAAATGTGTAGAAGTTTCTGCAGTTAACTGAGACTGACTTTCAAAGCTATGAGCTTTTTGATCTCCTGAAGATCTGAGAGCATTTTGTAGTTTACACTTGCATAGAGGTGTTTCAAAAGAGGTATGATTATCTAATGTTCATAAAAAACCATAATGAGTTATTTTTATTTTTTAAAATATACAAAGCATTTATTTGTGTGAATATTTTTCCAGAAAACCCCAAAGGTTTATGAAACAAAAGATCCAAAGAGCATTATCTTTGAATGAACATAAGAGCACATGTTAATTTTTTATTAATATTCTTTTTTTTTTTCATATAAAAAGTGCAAGTGTTCCCTTAAACTGAAGAAATACAGCACAATAACTTTTCTGAATCAGTTTTCTCTCATCTTTAGTGGAAGAAAATGCATATAAAATTTCATGGGCATGAACTGACTGGTAAGAGAAAGGTTGCAAGCTAAAAAGAAATACTGAAAATTCTTCAGATCTCTATTTTCTGTGTCATTTAGGATTTTGGAACAATCTGTGTATGTTTTAAGCAAGTAGTGATCAAATTTAAGTGAAAAAATATTTTAAATAAGCCTATAAATAAAATATCTATTTTCCGAAATAATTTCTAGTTTACATGAATAATCGAGATTACTTGAACTGATCAACAGAGTTTAGTATACCCACATTTGAGAAAAAATGAACTTTGCTGAACTGAAACATATAATTTCCACTCAACTAATTGTTTTTATTGATTAATTTTTTTCCAAGAGAATAAGCAGGTCAGTCAGTTATGGAATGCCTGATAAGGAAAAAAGATATATTCTTAAACATTCTCCACACAAAAATTTTCTCCTTTAGAAGTAAAGCAAAAGCAATGTTGTCTTAAAATGTCTGTGCAGAATTGAAAATAATTTCTTATGGTTTTGGCAAAAGAATGTGGATAATATTGGTTACACTTGGACTGAGTACTGTGATTTATTTTAGAGTCAGTGTTATTCAATTTGGTGTTTAGCTGCCTTTTCATCATCTCTGTACTTATATCCACTGAGAGCAGAAGTTGCTGGGCACTGTTTATGATTGTTTGGTATTTCCTACTGGTATACTATGTGTGTTCCTTTGAGATAGGAAATATGAATCTTTCCTGGAGCATATGTGGCCCCAAAATGAAAAACCCAAACCTCTAAAATCCCTCCTCCTAACCTCTCCAACAAATGTTTTCAAAGGATCTCTCCAGCTCCCTTATCTCATTAGTACACCTGATGGCTCTGCCCAACAGCTTTCCCATCTCTCTTCAGGGCCCTAGAAATGTCCAAATTGACTGCTATAAGCAATGTGTTTGGCTGTTGTTTCAAGTGAAATATGGACAGAATGTAATTTTCTTTGTTTCAGTATCGTATTTTTTAACTACACACTGTTGTCTGCCCAGAACATGTCTGATGAAACTGGAGAGCCTTTTGCTTTCCTGAATCTCTAAGCACCACTATACTTATGTAAAGCTATTAGCAATGTATGATGATTAATGTATATAATGAGTGGTCAGCTCAACTAAATTTCCATGAAAACCAGTGCACAATAAAAAAAATAAAAAGAAAAAGAAATGGAGTAGAGATGGTATAGGTCTGGAACTTGCTCCCCCGTATCAATGCTGTGTGAAGGAGATATACAGGTGATTCCAGGTACAGAATCCATGTGCAGCCACAGGGATATGTGATGTGTTAAAAAAAAAAAAAAATACTACCAGCCTTCCATATGACTTTATTAGATAGTTAAGTATTGCAGAAATTGTGACTTATATGTGTAATGAACTTATTATCAAAATACCCATTAGGTAATGTAAGAAGATAATCTCCATTTTCATATGAGCAAGATGTGTACCAAAATAGCTGCAGCTTAAACTTTCAAACATTGCACCACAAAATATTGATTTTTCAAACACTTTAGAATACCTAAAGCATTTTCTATGTGCCTTTCCCATGGCTTTAATTACAGATGTAACTATTCAGGACCTTTGAAAAACAAACTCTATGTTTTTAAGATGGTTTCTCAGAAAATTAGAAATTAGGACAATCATTTATGAAAGGCTTAATATGACTTACTTAATTTATTTGAAACAGAAGTTTGTTGGTAAAATCAGAGATGAAATTCAGTTCTTTGGGCTGAAGATCCAAACAAAGTTTGGTTCTTTTTCTTTTCTTTTTGGTGCAGATATACCAGCTGTTAGTTCAAATGTTCCTGGGGACCTACCATTATGAACTGTACCACGCCTCTTCATGTGCAGAATACTGTTCTCTGCCCCTCATTAGAGTTCCAGCCTTCAGATCATGTTATGCCTTTTCCTGCAAAGTTAAAAATCATTGTACTATCAGAAAAATTCTAATGATATTTATATCAATGGTATTTAGGACTTGAAAAGAAATAATAAATTTAATATCAAATTCAAGTGGAAGGAACAATTTTACTCCACTTTATCTGTAAAAATATGACGTATTGATCTGTCTCCATCCGTAACTACCTGCACATTTACAGTTCTCTGTTTTAAGGAGGCCTGGAAATCTAATCCAAAACTATATAAACAGAAAAGATGTATACTGGGCATGCACCTCCCAGGAGCACGATTAGAAGGCTGGAGAAAGCTGCACTGAATTTGGGACTGCAAGATTACATTTCCATTTTTTGTAAAATTATTGTCTGGCCAAACATGTACTACTTATAGTAAGGACTCTGTATTAGTAGGACAGCATTTGCTTTTGATAACTAGTTTACATTTTTGTGTCATGATGACCCAAAATGTGTGGATGTAGAAATACACTCCTATTAGCATGATAATTTTGTATGTGGCCCTTGCACAGTCTAGATGAATTCTATATGTTCTAGAATGTTCTTTTGTGTTTGACTGGCATTTACAGTAATTTCACGATTATAAGCCGCACCTTTTTCATTGAATCCAGCCTACCCCTGTGGTGCGGCTTATATTCAGGTGCGGCTTATCTATGGACAAATCCCAGCGAAACACCAACCCGGAAGTGAGAGCTGGCCAGGGAGGGCGCCTGGGGCTGCCTTTAAAGGCTTCTCTGGTCTATGAAAACTGTTGCAACTTGAGCACCTGACAGCAAACCCAGCTGGCAGCGATTCTGTTACTAATTTGTTACTTTGTTACACATGGATCTCCGCTTTCAAAAAAAAAAAAAGTGCGGCTTATAATCATGTGCGGTTTATAATTGTGAAATTACTGTACATCTCCATTCACCCCTTAAATATCTAGGTGCACCTTAAATTCTGCTTGCAGTTTTTCCTTGTGCAATTTTTTTGGGTATGTTCATAATGACTCAAATCCAAATAGAGTCAAACAGCTCAGTTCCAACTTCCCAGCTATCTCCCGGAACAAAGCAGATAATGCTTTATGCTCCCTCTGACGCAGTGTGAGCTCTCTGAGGAGAATGAGGACAGCCAGCAAGAGGAGGGAAAGCAAACTGAGGAGAGTCATCTGAGCCAGAGCTCCCACCTCCCCAAGGACTCCTCTAGCCAACAGTGACGCCTTGTCTCCAAGGCACTCTGATATTCACAAGTGTAGCAGAAGCATGGGAGTTGTTAGAATTGCTTGGGATTTTGTTCAGTTTCCTACTTAAATGCAGTGTACTGTGCTCTCTATCATTATTTCTGGGAGGAAGGTTAGCTGACCAATTTTTTATTTTTAGCTTATGCTGCTTCTTGTCTCTCAGAGTTTAGTGAAAGAACTAGAGAGAGTAACATGTGTTTTTGAAATTTGTCTCTTTGTCAGTTTTTTATATCAATTTTTGTCATTATTTCACCCACAGGTTTTCCACTAGATAAAGGGTTTTTCAGTCTGGCCCTCAGTTTTCATCCTATCCACACTGGAACTAATCTTACTGGCAATAAACATCATCTTATTTGAATGAAAGAGACTGAAAAGTGATATCAAATTCATTTAACCATTTAAAAAAATATTTTAATCTGCTGTGCCCTTTTTACTTCCAACAATGACTGTATTCAGTTTAACATTCCAGACATTTCTTCCTGTAAACTGCCTCACCAGGTTTTTAAAACACTTTTTTTTTAAGACAGAACTATTTCACACACCCTCCCACTTTGTCTGAGGAACACAGTCACAGTGGAAACTGATTGCTACCCCTGAAAGGATGTTTTCACTTAGAATTAATATAGTTTTATTTAATTTATGACATCACATGACATGATAAATTATGAATTAAAAATATCATTATTTTGTGTGTGAATGCTTGTCATCCATTTTGATAGCAAATTAATTCTGAAGCTTTTGAATAAAATCTTGCAGCAGCACACAGTAACATCATTAGTAGCACAAGCTCAGAAAGGTCCTTTTGCAAGTAGGGAGTCCTAGAATGTGCACTGCTCTGCTTTGTCTGGCTTTTATAATTTACTAGATTTTAATGTATAGTATATTGTATACAAAGTGAAATAGAATGAACTGTGTACACTCAAACAATAATTTGTAGATAGTAGAATTTAAATGTGACACATGTGTTGCTCAGTTCTAGAAAGGAAAAAGGTCTGGATCCAGCTGCCAGTATGAGAAGCTTGTTTGCAAATTGCTAATTTGCATACCTGCCCCAGCATACAATTTAATATATTAAAAAATATATTTCTTATAATTTCCTATTGTACATTCATTTTCTTTCAAACTCAGTCAGATATGAAAAAATATCCTTCATACTGCTAGGTATACGTCTAAAAAGAGCCTCTGTGTTTTTTTAAAACACACAAGAATATTTTTTCTGTTATTCTAGTATTTTGCTTTCACTAGAAAAGATGAAGTGATGGGCTAGAAATAAAAACACAAAGCTAACTAAACCCCTTTTTATCCTAGAACATTTGAAATTGTTTGGCTGAAGTTACAGTCACAGATTTATGCTGTTTCTTCTTTAATCTGAACTGATTCACACATTCCAGTGAAGCTAAGAATAGATTTTCTGTCTTTGTATGATTCCTGACTGTCTATAATCTGAGGAAATTAAAAAGGAATAAAATGACTTTTACATTTGCTATGGGACAGTGCTTGACAGAAATTCTTTCTTTGGTACTCAGTTTTTAAAGAAAAAATCTTGAGAACAGCTTCCAGCTTATTCAGCATCACACATAAAGTGAATCAACAGCACCTCTCGGCTGGGTTTCTTGCTGTGATGCTTGACTGAAACATCTCACACTGCATCTGATTTTCTCTTTTTACTGAATATAGCTTTTGTGGCTTTTGTTTAACCTAGGCTACATTTTCAGTTAAGGGGAAAATAAATGAAAGTAGGGGGCAAACATCCAGCACTACACAGACATCATAAATCCCAGTAATATGAACCAGATAAATATGGCTCAGAAAACCATGGTTAAACTTTATTGGTGAGTTTGTCTTTAATATGCTTAGCAGAAGTTTAATAGCAGCCAGTTTCGGTTGTTGTTCCTTTCAAACAAGAAAGGTGAAATGTGATGGGAGCTACATATAATTTGGGTGGTCTATATGTGGCTACGAGTCAGTGTCTCTCTTTCTGCCTTATTTACAAATATGATAGCTATTTATGGTGAGTGAAATGTATGTTAGGAAGAGAGGCAGCTGCAAAGAAAGAAAAAAAAATAGCAAAGAGAAAAGCTTATTTAGAGGTTTCTGCCAGGGAAAAAACATAATCAAGGAAAGGTCAAGCTAGACGAGGTTCTGAGAGTAACCTGACAGTGCCCAAGGCTGAACATCTAAAATAAAATGCATTCACTGTAAACACACTTAGGTTGTTGCTTATTCTGGTGCAAATCATGTCACTTGCACCAATGTCTGGTGAGCAACTTGAGGGCAATGTGTTTACTTCACTTAAATTTAAAGAGGAAGCTGGTTTAGAGCTGAGTAGACAACGGGATAGGAGAAATAAGAGAAGTTAAGTCCTGGGAAGTTTGCTGGGGTGATATATGTGTAAACAAACACCTATAAGATCGGTGATAATTAGGTTTGGCACTGCAAAAGGCTTTAGCATCTCTAAGTCTCTCATTAAACGAAGTATTTGAGCACAGACAGTTTCACAGTTACAGGTAGAGCTGTGAAAGACACTGTGACAATTTCCATAGTTAAATAAGTGCATATGTTTAGGTAGCTCACACTGAACCATTGCATGCCATTCAAAATGCTGTTTATAAATTCTAGACTCTAAAGAGCAGCAGCACATCAAGTGTGCTAAAAGCTCAGGCACAATAAGGTTTATTGAAGGAAAGATTATTCTTTTGATAGACATCTGAGCTGTATAAATGTAGCCCTTTAGCGCAGAAGAGAGAATGATCAATATAGCAGTTGCTCCAATGACAGTTCAGTGAAACTTTGAAAACATTTATTACATATGTATTGCTGTCTTTTTAACTAGATTATCAGAAGCAGCGCACAATATGCCAATCATTTTGTCTGTTTAATGGTTTTTTAAACAAAAGGTTTGTAAATTGATCTTGGCCACTTAACAAACAATAGGTTATATTGACAATAGTTAGCAGAAAACTTTTTTTTAAGACTCTAAGTAAATCAAAGGAAGCAAGTTAGAGCAAATAATTTTTTAAAATTATACGTGCCAGTCATTTGGAAGTATTTTAAATTTTACATTTTCTAAACCCACAGCAAAAACAGTCTTTTAATTGTTAAATTTGTGTGAGAGGAAAAAAAGTGAAACATAATTCCCAAAGCAAAGCCTCCTAAATTTCTTTTTTTCTTTTCCTTTTTTTTCCACCTTCACTGTTTTAGCAGAAATCTTCAGATTCATACAGGGAGTTGCTTCTGGTTCTATTAATGTAAAGCAGGAGTACATAATTTGTTATTAAGAAACACACAATATCATAGATATACTTTTGAAACAAGCAGCCCTAAAATCCCCAAAACACTAACACTAAAAAAAGCAGAGAAACATTTTAATGGCAGCCTTAATTCTATCTCTGTTCCAGAAGTCATCCTCTGTGCACTGCATCTGCTATAAAGAACACTCCCTTTTCAGGTGTAACAGTGGAGTACTCGTTCCTTTCTCTTTGATGATCAGTAAAGAATCATATAACACATGGGCTTGCTATGAAGAAGGCAGAAGGAAATTCAAGGTGGAAAACTATCTATTACATTGATCATGGATTCCCTTGATTCTTCTATACAAGTGCCAAAAGTCCACCAGAAAACTTGGAGACCAACACAACACTGAGTTTTACCAGTCTTGATGACTTTTAAATTTAGGTTTTTTTCTGTTACTGCACCTTTCAGGGATAAATAAGGTGCTAAGGGTCTGACAGTTTGTAAGAAACTCTGCCATAAAAGTTCTGTGATTCAGATCCAGACTGGAGCTCTCAATCAGCTCACAGGAGGTGCTGACTAAGACAACAGCTCTGTGTAATTTCAGTTATTTTAAACATTGCTGTGCTTACTCAAAATCACTGCTGCATTAATTTCTCTGCTTGCCATACCTCAAGGCCTGCTGTTAGAGTCAAAAAAACTTTGGCATCAGAAGGACAATCACAAGTGGCAGTCCAAGAACCAGCCTCAGGTTTTTGACATTTTCATACATTTAACTATAAATATGTTTTCCACTCTCTGAACTGCAAAGTAGAATTGTAAAGCCTAATGTTTACCTCCTGCATCATCATCCAGATGGGTTTTTATTCTAAAATCTTTATCACTGAAAAAGAGAGGAGAAGTATACTGTCTGCTTTCCAAGTAACATGGGGAACTGCAGTATTGGCAGTCAGAAGGATCTTGTTTTGACTTGCAAAATGAGCACAATTGATAAAGAAGCCACTAAGGGAGAATAAATGTGAAATATTAGATACCAGTTTTATAGCATCTTTTTTCTGATTATAACAGCCACTTTTAGGAAAAGTAACCTTGGCAATAATTTAATTTATTGTTTACATCCAGTTTGAATAAGTTGAGACATGGGAATGCAAAAAATAGTACCAACAACATTTGTGAACAAGATACAAAAACCTGTATTTATATTCTGCTGCACAGAACAAATGCAAGAAACAACACAGAGTTCATTCTTCTCAAGTGTACATGTGGTCTTTATTTTTTTCATTAAATCAGACCATTTTACATTTCCCATATAATTGGCTTAATATATTAAACATGGTACAGATGGAAAATGTAAAAAAAAAAAAAAAAAGGCATGAAACCAGCTTGAATTATTGTAAAAATAGATTTGGAAAGCTGACTTTGATATCTGTTGTAACTTAGGGACTTGAGGGGATGCAGTAATAAAACATACTTCTGGGACAATGTAAAAATCAGAGTAACTTTGCCCCTGGCCTGTTCATGGTGTGGAAGTTTTAGTGGTTGAATTACAACAGTGCAGTAAGTTTCCTTCCAAAGAGAAATACAAAAACAGAGGCTGGAAACCTTTGGAATAGCTGTAAGTTTTCATTAAGAAGCAAGTATTTTAGGAGAAGCCAAAACTTTTAATGACTTTCTGAAAACGCAGTCTTTCTGTTGTTTGCTTTCATGACTCTTGCTTGTTTTTTCTCCTTGCAAACTCAACTACAATAGATCAGATCAACTTATCTTTACAATTATATTAAATTGATAATAGTTATCATATTGCAATTATATATTATGTTGTGATTGATAAAAATATGTTCCTGGTTTTGGCTGGCATGGAGCTAATTTTCTTCCTAGCAGTTGGTATAATGTTGTATTTTAGATTTAGGACCAGAATATTGACCAAAAAGAAAAGATATTTTAGTTATTGTTAAGCAGTGTTTATGCTAAATCAAGGACTTTTCCTTTTCTTATACCACCTGACCAGTGAGGAGGCTGGGGTGCACAAAAAGATGAGAGGGGACACAGCTGGGACAGCTGACAGAAACTGGGCAAAGGTATTTTCCATGTTATATGACATCATCCTCAGTGTATAAACCAGGAGGAGGGGTAGCTTTGGAGTGATGTTTCAAACTGACTGGGCATTGGTCAACAGGTCATGAGCAATTCAACTGTGCATCACTTGTTTTTTATAGAGGATTGCTATTATTATTATTATTATTATTATTACTTGCTTTCTGTCCTGTCATACTGTTTTTATCTCAAGCCATGAATTTTACTTTTTTCCCCCATTTCTCTCCTCTATCTCTACGGGGCTATGAGTGAGTGAATGGCTGTGTGGTATTTAAGCACCTGCGCGGCTAAACCACAATGATCCTTTTCTGGTGCCCAACATGGGACTTCTTCAGCACTTGTCACCTCTTTCTTCAGTGAGCTTATGAAGTCTTTGCCTTCTGGGTAGTCCATGACCATTCCAAAATTCCTGAAATATTGGAGTTTTCTATTCAAGCTGGCTGTGTGATCAGTGTGACCCACTTACTCCGTGTAGAATCAGCTGCATAATGTGTAGAAGGAACCTTTCTTTCACATATGAAGCCCAGCACTAGCAGATAGTGTGCTAGCAGGAGCTGTGCTTCAGCACAAACCATTTCTAAGGCAGCTCAAACTGCTATATTTTTTTTAGTTGGAGTATAGCAGACTGCAGATGCTCTGTATCACAGACTCAAAAAACCTAAAGGATTGACCTAGAGTCTCACCTGGTGCTTCTTCCAGAAGTTCCAGGTAGAGACATTCCTCTTGGCTGTGTTTTAGAGCAGATTTTTTATGTCTGGCTCTGTCCAAAGTGATCCAAGGTCTTCTGCATGAGCTAACTCCTGTTTGATTTTTTTAAAAGGCTTATCATTGCTCAGGGCCTCATTTGAAATGATTTTTCTTCTAGATCACTTGATAGAGAGGACTGACAATCAGACTTTATTTTGGAATATGCATTCTACAAAACTCACAATCCCTAAGAAAGCATAGCTGTTATTTTGTTGGTCACTTCCATTGATCCACTGGCATCTGACCATGTCCATCTTGCCATTTGTTGTCTAAAAACTGATTCTCCCATACAGGTTCCATGATTAGTTCTATGGCAAAACAATTTTCAGAAGGATTTAGACCATTTTCTTCCCCTACTGAAAAACCTTTTCTGCTATATAGCATGGCACAATAATATCAATTTCAATATCAATGTATCTCAGACTTCTGGAGCTCCACTCTGTTCCAATGCAGGCTGGATCAGTCCATGGCAGATGGCAATCCTATGTTTCCATCCCTGAGGCAGATGATTCCAGGTGTTCTGGACACCTTTCCAAGTGAAAGCAAATTATGATCTGCACTCTTCTACCAAAGGGATGGAGAAAAATGAGATATCAGTTGTGGCATAACAATCACTGCTGGGGGACAGGCTGGGCAATAGTCAGTGGGTAGCGAGCAATTGCATTGTGCATTACTTGTTTGTTTTTTTTATTTTTATTACTCTCTTTCTTTTAAAAATTATCATTATTAGTTTATTTTTTCAATTATTAATTGATATCTGAACCCACAGGTTTTTACTTTTATCTAATTCTCCTTCCCATCCCACCAGGGTTGTGGAGATGAGAGCAGTGAATGAGCAGGTACATGGTACTTAGTGTGTCTGGGGTTAAACCACAACAGAGCTATGAATAATTCACCCTTATGTTGCCAGCCCAGATCCACCTGAGCCACTTCAACCTTAGCAGCTTGATCCACCTTCTGGATCTTCTTTTATGCTTCAGTATCCTGAGTTAAGGCACCCACAATGGTGAGTTTTTAATCACTTTTATGGGCTTCAATTCTAAAAGTTAATCCTTGCAACTTGCAACCCAGTGAGATGGTGAAAGGGGTTCACATGCCTCACAACTTGTCAGCTGGCTGTTATTGCCATCCTGCTGGAGAGTAGCACCCCTCTTACACAGCTGCAGAGGGGAGCATTCATCCACACCTCCCTTGTTCCAGTTTAGCTAACAAATGTACATAGAAGGCTTCTATTGTTTTAGCTCTACTGAGATTTTTGATATTTTTTCCTTCTCTGTGCCCTGGAGAAGTCAGAGGCTGACAGCTCCAGATGCAGTCAGTAAGGGTGAAGAATCTGGCCTATTAATGGTCTATACATGAGACTGTTTCTAAGACTGTGATTGCAAGGCAATCAAATGCTTAAAGAGATCCTCAGTTTTTGCATTTACTGAAACCTGACAACCCTGTTCTTTAATTCTGAGCCCTCATATACCATGTATTTTCCTTCTGCAAGCACATTTTAGTCCATATTTTTTCCTGCAATAATCTAAGCATTTTATCAGAAGACTTGTCCATATGTTCTTTTAAACATATTTTTATAGCTATAGCTAAATCCAAGGTATTTTTCCCTTTCTTGGCTGGGATTTTAACTAGTGCTATGACATAAATCTTCCTAGTGCTTGCTGTTTGTTTACTTTCCAAGGACCCTCTATTTCTGTGTAAAGAAAGAAAATTCTGTAATTTGTTTATGTCCTGCACAGCTTCCTAGCTTATAAAAACGAGTCATTTAATTTCTATCACACTGACTTAGGTCTATTTATATTCACCTTGACTGGTAATTGCTCCTTTTCTCTTTTATTTTATGCCCTAATCTGTGCTATCAAGACCTAACCAGTTTTCCAGAAAGCAAAATATGAGCTGATGAGGTGTCATTTTCTTCTAGAGGACTAATCTCTCCACAGACCATATTCACTCAGGGATAATATCACAAAAGTCAATGAAATTGCAGTAGAGCCACATCTGGCCCCACAAGCCAATGGAACTACTTGTTACATGGGTCTGCTTCTGCTTTCCTTCCTCTTATTGCTATTAAGTTTGCTGAGTGAACATTAATGACCTGGTTTCAGACTTGCCTGCTGCACTTATTGCTTGATGCATTCCCCTTAGTTTAACAACTAAATGGCAGAAGAGAGGAAGAGAAAGGAACAATCTTTCTTGTTCTGTGATCCTGCTGGCTGTGCTTTGTGGGATGAGTGTGGGATGAGTGTGAGCCTGTCCTCTACTTACATCCTGCTTGATGAGGACAGGAGGAGAAAGTGGCAGAGTAGAGATCTGTGGGAAAGGATGAGTTTGTGGGTGATGAGATCATGCAATTGCACAGAAGAGCCCAGATTCCCAGAACTATGTACATTTCCTTTTTAAATCTCACCTTATCCTTGTGGCCTTGGTTAAATTAGGCAATCACAAGGCAAAGGAAAGCTAAACTGTTAATTTCTGTTAAAAAAACCCCAACACATCAAACCAAATGAAAGCAGACCCTGAGTAATCTTTGCTTCTATGTATTACAACTATACAACAGATTTCTGAGCTCATAAAAACAAGCTTCCCACATTACTGAGGAAAAGATTGATGGATGGAAAGAAATTTCAGCAAAAAATTCTTCCATTGCAAACATTACCTTAACTTCTTTTCCCAGAGAGAGGCAATTAAATTTGGAAACAAGTAACTGCTATTCTTACATATTTACACAAGTGATCTGTGCTATTCCATCAGTTCCCCTGCCTCATTCGACCCACTAAAAGCCCTTATGAAATTTAAAATGTTCAGCTCCCTTTGTTATTTTAATTCAGCTGCAGCCACTCAGAAGTCATTCTTGTATGATAATAAGGTTAATTCTTTAGCATAAGCGGCCTATGGGAGTGTTACTGGGATAACCACCCTGGAGGCAAGTAGCATTAGACTCATTTTCAGGGGTCTTCAAACACTTGTTTAGAATTGCCTGCAGACCTTGGGCAAAGCTCATCTGCAGAGTATGGGGCTTGTATGAGGATGAAAGTGGACATTGTTATACATAATTAAAGAGAAGGTTGAAATTGTGTAAATATTTGTTTCAATGGGGAAAAATATCTCTGGAATATATATTTTTATTCACTACAAAGAAACCTTCAGACTGTGTGCTAAAATTGAGGCTTTCATCAAAATTCACATAAAACTAGCAACAGATCTGATCTACAGCTAAAAATACCAGGTATAATTGATTTAGCTGAAAATAATAAAAATAATGCTTCAAATTGAGCCGTACCTCTGCCGGTATTTTCTCTCCTGGGTATTGGTTTTATCTGTCTGCTGTCACCTCAGCAACATGAGCTTCTTTCTTTGTAGTTGAGAGGATTCCTAGGGACTTCAAACTACACAGATTTCCTTTTATTCACTTAAAACCAAAACTGAAAAACAACAAGAGAGAGGAATATCAGCTCTTCCACTGCATGAGTTTTTTTGTATGTAAATTCATTGTCTTCTAAAGAAAAATTCAGACACATTTTATTGGAAAAGTTCCAGAAGTTGTGTGTAGAAAGACCACTGTAATGCTGTGGAGCAGCCCCGTAATAAGTCAGGGGTGGAAGAACACTAATGGTGACTTATGCTGAGCAAAGAATTTAGAAGGGAATTTTCTTGTGGGAGTTGCAGTCCTGCTGGTTTTGTTAACCTAAACTCTGTATATGCACTTACCTGGACATGCCGGTGTAATTGACATGCACTATTAAGCTTGATACGGAATTTGGAAAAAACAAACACAGTTTTTCTGTTATTCTTTAAAATGAAAGGTTTAGATAAGCCATACAGACATCAGTGTGGTCACGAAGGACTGAGAGCGAAGCGTAGGTATGGAAAGTGTCACCACAAGGTTGAGACTTTAGCTCTGCTTCTGTTGTTTTACACTCAAATATGTGTTAGTGTGATACCAACCCAGCAAAGCAAACAAAGGAAGCAAAAGCAACCTGTGCTGGGACTGAGTGGCTGCTGTCAAAACAGAGAAGTAGAATCTGATTCTCAAGTACCTGATGGGCTGTGCCACATCACATCAGGCAGTAACACAACTAGATGTGTCAGTCTGATAAACTGCTGGGTACAATGTAGTTCTTCAAAAGTTAAAAGTAAAAAGAAAGGAAGCAAATGTTGCCTTATCTCCTTGCATCAAGGTCCCTTCTTGTAGTTTAGCAGTTTGTTTTTCAAGCAAGTGTGTTAAATTAACACAAGTACAGAGTAGCCAGAATAGAAAGGATAAATGAATCTAATAGCTCCCAGTAGATTTTTTCATGATGTAGGTGACGAGCATTTCACAGAATCCCAGAATATTCTGAGTTGGAAGAGACCCACAACTCCTGGAACTGCCCAGCACCATCCCAGGAGTCACTCGAAGTGACATTATAAAAACTATTTACTCCCTAAGTGAACAGGCAAGTTATATTTGTGCCTGTGGGATATTCAAACAACCTTTTTGAATACATGAAAGGTCATATTCCATCACTCAGAACCAAGGTTTATCCAAGGGCTTCTGATTCATTCTGTGGTGTATGTGATGAAAAGCTTTCATGTATGCCATTTCCCCTTCCATTCTACCAAAGTGCAATGTTTACTAGTTTATTTGCATCATTCGAATACATGCCGAGTATGTAAGTCATTCCAAAAATTAAATTGAATGATTTGGTTCAGTAAATGGCAACAAATCAACATGGACACCTATAACCCCTCGTGAACTGCTATAGATATGGATCTACAGATTTTCGAACACTTGATTTACTTTACACAAATCACATCCTGTTTCTAAATACCTATCACAAGAAATGTTCCTGGAAGACTGCCTTTTACCTTCAAAGTTCTTTCAGGATGGTCAATCTTTTAACAGACCCTTCCATTACCTTTATACAAAGAACAGGTCTTGAGATTTTGCTTTTCTCTCCGAAGTAGCACTGTTTTAAATAATGAACAGTTGCTAGGAGCAATGGCACAGGCTTATTTGTGGTATTTGTCTGTCTGATCATTATTTCTGCTCTTGGCCATCTCTAGCCCAGCAGGTAAAAAAAAATCCTCAGGGCTTAAAACCTTCCTACAGGTTTTTTTCTCTGGTCACTTGTCAACAGCATATCTTTTCCTTTCTTTCTTTCTTTTTAATTTTTTTAATTTTTGTTTTTGTTCTGAAATTTATTGAATTAGTATTTTTTAATATAAAACAGATCAATATGTTGAAATCCAGTGACTTTAATTCTGTCTTTTACTATAATTTCTGTGAATATTACTTGATGCTCTACAGATAGTAGAGTTGAAATATCAGTAGGAAAAAAAAGCACATTGCTCAGTATCCATTAAAAAAGTTAAAAAAGGAATAGCACAGAAGTTAGATGTCTACTTTCTTTAATTTTTCATCTTTCTAAATACCATGGCAGTAGAAGAGGAAAGGGTATATATATACATCAGTGATGAACAGTAATGAAAACAAGTCCTATGTAAACACTGTGTCTAATAATGACACTTTACATGTCCTGAACCTTATTTTCCGTTGGTGCAAGTCAGAATATTTCAGTTGAAATCAGCACATCATTTGCATTCCTTGCAGAAATAGCACATTCCATGAATCAGTCATAGATTCTGTGTACTCCAATAAAGACTTCTCATTATAAAACATTTACTGCTGCCATATTTATACTCTGAGTGGGTATTAAAATACTGAAGCTGAGGGAACAAATTTTGCAGATCCAATCTGACTGTGCCTCCACCACTCTCCTAGGAATTGATCCCATGTGTCCAGAATTCTGACTGGATGGGATAGCAGAGTCATTAACAGATAACGCATATTTAATAAGTATTTAATATTATTATTTAATATTTAATATTAGAAGGAGCGGCTCTGTCTCAAATGAAAAGCTTCTTCTGTACCTGGGAAGTTACAGTTGTTTGGTGTGATGGTTTATTAAAATGGAAAGTTCTCAGACAAATGCTTTTTTTGGCTTTTCATCAGTAAAGTTAATGAGAACAGAAGGGAAAAACACGTAGAAAAACAGTCCATAGAATTTTGAGAATGGGAGATGTGAGTCTGCTGCTCTGAAGGGACTTCCATGTCCTTGGTTCTGAGCACTAAAAGGTTCTTATCAATGATAAGATTCCCTCTTTCTTGACTTTTTTTTTTTAAGAGTTAAGTTTTATTTTAGAGGAAATGATGAAATTGCATAATATCAAGCAGAATTAATTGCTTCCACTTCAGAGAAGAAAAACTGCAAAGGATCTTTCCATCAACAATTGCTGCACTGCTGCAGAACACAAAGATCCGTTGTTCTTTAAACCAGAAAATTTGCCCTTCATTTGGATGCAGTAGATTCTCTGGAGATTATGACATTTGATTTTCTCCTATAATCTGAGAGGTTTGCTAGTATATTTTCTTTAAAGTTAACCTTTCTATGTTGTTTCAAAAACGTGCAGAATTCAAGATCTAGAGAGCTTGTAACACAAAACATGACATAACCTGAAATGAATTCTGGAAGTTATGGATCATTTTTCCAACAATTCATCTCTGTGTTCTTAGAGTGGTTTTCTTTGTAATTAGATGCCATAAGCTGACTTTTCCCTGAAAATTTGGTAGTGACAACAGCAAATACATTAATTTAAATATCTTAAACATATTCTAAATCCACCAAGTGATTGTATATCTTAATTGGAGAATTTAAACCCTTTGCAATGGCTCAAATATTAATATTGATTCATGAGTAGCATGTTTTATGCTTGACAGACTATGATACTTTTTTATATGATCAGATTTGATTTAACAGGAAAAAAAATCTTGGCTTCTTGGATGTAGACTGGGATGGTTAGAAACACATTAAATTAAAGGTCAATTTTCCCCAGAAATAAGGAAAGATTAAATCAGTCAGATTATACAACTAGTTCAATATTATTGGTGATTATTCAGACAACTGTCTGGCAGTTTTGAAAACATGCAAAGGCACAAAAGTTTGAGAAGTGTATTCAAAAAATCAATATTAATCTTAAAAATTTCCCTAGAAGTATCGTATGCTGTAAATCACAACCCTCTGGTCTTTATTCCCTGGCTTAATGTTTTTAGCTATCCAGGTGCAAGAAGAAAGTGTATTATCTTGCAACCAAGCCACTGACTATAACAGTTACTAAATAATAAAAAAGAGAAAGAGATACTATGTCAAGTACTGTTTACCTGAGAAGTGTACTTACTGAGATCAATGTTGACTATGACAATTTATGACTAAGCAGCATGTAAAATCACATAGATTAATCTGAAATGTCATAATTGTTGTAACAGTTCTTTAACAAAGTGGAAAACAAATTACAGGAGCTTATATTTTGGAGGAAAAAAAAAGAAGAAAAGAAGTGGGACAAAACCCCACTTTATTCTTTTAATTTGAAGGCAACTGAGTAAGTTTTATGGAAGTCCATGTGTCTCAATAATCAAGTTATGCCTTGTAGTAACCTCTCAGAGTATGTCAGGAAAAGCCTGATGTTTCCTTTTCTGCAGGGTCACCTGAAAGCTCTGCACATTAAAGTGTCAATTTAAGCAAAACCATTTCAGACCCAACCTACTCTAGCTTTCTCAAAGTGTCACCTTCATTGCTGTCTGTTTCGAAGCTTCAGATTTAGCTTTGGGGGGAAAAAAAGGCTCAGAAATTGAGAATAGAAGACAAAATGAATGAAAAAAAGAAAGAAACAGGAGAGTTCTGTTCCTGATGATACTTCAGGAGATATGGGACATTATTTTTAGAATTTTGAGAGTTTCAGACAAACTTTTTGTTGATAGGAAGATGCTTCCTCATATTTTCCATAAAGGAAAGAAAAAAAATCAAATGAACAAACCACAACGTCATCGGGTCTGAAAAAATCTAGTAGAAATAAATGGTCATATTACTGAGTCAACAATAAGAAAAGAAGTGCCATTTAATTGCAACTAGCAAATCCAGTTCTCTACAGCTACTGAGAACATGGTATTGGCATATCACACATATCAAGAATGTCCTTTTAGTGCTGGAAGTCATAGAGAGTCACTCAATATGGGCCGTGCAAAAGTAGGAACAGTTTCCAAAGGGCAGAACATTTAATGTTATTCCTTTCAGAGTCACCTAATCCCTCTTTGAATGCAACCCATCCCAGCATATGCACGTTTTAGGAAGAAATCAAGTGTTTTTCTCTATATCCAATCAAACATCATTGCTTCTGTTAGAGCTGGATAAGAGATTAACAAAGGCACGTGAATGATTATTGGCAAAAGAATTTTAGTAAATGGTAACCAGGATTAAAAACTGCTTGGATGACTGGTCCAAACCTAACAAGTTAAAAGTTCAGTCTATAATTTATTTTCTATCTTGCATAGAATTAAGGCAATACAATTTCATAGTTCTTCTCTGTGCTCTCTTCTCCCTACATAATTATGCAAGCTCTGTATCTGGTGTATTAAAATCAGAAGCTGCAAAATAACCTATTTCTAGGTTAGACATAAATAAATTAATGAAAAAATCAATTAATTAACCAACATCAGGAAATTAAAAAAAAAAAAAAAAAAAAAAAAAAAGAAGCCATGAAGGACTGAAGGACTGGGAAAGAAAAAAAATCTGTAAACTTATTGCCTTGCATTGGTGAAAAATGAAGAAATATCTCAAGAAATACATGTCCAGATCTTGTCTTCTGCCTCCAAGTGACTATTCCATTTTCTGCAACTACTGAGTTTAAAGAACTTTATTTGAAGTTGAAGATGTACCAAAATACAAGTAAAGAAAATGGTACAGATCCTGCTATAGAAACCAAATACTTCTATTATTTGAGTTAGGTTTCCAACTGATTTTTACCATGCATAGGTCTTTCCTCACTTATTTCATTCCTCTTCCAGGTTAATGTAACTCTTGACCAGATATACATCACACCATCTGACATAATTTTTGACTATGTCAGGTAAAGTTGGACATTTCAGCACATGTTGAGGGGCGGGGTATTTTTTCATTTCTTCACTTGTTAAAGGTGCTGAAAATTCTCACTTCAGCAGTAACAGAAAGTAGTTAGTTATTTGATGAGCAATCATGTCTAAGGGGCTTTTTTGTTGAATTATTTTTCCCCAGCTATGCTGTTCCTATGAAAATATTCAGCTCCTTGGTGAGTCAACCATCTTGCCAAATTATGTAAAACAGGTCTCCTGAAGAAAGCATTTAGTTCTCTGGATGGAGAGTCACTCACAGCCATAGATTTCTGAATCTGCATAATTCTGATGTCCTTATCACAAAAGCTGATGGAAAGGCATTGGGATCACAAGATTCAGGCTCGGAAACTGCTTCAATCCTGCCCTCTTGCATGACAGTTTCTGAAAGCTGTATCCCTTGGATTTTCATGCTGTTTGAACTGGGAGGGTGACAGTGACTGGATGTGGACTGATGTCAGCCCCCATTAAATGGTTTTCGGGGAAGACGAGTGTCCCTGTGAAAATGAGATGACAGCTGAGCTTCCCTCCAGAGTGCCAGAATTATTACTCCATTTGGAGGCACCGAGTGTGCGACGTGTAGGTACTGAAAGAATTCACTGTAGCGTGGTACACGGTACACGGAGCTGCAAATAGGGTCATTCTTCTGTTCAGAGCCCCAATGCCCAGAGTAATTAACTTCACATGCCATGGCTCAATGCTGAGGCTGAGTTCAAGTGAAGTGGTGAGGAGCCCAGCCCTGAAGGGCATGGTTGCTTGAGTTCTTTATTACAAACACAATGAAAAAAGTAATAGTTTTTGCTACACAATGTTTCAGTGCTTCTGCTCAGGAAATGAATTTTGATGTGTTTTGTATCTCATGAATTCTGCATATTTTATTCCCTGGAGTTTAGTGTAAAAAGCACTTTTTGTATTGCTAAGTAACATGACTAATTGCACAAACAAAATAAAATTGGCCTGGTGCATTACGAGGTTGAAATGTCAGGAGCCATCAGGAGGTCCCCAGGAAAGAATGCCTATGTCATTTTAAATATTCTTTACACAGCATTATCTTAAGGCAAACACAGACTCTTCTAGCCAATTTTGTGTTTTAAGATTAATAAGGGAAAAAGCTATTTCAATTTACCTTTATTTTTTAACCATCCCAGGGAAAAAGATTTTCAGCACTGCAGGTATAAGATTTTCATGTAATAATTTGTACATGCAAGTATAAATAAAGTACAAGATAAATAATAAATGCTGAGAACTAACTCCCTTCTTTAAACAAACCAGAAATCCTACCCTCAGTACCAAACCATCTGGAATGCCTTGATTTGACGGAATTATAGCAGTCTAGTCTGAATGCTTTCCTTCCCCTGTATTTCAAATTTGGTACTGATTTTCATCCTTGGATTTATACTATTTTTTTAATTGGTTTGGGAAGGCACAGGGAGGGTAGTTGCCACTAGTGGGCATTTTTTGAGCCTGAGGTGTGCTTTGTTTCTTCTCCTCTGCTACTCATTCTGCTGCCTACCTGAAGCAGGTCATCTCTGTGTTTCCTTTCAGTTTTTGCACTGATAATCACATCTGTGGGTGGATGAAGTCAGTGTGAGCTGGCTACTGTCTGCACTGAAGCTTCAGAAACAGACAATTTAGAAATCCAGAGGTCTAACATTCTGGGTTTTGTGAAACTTTCCCTGGCTTCCTTCCCTATAATCTAGGAGTTCCAATTACATACCAGAGGGGAGCGTGTGGGGAAGTGGGTGAGAAATAAGGGGGACGTTTTCTAGACTTCTTTAACAAGCTGTTTTTTGTAAGCAGTTTTGTTGTGCTGCATCTCTCCCACAGGTTTCAGTGAATTGATGTAGACAAGCAGCATGCACGTAGGCATACCTGTTATTTCGTCTCCTAGGGAAGTTTCTCATCAAAAGAATTAGAAGTGGCTCACAGCAGAAACCATCTACAGTGAGTGGTGAATGCATGAGGGTTTATCTTGCACATTATCTTTATTGTAGGCTTCAAACCTCTGGTTAACAAGTCCTGATGAGTGGGATAGCTGGGTAACATTTTCCAGTTTGATAGAAAGCTGCCTGAAGAATATTTCTACTATTGGGGAATTGTAGTCTTTGAAGTAATGTATTTGCAAAATATACAGGAAAAAAACACGGAGTAAATATTTTAAAGAAATCCTAAAAAACACCTTCAAGAGTCTATCATGTCCAGCCTTTGCTCAATGATAGAATAAAACGTATCTGTATTTTTTTTCCTGACAATCATTCATTCCTGTGGAGAACTACTTCACATACTGTGAGTTATGATTAAAAAGCTGTGGTGAATTACTGTACAGTCTGTGTGTGTTGGGGAATTTAATTTGTAACCTACTGACAAGAAACCTGTATCTATAAAATAGGTTGAAGGACAAAACTCATTGCCACTACTCAACTAGTAACCTCTTAAAAACTCTGAAAATCAGGAATTTCAAGACAAATATCTTTGAGGTTTTAAGGAAAGGGGAAACAGTCACTACTCTTTGCAGCAGCAGTAAAGTGACCTGTGGAGTTCTGGGTCTTTGCCTAGGGCTTAATAAACTGTTTAAAGCGGATGACAACTGTGAGTTTAAGCAAAATTCACTCTGACCTAGGACTGATCACCACATGAAGGTGGCTGTGAACACTTCACAGAAAAAATAAAAATCATTGCGTCTTCCTCAAAACTTCTTATAAAATCCCAGAGACATGAGATGTGCTTCAATCCATTGGCTCAAACCCTCCAATCTTCTGTTGTACAAGTGGATTTACAGAGCTACAATATGGACACAGCCACTAACCCATTCCTTTCATCTTCCTATCATTAAAAACATGCTGTTTTGCCCTGAAAATGGGATCAAGACTTGAAAAAGGGTTTCTGTAAGCACTGGAAACAACAGGCAGCATTCGTTTGCTGGGCATTGCCTATCCAATAACAGAGTTCTATGTGTATCATGCAAATAACCAGGCAAATTAATAAGACTAGTCAGAATACCACTAGAAATACTATTATGCAAACTGAAAAATGGTGTAGTGATGATTATATAAAATAGGAAAAGATCAAGGAAAAATTCTGCAGCTTGACAGGTCTGAAGGAGCAAGGAGAGGAGAAAGAGAAGAAATGAGCCAGTATTGCAGACAGAGCTATGAGGTGCCTTATAGGTGAATACATAAAATTTAAGCTTGATTTGGCTGATGAGGCAGAGGGAGTTAAAAAGAGTCTATATTTTCACCATTATTTAAAGATAATCATCCCTTTTGAATGCATCAGAGGGGAGCAATTAAAATATCAGAGGACAAATCTTCAGCAGCAGATTCATTCAAACACTGCTGACCTTCGCTTCCATTTACCTATTTACTGCTTGATAGGTACTTTGTATAATTTATAAGGCACAAATTAGTACTCCCTAGAACATCAGAGAAATATGTACTCCCAAAATCAGTTGCCAAGCCCAAGCTGTTTCTCCTGAACGAATGAGCTCACTAAAGATATGAAGAGTGATTTGAAATTCTCCGACAAGCGAGTATGTGAAGTTAAGCCAAACTGCTGCTTCCCTGCCAGTCTGGTTTTTGTCTTTGAAACAAGTGGCAGCCTCATTGAGCAGCAATACAGATAGCACAGTACTACCTAAAATGTTAGATACTTATTAGATTAGTTACAACGAGAGAAAGATTCTATCAAGTCGTCATTCTGTTCATTAAATGACCTCTAAAATTATGGAGAACTGAAAGAAATAATTTTCGTCATACAAAGAGATGCCTCCCTATATATTAATTTAAAGAATGGAGAGCAGACATTACATGTGGTGTCAGATTTGTAAATCTCAAAGGGTAATATATGATTTCATTATCTTAGATATATTCTCACTAGATGATAAAAGAGGTACCAACAGTACAATTTTCGACAGCTGAACTATGCCTAATGGAAGAGATACAGTACAGTATATCTTTTTATAATTTACAATGTAGTGCTAAAAAAGCTCTGGCCCACTTGGGAGATTCTCACTTATTCAAGTGGTTCTATTTAAGTCAATGGAATGACTAGTGCCAGGGTTTCTTTTCCTTTTCATGGGAAAGGACCTCTTGAATTCAGCTGATTAGCACATTTGGATTTCAGGGATAATGGCCTGATTATTTTTTTTTTCCTCAGAAGGGGAATAGTGTTATGAATATCAACATACTTTTTGTGTGTGTGTGTGTGATTCTATACCAGAAGTGGGACACTATTTTATTTTAGAAGTGAAAGATTGAAGAGACTAATTTATTATTTGCTTTTTGCAGTTTATATCAAGGCTTAAAAAAATCTCACTGGACCGAATTCTGTAAATTTCCAAATCCAAAGTTTATTTGAGACTGTTACCAACATTAATTGCCTTTCTGAATTGCTGTATTTTTTTTCCCCAGCTTCACATATGTTTTAAAAAGTTCATTTCATAGTTTCTCAGGGATTTGCTACCTACTGGGAATCATAGCATGTGTGATAGAGATTCCAAGATTTATATATTAAAAAACCAGGAGAATTCTTAAATTTAATAACTGAATCAACTACATTTGGAAAGCATGATAATAGCTCTTGAGAGACAACAACGTTGTACATTTATGCTAATCAGCTAATTTGCTTTTGCTTTCCTTAATGATGAAAGGTGCTTTTAATGCACCAAGTTCTGCTTCATGAATGATATATTGAACATTAGGATGTTACCTCATGTCAGCTTTTCCACTTAAATTTGGACTGTGCCCCTATACACAAGTATATCCATGTTATACATAGCAAGCAACTGAGCACGCTACTAAGTTAATGCAGGACACAATTTTAATTAGTATTTACTATCTTTTATTATTTCTAGTGCTTCCCCTGGTGGAATTTCTGTTACATGGAGCATGAAGAGGACTCTGAAATTTAGTGACTAACCTGTTTTGGGATATGTGGCGCAGCACAGAAACAGGTGGTAGCATGGTGGCAGAATAGCCCGCAGGTGTCTCGCAGGTGTGGTGCTCTGGCAAGGCTGGTATAAATGCAGAAGCAAGCACTTTGAAACTAGGAGACTGCAGAGATGAATCACAGATGGTTTGAAAAAGCCCCGGTTCAGCACTGAACTCAAGTGCAGTGAGAGTATTGTCAGCTTTCTGAAGTTCTACTGGTTTGCCTTTTTAAGAAGCACCTACGCTTTGTTCCTTACTCAACTATGATTGCAGTTGCAGACTGAATAGGTGTAATAATAAGGAACGACAGAGCCAGTTTTACTGGCCTTAGGGTGATGATGTGATGGTTGCTCCAAAAGAGCAGGGGGAATATAGGATGAGCATCTCTCACAACCTACTGTCTGTGCTGGAGGTAATTACATGTCATGGGTGTTGCTGCTCTCACTTGGATCCTCTGACGTCACCCAATCCCTAGTAAAAGGCTTATATTTCCTGAATATGTCTGTTTATACTTGCTCCTGATAGCATAAAAAAATAACTGCAATAATGAGGGGCTACCACTTAAAATGACCATTTTCAGAGAGGTTAGTTAGCAGGTATGATGGAATTGGAGAAGTAGATTTACTGAGCAAACACAGCTAAGTAAGAGAAATAGCTGCAAAAAATAGTGGCTCCTTCTTGAATAAAGTTTAAGACAAACTAATATAATTTAACTAATCTCACAGAAGAATCATTGCACTTTTAAAGAGCAATGCATGTTATAAGAAAATAGCACTAGTTAGTGGTGAGATTATTTGCAGTAGGAAGTAGTGATAAAAGATTTTACAATATGTCTACTGTCTTCTATACCAGGAATATATCTCCTGAGTTTCCTACTTAGCCTTAAGCAGAGAAAACATGCTCATTATTTTAATATGACTTGCTTTCAGCCATGTCTGACCTGTGCCTTTCTGTGTGGGGAAAGGGAAACCAAAACCCAACATCCCTTTCTCCTTTTTCTGTACTTCCTACACTAAAGTTGCAGATGCTTGGGGAGTAAGACATGCTCCTGACTCCAGATGTTTGTAATTTTTCTCACCAATAGATGGGGCTGGGACTTGTGAGAAGCTGAGTACTTTCAGCTTTTAGGAAAAGTGGTTACTATGTCACACCAGTCGATAGACTGACAGCATCATAAGTGCTGTACTTTTAAAAGACATTTTACTAACCCTACAGCATTATACTGTGCAGCACTTACTTTACTAATCTTTATTCCTTTAATAGACCACTGCATACAGTACACCTGCTGTGACAGTTGCAAACCTATGTTTTGCTCAGGTTCCTGCACTAAAATTTTAATGCAAGCTGGAAAAAATGATGGTTGCAGTCTGGCCTTTCACTGGGATGAGGTAATTGTTGCCATCTAGTACACAACACGGTTTTGCTGAAATAAGAATGTTGGACAGAAAAGAAAAGCAAATATTTCAGGATGTTTTATTTTTTTTCCTTGCTGTATAGATTGCAAGCTTTTAGGAGAAGGTGAACATAATTGTATAAGTGCTTCTTCCATTAAAGAACAGCTGATAAGGCTAATACTTTTGAAACTGTGTAATAGGAGTTTGTAACATCTAAAAATAGTGGCACCTTTTAAAGTCTTGATTTTTAACTCTTAGAATACTTAGAAGTTTGTGAGAAATCTCTTCTGGACAAATAGTTTGAGTTCTGAAGAAGAGACAGACACCTGAACTTCGTTTTGTACTAGCTGATGTTTTGCATGATATGGGATATTCTGGAATCTGCCAAAGAAGGAATCAGAAGGTCTAAAGACTAAAGCCATAAGGCAGGAGTCAGCATTTACATGACTATTCAGGAAATACATATTTTATCTGATTGCAGTTGCAACTGTAATGATATAAAGGATTTTATACCAGATTGGGGAATCTTCGGGCTGACCCTTACAAGTGATATTGGATGGATTGGTTAAGCATTGAGCTGTCTGGGGAAAAAGTACTCCCTTTCCACTTGGAAGCATCTGATATTTCTTCCACTGACCAACATGAATTTATTGTAGACTTCAAGATAACAATTTTTTTTTTCTTAAGCCCAGTCAAAATGCTTGCTGCATTAAAGTAGACAGTATTCTTCTTAAAGTCTAGTTTCAAACACTTTGCCTTTTAGGTGGGAAGTTCGGATTTTGAATGTGAATGTTTTGTATAACCCATTCTTCCATTCAAATATTCTTTCATCTGTCTCAAGAATGTTTGTTTAAATAACATGCAGATAACCCTTGACATTAAGTCTAGTGCTTTACATCAAGCTGTACATCAGCACGCATCTGGTCAACTCCTTTTCTCTTGGTGTGGAGGAGACCTGCTCCATTCCCATTATGTAAGTTCTGTGATCACTCTAATCTCTTCAAATATTTGCATACTATTGAGCAGTTCATTTAGCTGGGTGACAACTTTGTGCTATAGGTAAAATTGTTTTTTTATTCTCTTCCCAAGAACAGATTGCAAGCAATTGCTATTTTGTTTTTAATTTTTTAATTATAGAATGTTCCTTTCTCATGCACATTCACATGCACTTCCTTCATTAGTGCAGCTGTTGATAGTTTTTTATTTTTTTATGCAAGAATATGAAAAAGGGCTGAAGAATGTTCCTTGCACAAGGAGAGGCAGATCTGGATATGACAATCATGAATGACAATGTATTTAGATATGGCATCAAAAGTGCAGCTAAATGAAGGTGCAAATTAACCACAAGTTGTGGGATAGCAATGTCCTTTACAATTAACTGACATAGGCTTTAATCCCCTATTAGACTTATCTAAGGCACCTATGTTTTTTCAAGTCCTATTTGTTTCATTTTGGGGCAGAGGGTAAAGACTCATATGCTGTTTATTTAGGAATTAACATTCTTCTTATTATGTGTTAACCAGCTATACACAACACTTCTGGTTTGAAAATATGCTGTTTACAAGAAATATGTAAGCTATTTTCTGCAATTAAATATGGACTGATATAATCCTTTGGAAGGAGGCATGTAGCTTCAATGTGGCAGGGTTGGCACATGATAGGACATAATCAAAAAGACATTTTTCTTTTTCTGGCAAGCTTTTTATGCAAATCCAGTACATTTTAAGTTAGGGATAGGATCTGAGAAGCCCCTGAGCAGGCACCTTGCCACTATTAAAAATGAACTGGAAGGAAGGAAAGAAACTGTGGACGTCTATCAACTATTTCTGTAAATATCATAGCTATTTTTCAGTGTCATTAAACTGGATTATCCATTTTGATTATATGTAAGTGCCAAAGGTATTTAAGGAGAGGTGACAATAAATATTTATGTCACCATGATTTATGGTGTTTCTTCATATAGATTTGAAAGGTTAATGCAATTAATTGCAGTGTGCACTTTGGTCAGCTAGCTGGGTAATGTTAGTTGGAAAACTTGTAAGTTAAGAACAATGAGCTGAGCATGAAAGTAATGCTAGTAATGTCAGTTGTCAAAGAGCATTATAACAGTATTGTGGGGAAAGCCAGAAGGCTCATAAAAAAGAAATGTATTCTTGCTGCAAATCTGAGGGACTTAAAAAAAAAATAAATCACAAAAGCTGTTTGACAAGGAATGCCATTTTTCTTTAGGAATTATGTGGTTCAAAGAAATTAATTAGCTTAGTTAACCCACTTGCAACCCCAAAATGCTGAGAGCATTCCAAAAGACCCAAGTGTCTGTTAGCATAGGTGATCTTTAAAGCAAACTGTGTGAAGGTTTTTGCCTTCAGACAGTATCATGCTGCTTGGACAAGATTCTAAGAAAAGCACTGGCTCATAGCATGCTACATGTTCAAGTTAATATTTCAGCACCTGGTAGGTGACTTTTCTATGATGTGCATTCCCCAGTAATGTTTTCCACAGTGTGCATACAGAAAAGATTATTTTCATCCAGTACTTCATTCTTTTCTCGCTTTCACTACAGAGTTGCCAAAGAAATGCTATTTCATTTAAAACTGTCTTACAGTGGACTGCAGGACCATTAGAGCAATCCCTGAAGAATCTCTTGGAATTCACACTGTCTAGGGGAAAAAAAGAGCCAGGAAAAAATTCCACTGCAGGGACCAGCTCCAAATCATGGAGGAGTTTGTGATGAAGCTGTCAGCTTTCAGGAAAACATAGTCACTAGGGAGTAAATCCCCATCTTTCCTTCACAGTATAGACTACCAGAAGAATGAAACTTTTCTGTGACTTGAGACCAGCAGTGAAATGCAGGCAGTAAATGACAGAGAAGAGCTAAAGCATTGGTCAGAAGATGGCAATGCCATTCTCCAGTAACAGCTATCACAATCCCACACTTTCCAAGAAATATAGCTGCACTCATAGTAAAGTTGGTCTCAGGAAATGACATGAACTCTTAAAGGCCACAGAGAATGTTAGGACATGCCTCAGAATGTACTAAATCAGGGGAAATGTGAGATACACTGACCTTGTTTCCATGACCATGACTTACTTTTCACCATTACTGTGGAAAAAAAGAAATCAACTACTTTCTTATCTCTTTTAATATTCCTTAATTCAGCTGGTAAGCGATGGGTTTTGTGGGTTTGGTGGTAAAGATTCAATCATGGCTTGGGACCAGAGGCTGTCAGTAACCGCAGGCACAGATAGGTTGCAACTATTAGTGGCCAGTGTCTGCTGAACTCAAATACCCTGGGTAAGCTGAACAAAATAGAGGAAGTGGTGCAACACGAGTATATGTGTAAGAAGAGAAGGAAACTACCATCAGGCTCAAAGTGAATCTAGGAGAAGTTAAATGCTAGTCAGCCCAAGTTCCATTACTACAATTGTTAAATTGGGAATTTGTATAGAAGTTGTTACAGAAATATGCAATTTCTCATTGAGGTTGCTTTTTTGGAAACATAATTTGATTTTTATTTATTTGTCCCTTGAAAATACTAATGGAAACTGTCTTGACCAAGAGGGTAAGAAATAGATATGTAATAAATAAGTTGCTTACATTTACTTCTCCTCCAACTTCTCCTCCTCCATTTTGCACCCACATAAACACTACATTAGTTCAGATGGATAAATATAAAAGGAAATTTGAGGAGAAAATATAATAATACTGGGAGAGAAGAAAGTAATTAATGCAAAATCTTTCTATTAAGAAGTCTGATATTGTAAATCCTGTAAGTTAAAGGATCTCTAATTTTGGAATGTGGTTTGAAAATGAAACACACAAATTTCTTCCACAATTTAACAATCAAAGTAGTAATTTGAAATTAAATATATATCCTACTTCCAAATATATTAATGCTGGACACTCCATAATTGTTAAAATTTGTGCATATTACAAATTGAATCTTGCCATTGGTTTTAAAGACAGCTCCAAGAACTTTCAATGGTCAATAATCTTCTCATAGGGAAGCTTTCTCTTTTTATCCTAACCAGTCATGTCACAACTAGTGCTTAGAAACCTGAGGATCAATAAGAAACACTAAGGCAGTTATGGCAGTCCCTATTAACTAGAAATGCAGCTATTCATTGTCTTCTTGGTGTGCTGAACTGTCATCACCCTTTTGGCAAAGATTTTGCAGGTGAATTTTGTGTACATGAAAGATTTCCTTCCAATATTTTAAAAAAATGCTCTCTTCCCAGTTTCACTGGATGCTTCATTGCTGGTTCAGCAGACCCCTTTATGGAAAGGGAATACTAGAAGTATTTCTTTTAAACTACATCCTGCATTTTTATATTCAGTATGATCTTTCTTTCATTTGTTTTCAAATAAGGCTTTTCAGAAAACATCTCTGGGCATTTCTTCATGGCTGCTAGCATTCTTGTTTTCTGTTTTCAGAAACTGCCTAGTTGCAATGTTACATACAGAAAAGGATTAAATCCTGTAAACTAGAGGAAGAAGAGAAAATGTTATAAATCTGATGTTAAAATAAGTCTTACATTATGTACATGCAAATGTGGAATATATGTGTTTTAAATATATAAAAACATATTAAATATTTCCCCCTCTTTCTGTGTAACTTTAGTATTTTGATTTTTAATAGTTACAATTTCAACAATAATTATGGGTCCTCTCATGCTTCTTATGATGAGAGAAAAATACCATTGAGCTACCCTCAGCAGTTTTTCTTCTGTTCCCTGACACCTTGCAATTAATTTCATGTGCATTAAATTTTATGAGCTGTAGAGACAATTCAATCCAGATCCACTAAAACATTTGGATATCAGGTATAACAGGAAATCTGTTGCAGAGCATGGAATTGCATCTAGGTTAGTACTGGCTCTATCTCTTAGATTTGAAAGGAATGTGCTAATGATCTCTAGCTGGAAGCTTATGACACAAATATATAAAGGACATGAAACAAACAAGGAAACATAGAAATATTGGACTGGTTCTTTTAGGATGCTGTTCTTCTGAAAAAAGAAGAAAAATTCCCATCTCATCCTTGACACTCCAACAAATAAATCAATAAAGTAATTAGAAAAAAGTGAACTGTATTAAGGTTTAAGCAGAAGTTCAGCTCACTTATTTGAGGAATTGTCAATACTTTCTGATCAGAAAAATATAAATGCATGGGATTTACCGATTATATTGATTAGAATAACAGACATCATCTGCTACAAAATCCTGCAAACTAGGGCTTTGTTTTCCAGTGCTGGCTTCTAAAGGAACAAAGAGAAATAACTGGCCAAAATATTTCTAAAAATCTTTATTACAGTAATTTCACACTGATAAACTGCACCTATTTCACTGAAGAATCAAGCCGATCCCCAAAGTGCAGCTAATCACCGGGTGTGACTTATTTATGGACAAATTCTGGCGAAACGGCGACCTGGAGGTGTGAGCCGGCTGGGTGGGAAGCTGCCACAGAGCCACGGTCGGGCGGGCTGGGGGCAGGTGGGGAGCTACCACAGAGCTGCTGCCAGGTGGGCAGTGAGTCAGAGCCACTGGCGAGTGGGTGGGTAGCGGCTGCTGGCTTCATTTGCATGGCAATGGGACCGGCCGCCACTGCTGCCCAGCAGATGGGAAGCCACGGCAGCACCGGGGGCAGGAATGCCAGGGCCTGCAGCACGGGGAGGGCGCCTGGGGCTGCGTTTAAAGACTTCCCTGGTCTGTGAAAACTGTTTGCAAATTGAGCACCTGACAGAAAACCCCGCTATTGCACGATTCTGTTACTAACTCATTACTTTGCTGCACATGGATCCTCACTTTAAAAAAAAAAAAGAAAAAGTGTGGTTTATCACCAAGTGCGGCTTATTCATGGACAAATTCTGTGGTCTTCCCAGCTAACAGGAAGTGTGGCTTATAACCAGGTGCAGCTTATGAGTGTGAAATTACTGTAGTTTATAATCGACCTCAAAGCTGCATTCTTGCTTTTTCTACTGAAGCAATACTGTTAA
This sequence comes from Sialia sialis, assembly GCA_009812075.1. Lineage (NCBI taxonomy): Eukaryota > Metazoa > Chordata > Aves > Passeriformes > Turdidae > Sialia > Sialia sialis. The sequence goes on along the minus strand of VRYO01001463.1, from coordinate 44,281,648 downwards.
ACATATCTACTTGAATTTTTATTAGTCAGAAGAAAAATATTCATTGATATGTGATAATATTTGACACCTAGCGTCAGTATCATGTAGAGAATAATGAATTACTAAACAACAAGAGGTGAGATTTAGGAGAATGGGTATCAATTTATCTGTTGCTGAACATCTTAGGAATTAATTTAAGTCCTGATAATGTTTCAGGAGGAACAGATAATTTGAGGATAACTTTCTCTTACAGATGTTTAGCCTTAGATTTTCTTATAGTCTGCCTCAACAGACCTGAAACTGCTTTTTTTCCATTGATGGGTTTTCTTACCAACCAGTTCTGTTCCTCTTTTCTCTTTTTCTCCCCCTTGCATTTCTGCCTCAGATTTAGCCTGCTTTACAGTCATTTCAGTGCTGAAATTTCTGGGGTAGGAAAGGAGATTTTACCTTATCATGACTTCCCCTTGGTATTAACTTCCCACTTATAAAAGTCTCTGGGATATTGAATAAAAAAACAGAATTAAAAAGCAAAATGATTTAAGGAATTCAGATACTTGGCCATAACTGAGGCCACAGAGAATGCAAGTACATCAGTGATGTACATAATGAATCCAGTTTGTTTCCCTCATGTCTCATGATTTTTGGTTTGATTTTGTTTGCAAAGCTATTGATGCTTCCATTTTGTTGACTTGACTAACTTCAGTGAGTTAGAAAATATTTTTTGCTCATCTCACCTATGATTATAGTGCTAATGCTTGACTACAGCATAACCATCACACAAATATTATTAACATGCTTTTGCATTATTGTTCTTCTATTTTTAGTTTTTATTTGGGAAATACTTTGCTCTGACTCTTTGTGTTCTTTCCTCTTCTCCACCCATTGTCAAAATTTCTGTGTAAGCATTAGTATGTCTGAAGAAACAGTTTTTTCTTTCTCTTCCTGGCAAGACCCTAAATAGGTTTGCTGTTATGGTAGTACAAATACTACAGGATACCAACCCCAACTATTCTGAATACACTAGTAAAAAGCATAAAAAATTCTCCACTGTAAATAGATCAACCTTGATGCATTTCTTTCAGCTTAGTCTTGTACTGGAACTTATAAACTGCAATATAACACTGAGAAAAAAATCAGGAAAAATCAGTGTGTGGGGCAAGAGAAAGGAACTACTAGATCTTGATCTTCCTGATTTTAACATAACTTGAAGGCAAAGAAAATGAGATACACTCTTCATCCAGATTTTCACTGGCATCCTCAGCTCATTAATACCTTTGTGGTGCACAGATTTTTATGAGCCAGTTACTATATTTTGTCAGTTAAGCAAAGCAGCAGAAGTAAACAAATTAGAAAAATTCAATGTTGCTTATCTGAATTTAAAACAAGAAATTAAATTGAATGTGGGCAATCTTAAATTTGGTCATAATGTAGATAAACAAGGATAAGTAAATCGGTACAACATTTGCAAATATATGCAATATTTTAAAACATTTTATTTTTAAAAACCAAATATTTGCTCTATTTAATAGCTATCTGTTTATTTTTGGAGATGAAATAATTGCTCTACTCTCTGTCTTTATTAAACTGGGTTTAGAAAAGAAGAGTTCATACAAACAAGAACTCAGCTTTGCTTACGCCACACCAAATTCTTTAAAAAGTAACAATATTGTTATTATAGTCTGGTGGCCTGTGTTTTGGTTTTCAGTACATAGCCAAGCATATCGATACAGTTTAGAAATATTTGATGTTGTTGAAATGTATTCCATAAATTTAAAAAATATTTTGGCACAAGATTTTATTCTCATTTTCATTTGATATTTTCCAAGAATTTTATTTCCCTCCTCCCCCAAAAGAAGAGCCACTGAGAATCAATGCATTATTGAAAAGAACTTATTCAATAGAGAAGTCACATTTTGAAGCTACCTGAAGAAATAACTGGTATCTTGAAAGGTCACTTTCAGCTGAAAATAACAATACATTCCATCTTCCTGTTTCAGATCTTAAAACAGTATGTCCTGATCTACCACATCAGTCAGAAGCATACCTTTCTTTTTCTTTACAGGCATCTCTAAGGTAAGCACTGACTCATTTATGTGGGAAATTTGTCTGACTTCCAAAGGACAATGAGACACCTCTTAGAGAGGTGTATTCACTTGAGTAATACAGCAAAATACTGAAATAGAAACTTCATCTCTTGGGACACATACTTCTTATGGAAAACAAATACATTAGGCTGTGCAGTCAGATTCATATACTTTCAGTTTCCTGGAATTGCCAAGACATGTCAAGTTGTTAATCATGTTCTGAAGATCATCTACTAAGTACAACACTTCATTTTAGTAGGAAGTGTCATTGCTGAGGGTTGAGTTTTGCATTCCTTTCTCCAGCAAAGATTCCATCAGAGGTTTTTGCTAAGCAAAGTTAACAGGATGTTATACAATAGTGCATATTCATGAGATTCTTTTCTCTCTTTTCACTCTGGACACAAAAAAAATTGGATGCAGTGAGAAAGAAGGGAATACTGCAAAAGAGTATAGCATGGCAGTGATGGTACAACACACTGTGTTAGTGGACAAGAGTTGATTTCTGATTTGATAGCTTGGTGTCATAACTTAGTGAGGTGCACCTTTTCATTCCACACTACACAGACACAGAAAGGTGGAAAATACAGTAGGTTTTACCTGTGATAAAGGGGGAGCATTCTTTTATTTTCTATGAAAGGCTAATTCCTTTTCCTGAAATTTTGTGAATACTGAATAAGCATATGATGTTTTCCAAGCCTGAGGATGCACTACAAAAAAAGGCACTTTGACAAAGTGCTTTTTTATTAATTGAATCATTATGTTTTCTAGAAGAGACTGGATGTGGATCTACGTGTTTCCTGGTCTGATTATCAGTATAAAATTTACTGACTCCTTGTTTAGCACAACATTGGTGATCAGTGTTCAAATTTTATCTCCTGTTGAATCTGAGAAACTTCAAAGATGTTGGAAGGTGTGAAAGAAACCCTCAAATTACAGTAATTTCACAATTATAAGCTGCACCTGATTATAAGCTGCACGTCAGGGTAGCTGGGCAGACCACGGGATTTGTTCATATATAAGCCATACCTGAATATAAGCTGCACTTTTTTTTTTTTTTAATTTTTTTTTTTTAAGTGAGGATCCACATGTGTAACAAAGTAACAAATTAGTAACAGAATCACGCCAGCCCGGGGCTTGGTGTCAGGTGCTCAAGTTGCAACAGTTTTCATAGACCAGTGAAGCCTTTAAAAGCAGCCCCAGGCGCCCTCCCCACCTGGCTCTCACTTCTGGGCTGGCATTTTGCCTGTTTTGTCCATAGATAAGCCGCACCTGATGATTAGCCGCACTACTGGGGTAGGCTGGATTCTTCAATGAAAAAGGTGCAGCTTATAATCATGAAATTGCTGTAACTAAAAGGAGTATTGTCCCCTTTGTAGCTTTTAAACCCCTTTAAGGATGACCTAGCTGGAGAATATCCCTCAAACATGATGAATTTAGTAACATGGACATTATCAGCCTCTGAGTGATCCTGGCACTCTGGTATATTCAGTGCTAATTACAGATGAGAGCAATCAACAGTCATCTGGTTTTTACAGCTGGTAGTAAATGTTCTCATAGATCTATGAGGAATAGGAAGACCAGGAATTCAAAGCTGTGCAGTCAAGGTGCTTCCACTTTATCCTAAAATGGTAGCCATGAGGAACCCCACAAAAAGACAGGATGGTTTCTATTTCCATTTAAACTGTCAAGGAAGGACATGAAGCATGCCTTTGTTTACCACTATCTAGAGCAGAGATAGATTTGGAAAAAACTGTAACTTTAAAATATTAAGATAGGATTAGAAGGCAGAATTTAGATACATGTAACAGAAAAGGCATGCCTGTTGTATGCTTTATGTCTCTGGAGAGTATAAGCATGTGGAATGATATGTATGTTTATTGTGGAACTATTTTCTTCTTCGATGTGCATAGCATGTTACAGAAAAACAAGGCATTGCTTTGTATGCAGAAATCACTTTGTGGCATAGCTTTGGGAATCTCTGTGCATTTAATAAGTCTTGCTGTGAGAAAAAATCACTTTGGCTCTCTGAGGGAGGGGGAAATAAATAATTAAAAGAGGCTGATTATATAGTTAATACTACATTATGCAAATATGCAACCCAGGGAGGTTTAACACACAATGCATTGATTTATATGTCATTTAAGGGCACCTTATCTTTCTGTTTCTTTATTTACAAGCTGGACTGTGTGTATGCATACCCAGAGAGAACTCAGGAGCTGCTACTTGCCTCGGTGTTTCAGACCACAATTTGGAACTGGTTGAAATGGGGATTCAAATAGAGAACAGGGCTTAGTATGCACCCATAAATACCATGAACTTCAGCCTGAGCTGTGTGCCCTTGGGCAAGTTCAAGAAGAAGGAATAGATATTTCCTTCTTGGAAGGTTTTTTTAATTCTTTGGGTGATGGGTCAAGCGAAAGAATGTTTGACAAGGGTGATTTTACAATAGATTCCTGTTAAATTACGGTGGTGAGTCACCATATCTATTTACAGAAAAAAAAGGATAAATAGCGGTACTTTTCAATGCAGAATCTCTCTTAACGAAGAGGGTTGGATTTAAAAGAGAAGGAAGTTCTTATTTAGAAGGATGTCAGAAAAGATGAACTAATATGAATTCTTAAGTCATGAGTCTGCATCAGTGGTTTGTTGAATACAAGAAGATTGAAACGTGTAAGTTCCACCATTGATTTGGGCTACACACTTCCTTTTTTGCTAGGTATAAGCAGGGAGTCCCACAGAAGCCTGATTCTGGAAACACACAGAATTAATGAGTACTTCTCGTGGTAGCCCTGGAGGCTAGCAATGTATTTTTGATCTTGCCTTTGATTTGCTAAATTTTTAAAATGTAGTTTTCATCCTAGTTCACGCTAGTGTCAGTGCGTGTGAGAACTAAATTAGTGTTTGCTCATCCAATATTGCTTTCGCCAGATGGAAACAGTGACGTTCAGCCTGTCCTGGGGATATAGCTGTCAGAGAAACAGTAAAGAGCCATCAGTTGGTGATGCTTCTGGATGTTACTGACATGGATTAGAGTTGATCTATGATTTGGAGTCCTGTATTTTTTATCATTAATTTGTGAGAAGCTACACAGTTGTTGCGGCTTTTGTTTAAACTATACTAATCTAAATTGTTAATTATGCAAACTTTTTTTATACATATATTACCCTTCTGTATATATTCAGAGGAAAAAAAAATCTGTAATACTAAAGTGAATTAATCATAAATCTAGCTCTGTAGCTTTAGGAAAGACAGCCTATCACCATATCTTCCCATTAGGAAAAGAGAATAGTTGAGATTTATTACACTGTTTTTCACAGGTGTAGATGTCATAGTACAGTGGACTGAGATGCCAGCAAAATGTAACTAGAGACTCTTCTAGAATCTTAGCATATGTTTCTGAAATGCTTTTTCCTATAAACATGTCCCATGATCTGTTGTGAAGCCACTGATGGATTATGTATCAACCCCTCTACCATGATGAGTAAAAGCTCTGTGAAACAGTGACAAGTTACAAGACAGTTTCCTTAAAATTCAGTTCAGCAGATTATCTTCGAAGTGAACTTCCCTGCATGTTTTTTCTGATAATACTTGGCTGGGGAGAATTTTCTCTTTATCAAAGGTCTGTTACCCCAGAGCCAGGATGTTAATGGCTGATGAAAGTGCTACAGTGCCTTACTGCATTCGGCAGCTTAAAAGCCAATAAAAACTAGTTTTTGTCTTGTTGCACAATTTTCTTTCTTTTCTCTGGAGGTGTTTGCTATAGGCAAGGTAAGCTATTAAGTGCTTCTTTAATCTGAATCAGAAGACTTTTTACACAGGGTTTAATATTTTCTTTTTAAGTAACCTGTTATCAATTGAAGGAAGGCTGAAGACTACAGAGGCTTCATTTATCTTACCAATGACAAGAACTGAGAAAAAATTTAACAATTTCAGTGTATTGTTGATGAATGTGGTTCCTGTGAATAAAAACATGTGGACAGCAGTTGTGGACACCATTGTTTGAGAACAATGGCCATATACAGTACTTTAATTGAACTGTAAAGGCATGGGTGATCAATACAGGGTAAGAACGGTTAAAATTAAGACTTGGAGTGGAAGCCGGGCTGGAAAAAATGTAGCCCTTACATCTTATTTGGGAAGAAACCAACAGTCCTTGGATTTGGGTCATTTCATCACTGTCCTAGGAAATCCAGGATCATCAGGTTTGAATAATGGGCTTGGAAAGTTCTGTAAGTGGTTTGTTGGTCCACAGTTTTGGAAAATACCTCATTGTAGTTCTCTTTTTCCCTCTTTCATTAAAAAAAAAAAATAAATGGTGTAGCAGGACATTTTAATCTCAGGATTACTTCCTCTATTTTTCAGGCTTTGTATTGCACTGGACTACTGCATTACAAGAGCCTAGAAAATCGTAGTAATCTACTATGGTGACCACATCAATGTCAGCTTTCTAACTTTCCAATTTGAACTCACTTCCCACACTTTCTTACTTCCACTCCTACCTTAAAAAGGACTGATGCATCTCTGTGACCTGCTTTGACAGACATTTAACTGTTCTTTGTTGTTTTTTTGTGTCTTGCCATTCTTACCAAAGCTGAAATCTCAATATCCCAGTAGAGCAGCTGGAGGCTGATAAGCTATTACAGCAAACGAATGCTGTCACAAAATTAAACTATAGCTGAGGTTCGTGTGGAGGAATGTATTTCTACTACTTGACAAGATGCAGATTCTTCCTATGCAAGTCATATTAACACTGTTTTCTCCTTGAAAAATACCTGTTCTCTTTCTCCATTGCTTCTATCCTGACTGATAAAACCACAAATCTCATTGTTTTCCTAAAGCAATCAGCTTTCAGATGTTTCAGTTACAGCCAAGAAGCTTTTATTCTACCAAGTGTCTAAAAAAAAAAGACAAAAGGAAAAGTACTTTTTGAAAACTTATATGGTGAAAATATCATTAAATGAATTAACAGGTTCTTAATTTTCCCTAATATTTAGACATTATCTGTCACAGCACAAGTTTCTTCTTTCTAAACTTCACTAACACCCCACTTCTCTCAGATAAGGTGTGAATTAGTCTTTCTTACCTAATCTTGTGTATGTGTTCATGTCAATACACTGCTTTATTTTGTATAGTCTGTTAATAAAATGTATCATTTGTACTCTACCAATATTCCATTCAAACTTAAACCACGTGTCTTCTAGCCTTTAGTGATTGCAAGCTTAGCTGTAAGTGACCATAGTAATTGGTAATATCAGAGTCTGATTCACTGGCTACCTCTCACTGTATTATTACCCAGAGCAAAAAAAAACCCACATGAAATCTACTCATCAATTTGGAGCCATATTTAAATAATGACAGGGATCCCACTCTCTTGTGCAGGGGCCTTTTAAGTCATTCTGTGCTCAGTTTTTGCATTCTAATTTTAGGCACTAACTACATGGTTGAGAGGAGAGGAATTTCTTTTTCAGCTTCTACAGCGGTGTGTGTTTAATTCCCCAAGTACTTCCTGCTGTAGTTATTATCAGTGGAGCTGGACCAGTTGGAATGAAGGGGTGGAAGAGTTGGTGTGGAGCTGGTGGTGGCCTGGGTGTTTGCTGCGAGCTGCTGAGATAAACTGCTGGTGCTTGGAATGTTACTCCTGTTAACATCATCTAGGCACCGTGTGGTGGTGACAATGCCAGAGGTCAGCAGTGCCAGGTCCTGCCTGAGCCCTGTGCTTCCCTAATTGCAGCAGAGGCCATTTTGGCTCTGTAGCAGATAGGGCATGACAGACCTGTACATACTGCAACCTGCTGATTGCAGGTTTTGCAGCTCCCTGAAAGCTTGGGAGTGATTTTCCTTTTTAGCAAATCTGCTCATAGTGTTTGAGTTTGTAGGCTTATTCTTATTGTTTTTTTTATTTCAGGGAAATACAAACCATTTGTTACAAGTTATTCAAATAATATATATTGGTTTATGCAGAAGTGCCTGTATCACTGAATAAATATTACAAAGTAAACTAGTGCCCACTGTTCCTACTTTTGTTGATTTAAAAGTTTCTAGAACTGAAGCATTGATATAATTTAACCTGACATTAAATGGGATTGTGACTGAAAGGGAGGTTACATTTCTGAGTGTCCCTTATTCAGGTGCTCTAGCTGTAAATGAACCATCTACCACCAGTTACAAGCCTCCAAAACAAGAACATTCTATATGTAAGTGCACACATGAATAACCCCACACCTGTGAGTTGTCTTGTCTCACTTATTTCAAGTACTTACATATATAAATGCAACCTCCAGCAAGCCAGGGCCCCACATGGGTTTGTGCAAATCCAAATATTTGTAAAGCAGTGACTTCATGAAACTTAATATGGTTTGTTTTGTAGTATAACAACATTCTTTAGTTTAAAAGTCACTGAATATTTGATTAATTTGATTAATATTACGAATAAACTGAATTTTATTTAAAATATTTCTAAATATAGATAAAGCAGGTCTAAATAACCGTGGAAAAATATTGAAGGATGCATGAATTTTCTTTGCATGTCAGTAAAATTAAAACCCTGCCATGAGACCACCCTTCTGAAGTGGTAAACTGTACCTAAAGCTAGTTCCCTGTAAGCTCCCCATCACACTTAAAAGCAAACTAAAAAGGAAGAAAAACAAACCAAACCCAACCAAACCAAACTCTTCCCTCCTATTGTGATGTAGTGGGATAGGGAATTGTTGTGTTATGTGAGATTTATGATTGCACCAGTTTTGTTCAAAAGTAGAGACAAGGACGAGTATTATTGTCTGTTTTGTGAACTTAGATGTGACTCTGTAGCTCCCTTTGAGGATGCCTCCTGTTGGAAGGCATCAAATTGCTGCTCCACAGAAGCAGCTGGGATGTATAAGCTGAAAAAGAGCTCTAAATACCTCTCACTTCATCCTAGTGAGGATGTTATATTGGGAAATGTCTTGAAGATATTGAATTTGAACATAAAAAGCAATAAAAGTTTGCTAAATTTGTCATATTACAGTGTCCTAAAAACCCAGGTGTCCAGCAGCCCAGGGGATGACATGAGCACAATAGTGACCCAATTTCATCCATTTTTTTCAGGGAGATAATGGAAAGGATAAGAAATTGAGTCTGAATAGGCTAGAAATAATGAAATGACACATACAGATTTGAAAAAGTATAGTGAACTATATGTGGACACATTTCAGATGAAGATACGGTCAGAAGCTTCTCATTTGTGATTAAATTTATAGACAAACGCTTGGCAAAATACACAGCTTAGTAATGTATGTGTGATAATAGCTTATGTTTCCTTGAGGAAGTGTAAGGACACAGGTGTTTTCTCTGTGTTCCAGCAATATTAATGTTTGGTAGTATAACAGGCAATTCCTGACTTGTATGTTGAAAGTATGGAGGAAAAAAATGTGAACAAAAATGTTAACTTGTTTTAAAACACAAAAAGGACTCAGTGGGAATTCAGGTTTTCTCTTATTTTAGCAAATCTGATTAACCTATTTATAATGATGGTAAAGATGATAATAAGAACAACAGATAATTAATAATAATGATAATATTCCTTTGAAGTCCGATGATGGATGTCTGATCCTAAGAACAATGTGCTTTTGTACTCATTATAGCCATTTCCCAGGAGCTATTCAGTGCTCTGGAGCCCCCACACCTCATCTCCCTCCAAGTTTCCTTTAGCCTGTGAGGACGTCCTCACGGCATAGCTTCCCACCTCTAAAATTTCTGCCTTTTGGCAACACAGTAGGGTGCAGTTTGTAACCAGAAAAGGGTCGATATTTTTGGTTTCATGTAGGACAAATACCAAAAGTCCATATGGTAGATGTCCATCATTTTTAAAGAGTTTTTTAAACTTTTAAAATATTAAAATAAACTTTAAAATAAAGCTATTTATTTATCCCTTCCTATTAAAATATACAGACAATTTTAAGATTAAATAATGCCATTTAAGGTTTTGTAGAAAGACTAAGGTCTCTTATCTAAAAAGAGTGGAAAAAAATACCCTCACAAGATTCAGAAACTCCTTATTCATTACTTGTTTAGATTGAAATTTTTCATACATATATATATATATTTAAATACATCTCTAAATGTTTTGAGAGTAAACAATAAGAAGATTGTACATCTGGATTGAAAGTTATATCAGCAACAAACAGTTATGCCACATTCCTTGTGAGACGTCCTGGCAAGCACGAGATGCACTGGGAATTCAAGATGAGGCCCCAGATTTCATCAGGACACCAATTGCTGTGTATGAGTTATAAAACACTTCTATTGTTTTCCTCTGAAATATTTTTTTGAGTGAGTTTAGTACACAGGAAAGATATGAGAATGACAACTCCAGAAAAATGAAGGTTTCTACTTATCTCTCTAACAGGCAAAAAAGCAGACAACTGAGGACTGAGTTTGCTCAGCACAGTTCTGGGAGGAAACTTCTAAGACTGGGGGAACAACAATGCCTTTTGACCTTTATTCAATAACCTAAAGAAACCATACAGACACTGTCAGTCCAAATAATCACAAATGCTAAACATACCCTGCATGCAAACGTAGTCATATTTTTCATGGCTGTTTTGACTAATTTTTCCAAAAAAACCAATCTCACATAGAATAGTCATGTAGACTAAAATGGACATTATCTTCTTCTTTTTTTTTTTTTTTTAATTTGTTTTGTACTACGATGTTTTCATGTTCACAGCCCTTGACCTCTCCATTTACACTGCTACAATGATATCCATTAGTGGAGTAGTAAAAGAGATTTTCTTCTTCATAGAAGTTAGCAGAAGCAACAACCTACACACCAACTCCAGAAGCACTGAAGCTGAAATACAACCACTGTACTGTAACAATAATACAACAAAGCAAGAGGAACCAGGCAACAGCTGTATTGTCACTAAAAGCCCACGCCATGGCTTAATAGTCTTTCTAGCTGTTTTGGTAACAAAACGGCAGGAAGTCAGTTCAATAAGTAAGACTGGGGCTTTTTTTGGTTGTTTTATTGGGTTTTGTTTTGTTTTGTTGCTGTTGGGTTTTTTGGTGCTTTTTTTTTGTTTGTTTTCTTGTTAGGGTTTTATTTCTTTAGTTTTTATTTCTTTTTTTTTTTCTGTTATTTTGTTTTACATCAGCAGCAGGCATAGAGTGTTTGTGACCATCTATTTATGTGTAGACACTGTCTTAGTGGAATACAGCTTTTCAGGCAAAGCCTTCACCCTTCTTTAAAAGTAATTCAAGGTTTTAATAGAGTGCCAGCATCTAGAATACAAGCTATTGTTCCCTAGAAGCCTTTGGATAAATTATAAGACATGAATGCCTCTTAGTGAGATTTTGCAAACAACAAGAAGAAAAAATTAATGGCCATCACTAGCTGTATGTTTTCAGCAAAATATGCTCCAGGGTATATTGACATTTGTCAATTAACAATTAATCACTCTGAAACACCCAGTGTGGACGAAGAAGGATTACAGCATTCCCACAGTATAGCTGTTGGAGAAAACTTTAATTATCTATATTATTCTAAATTATCAGGGGTGTGAAAGGAAGGGCTTATCCTGCTTCTCTTCAAAATAAGTGCTTTAAGGTGACTCACATTTTCCTCCATACTTTCTAGAAAGACACCCCAGCCCCTGTTTCATCATCCTATTTTGCAATCAACAGCTTTGTGTTTTGTTATATAGATTCAGGCATCTTAGGACAGTATTGCTGTAAATCTTGATGGATGACAGAACATCAAATGAATTGCTGTAAATATTAAGTGGCTGTATTCTGGCACTGCTGAAGAAATTCAGCAAGCATATAAAATGAGATGGCAAGGTCTAAGTAATATGATAGTAATAAATGAAATCTGAGAGCTAAGTAAATAATAGCCATACTTAGTTTTGTTGCTGAACTTTAATTTCCCAGACCAAGAAAGGGAAGTGGAGTATAGCTAGATAGAAATCTTTCCAGCATGGCAGTGTGTTGTCTCGCATCACATTGGATTAGTTGCAACAAATTTCTTTCTTCTCTGGGGTTTAGAATTTGTGATTCAGAAGGGTTTTGCAGTCCTTTGTTTCTCTTTTTATTTTATCCTTTCTTTAAGGAAAACAAAGACTATTTTCATTTTATGTAAATTACTTATAAATAAACCTCAAACACGGGACTTTATTGTAGGCTGGATATTCAAACATTCTGACCACATAGGGCTAATACTAATTTCTAGTTGCCAAGACTTTTTTAAATTAAGCTCTGCATGTGCTTTAGTGTAATATTTGACAGGAATCTTTTGGTATTCCATGTGTGACTTAGATGCACAGGTTTAAACACTGAGATGATGTGTGTGCTAGTGTAGATAAGTGTATCTTTAGCTTTGAACACCTAAGTAGTCAATCTATTTTTAGGTCTTGTGCCTAAGTCTATGGCTGTATTTACATGGAATAAACAAGGACTATTTTAGAATGAGGGTCCATGTCACAAGAATGAATGTAGCCTACTCCAGTCACAAAATGACACATCATTTGCTACAAAATCATGTATTTAGTGTTTTCTATGAAATGTTTATGACATATCTTGCCTTGGGGTTTTTTGCTTCTGCTTTCCCACTCACTTGGTAAGTTCCTCTGCTCAGAGCCCACCTTCTGTCAAAGCCATTATTTGGAAATGTCACTAGAGTAATGACATAAGAGGAAGGTGAGAAGCTGACATACAAGGCTCCACATACAGCAAGAATGTTGCTCATCTGTGATAGGAACCTGTGATAGAAACAACAGAAACTCTCTTTTTTGAATAGGGTAGAATCAGTTCACGTGAAGGAGATAAGCTACTAATTCCAGACTTGTGCTGTATATTTGGGGCTGATTTGCAGCACTTTTATAACTCTCTAAGCTCTGTGGGTTCCAGTGGCTTGGTGTCATTTCATATTTGATCACTGTTTTGAAATCTGTTACACCAGTTTTATATTAATGAATCAAACCCTAATTCTGAAATGGTATCTGCCATCTTTTCATTCTACTGTGCATCACCTGGCAGCTGCATATGTAGTTGCCATGTAATTTATACTTTGCAGGTGTCGATAACTCCATGTCAGAAAACAGAAAGATGCATGGATGTGTTTGGTAATTACTGTGTTACTAACAGGGTAATTGCACACTTATTTCTCTCTACAAATTACATGGTAGTCACACTCAGAATTACCATTAAAGACGTCTTCAATAGTTGCCAGTAAATAATAGCTTTTTAATTACAATATAATTACATGCTTATTACAGTCTGGTAGAATAAAGCACTACTTGATTTTGTATACTTTGTGCCATTGTCACAGCAGCCAAAGGTCCATGGATGTCATTCACATGAGCACTGTCAGTGGTAACACACCAAAATTTTTGAAAGTGTGTTTATCTGAGAATAGGAAATGGCTATCTCAAAGGGGCTGATACCGCTCTGAGGAATCAGTTAATCCTCTTACCAAAATACCTCTCAGTTAAGTCTGCCATGGTTTTCTAATGTCATGGTGACTCCTCAGTTTTAAATTGACAGGAATTGTGTCCATGGGTGCCCAAATGTCACTTTCCCATTGACAGTGGTGAGCTCTCACCCATTAATTGACTCTAAGCTACCCTATAATAGACTGGCTACGAATGCGAGAACCAAAGTAATATGAAGTTCATATACAGTGGGGAAAGCAGAGTGAGTATTCAAGAGATAGATTTGTGTTCAGGGAGGCCCACTCAAATGAATCCCAGTAAATCTAACAGAATCTGTCTGCATCTCATACCAGTGGCAAAGATAACTCCAGATCTCATGAAGAAACAAGAATTTCAAATTCTGCTAAATTTTCTAAACCCTCTTAGCCAGGGATACTTTCCTCTCTGAGCCTGGCCTAGACAAGCTAAAAGCTTTTAGATACAGCATCATCTTACAAAGAACCACAGACTTGCTGAGATATGGGTAAGAATGATTAAGGACTTTACTGTAAGATTTTAGAGTCTGGTTTATGGCAAATGCAATAAGAAAATTATATGAGGTTCAATTAATCATTAGGATTTAGATAGCCTGAGTTCTGCAGAGTGTTAATCACAGTTTAAACAAATAGGTAGCATTTTCAACCATTTAGAGCACGCTGTGCTGTTCAACATCCTTTGCAAATGAATTAAATTCTTCCTGTAATTCTGCATAGAAAAACAAAGCAAACTAAACAAAACCAGGCACGGCAAATCTCAATTTCTGTTTTGACTTCTAAGGTGTAAAAAGCCTTTCAGTTTGCTAGTTTATCATCCTCCCTAGTGGCACTTTCAGGCAGCGCTTATTCTTATACATTGCCACTTTCAATAATGTTCTGAGTCGCAGATAATGGGGGAAATATTTTCTATTTCAAGTTTCAACCTGAATCTGATCTTTCATATAGGCAGAAAGCGAAACGATTAAATACAACGGAGATATAGAAATTTTAGGTAATAATGGATATTGAAATAAGATAAATACTTTCAGTTAACCTTCAGCTAAATTTTCATAAAATCCTGCCAGTATTCCACTCTAGCAATATTTTCACCCTCAAGGGTAGCCTTATATCTTGCTCACAAATTATCTTATCAATAGATGACGTTGAAATGCAAAGAGCAGTCAACAGCTACTGTGAACAGATTCACTAAAACCATTCTCTTTTTCACATACTACTCTGATTTCAGTTCATTTAAATCTATTTTTAAGGGTTGGCAAAATAACGGTAGGCTAAAATAATAAATTTCTTTGTGCTTAACAATAATTTTTTTTTTGGTCAGAATTTACAAAAAGATTTAACATGCTTGACATGCTGGCAGTCTTAATTTTCAGAGACTTCCCTCTTAATCTAAAATATTGCACTTTATTTGTGAAATTGAATTGCTGGGGTGGAGAAGAAACTGCAGACCACTCAGTGATATTGCAAATAATTCAAAGGGAAATTCAGTGTTTGAAAGCAGTATCATTTTCTAAAGGACATTTGCTAGCAGAAAGAAACATGGACAGAACTACTGTCTCAGATGAACTCTACAACACAATAATGTCATGTCTATACTGGGATTTAGAAATCAAAAATCTTCTACTAAAATAGTATATTAAGATTTGAGCGTCTAAGAAAACATGGAACTGGTGGACTCCCAGTATTCTCAGATGCCAATATCAAGTGGGCAAAACAATGATTTCTTTATGGACTTTGGAAGGTCTAGCCTAATTTCCCTGGAGTGTATGCTATCTATATACTGAAAGTTTTCACTAATTTTTTGCCTTTCTAGTGTTGAAAACCTAGAAAGGTTGTTTTGGTTATTTTCCTGTGATCCATCCCCTTCATAAACCAAAATATATCATGACTTCTGTAAGCTTAGAGGGGTTAACAGGAGATTCTGACTCTACTGTAGGGAGAGAAGAACAGTCACAGGACCTTCCCAATCCAGCATTACATGATCATACATGCCACATTCTTGGAACAAACTTTTTCACCTTCAAAACTTTTTGCTGAAGTAGCAATATTCTGTCAAGAGCATTGAAGCAGAGGAGTGCTATGTAGAGTGAAGCAGTAGCTGATCTGGAAAAAGGACCATTTCAACTTGATGCATTCATCCCCAAAAAAAATTCAAGGAAAACTTTCATCCACCATACTCTGGATTCATGCATGCTCTGTTGCTGGAATAATTGAACCTGGAGTAGTTCTACTAATCAAAAAAACATAAAATCAAAATACAGGAAGAAATCAAAGAAGAAGATGGAAAAATCTGGTATGCTGGGGCAAAAGGATATGAAGCAGATGTGGGTTTGCAGCTCGTTTTTGTTGTAAATTTCAGTGATTTGAATGCATTGTATAAGATTTCAGTATTTGAGTAGGCCAGGTATAACACTGGAATAGCAATCCTCCCTCTGCTTCCCTTTTCCAGCCTGTCTATTTAGCCTGTAAGCTGTCTGACACATGGTGTCACCTCAGTGTCTGTTTACAGCATTCCAGTTTTGATGGGGGTGTCTGGCTGACACTCATAATTGATGGTACCAACACAAATCAGAAGTCTTTTACATGGACCTTTCCTGTGTGGCCTGGATTTACAAGTGATTATACCTGGTAAACACAGAGTGTTACCCCCTTGCTCCCTCTCCACACAATCTTTGTTTTGTGTTTCTGTTCATTTGCTGAACCATCCTACCATGCACTTTCAAGCATCCTTTTTTAGATGTATTTTGATTTAATCCCTTTTTGCCTCTGAACATAACTATAGGCTTAGGGTTTCCTGGATTTTTATGGACGTGGAACCAATGTTTTACAGATATGTCTCCTTACCTAAGCATAATATTTTAAGCTTTCCTGTAGCCTCATTAAATGAAATTTTTTAAAAGGGACCAACATATAATTAGGCTAGTGTCATGTACAGAGTGGGTTTGGGCTTTGCTATGAAGAATAATAGAGAATATAATTTACTTAACAGTGACTGTGTGCTGTATCTGTGCATAGTTTGGACAGAAAGGCTCAGAAGGAAACGATATTCTGAAAGAAGTTTGTGTGAATGAAGCTGCCTGCAAAATACTGAGGTAGTGCTGCTTGTACCTGTTTTATTTGTCATTTTATGGGAGGAAGTTGAAAATGCAACTGGAGATGAAAAGCAGCAGGGAAAAGAGAAGGGTTTGAATAAAGCTAAAAAGGTGGAAAAGTCTCAAAAAATGTATGATGATCTGCTAGTTTGGTAGGTTGTATTGTCTGAGTAATGGGAGGTGAGAGAATAGGTGGGAAAAACTGGAGGTGAAGAAGAGTGGTTTTATTTTTAATTGGATGAGGAATCCAGCAAGGAATGTCAGCAAGGGACACTCAGGCAGTCATTTACTTCCAGCATTTTCTTCTGTCTTTTTGAGAAGCTACCTATCTTGACTAGATATTCAGAATTTCTTTTACAGGCGTTGCCACAGTCACACATGATCTGTCGTCTATAAGTTGAAGCTTGTCTATGATATTTTACTCTAACTGTGGATTTGGACACCATAGAGAAAAAACACATATTGCATGCACACACTGTACAGAAAAAACTGGTAACAAACCTCTATAGGCTGACTAAAAAAGAGTGTTATATCATATCCAGAAAGACAGAATGATTTCAGGCTGACAGCATGATTTTATTTTTTATTATAACATGCCTCTGAAATATGTTGAGACTAATCATTTGAAAAGTTAACATTTGTTTTGAATGAGTGGACTTGGGTAGGCATGAGAAAGAATACTCTCTCTACTAGCAAATCATTTTTATATTAGTCAAAGCAAGCAAAAGCTTCATAGAAAATGTATGTAAATCACTAACTTTCAGGGCACCGAAGGGAATGTACTTCATGCTATAACTTAAATACTAATGAAATCAAGTGAAAATGATATTCATTAGTCAGCTGTGCCTTGATAGGGTTCCCTGTGGACTGATACAAATTCACCATTAGAAATGGATTCTCTCACAGTCCACACTGAGCATTTAATCCCTCCGTAAAGCAGATTTAAATTTGATGTTTAATATGTCGGTTTTTCATTTCAGGTCTCTTATGCTTCCATATTTGCAGCTTGTGTTTAATCTTTTTTAAGTCACTCTAAGTTTTTTATCTGCATTCTCTTGGTTTTATGTGCATATTATTGGCCTATGAGAATCATACAGCCATAGGTATTAATGATAATCAGTGAAAGTGAACTAATTAGCACACAGCTCAATATAATGATGTCTCTTACAAGCCAAA
The DNA here is from genome assembly GCA_009812075.1 of Sialia sialis. Lineage (NCBI taxonomy): Eukaryota > Metazoa > Chordata > Aves > Passeriformes > Turdidae > Sialia > Sialia sialis. The sequence goes on along the minus strand of VRYO01001463.1, from coordinate 44,263,880 downwards.
TGACCCACTTTAGTTCCAGTCCATAAAAGAAAAGTGTTTTAGGGGTAGCATCTTGAAAGGTGTCCAAGAAAAGGACAGCTATGTGAATTTTTCATCTTTTTCCATATAGAAAAATAATTTAAAATACTTTTTGCAGCATCTGATTCTGACAGATTATTTGAAAATAGATTAACAGAGGCTCACATGTCCATGTATGCAGACATACACATGCTCAGACACACAGCTTCAGAACTCTTAGCTGAGATCATTTGAGATGAGTAAGAATTGAGATTCTCTCCATTCTCTCCAACATTCCTGCAGGTCAAATGCTTGTCACTGGGAGTATACTCTGACCACTCAAATTATGTAATAATGCTCCTCATTCCCTTACATTCTGTCAGATTTGCATAGGAAACACCAGAGGACCAGCATCAAGCCTTGATTTGAACAGAATTTTTACTCAGAGAAACCTCACACTTACATGAATAGAAACATTTCTCTACACAGGAAAAAAAAAACATATGAGAATGTAAAATTCAGAATATCTCTTAGGAGTATTGTAATATCTTCAGGTTTACTTGACTTACTACCACATCTGATAATATTTAGTATTACAGCATTGCCAGGCTATGAAAGAAACAAGGCACAGTATCAGTGTCTCCTGTGCACGGTGCACTTTTAAAGTTGGAAGGGAAATCTCTAGAAGCAATGAACATTATTCTGGGCTGTGTGTTTTGCAACATTATAAATTATAAATCATAATGCAATGTAAAACCAAATCAGAGAAAGAGCTCAAGCACAGACTACTAATTGTCTAGATTCCTAATAGTCAGCATGTTCCCTGCTAGTCAGCACTTTCCAGTAGAAAAATCAGACATGGTTCAGGCCATGGCTTTATCATACCCAACAGGTAGTGTGGACAAGACCACACAAGATATGGCTCTCTTCAAACTTCCAGGGTAAAGTGCAAGCCCTAAAACGGCCTTCCATGCTCTCATTTTATCCTTTACATGCATTTCTTCCATGTTCCCCCCATTCCATGAAACCAAACCTTTTCCTTATTCATATAAAACAGATGTTCATTTCTTCTCAATTGGTCTTTATACAAATGACCCAAATTCTTAAAAACTTATAACAAACCCTTCTGGTACTGGATTTGAAGTAAACCATGATGGTGCTGATGTTGTGGCAGACAGATGTACAGTAGTTGGTCTGCTTCCTTCATGAGCACACAGACCTGACCTGGCATCACCTTGCAGCTAGGTGTTCAAGGGCTGCTCTCCTGCTCCTTTTTGATGGTGTCCAGTCTCTGGTGATGATACAAGAAAGTTGGTGGAACTTACTTTCTTCCTAGAAAGTAAAATTTTACCTCCTCTCTGGTTTGTATTTTCAGTCTGATTATTGGCCAAGAGTATTATTGGTTTAATCAAACTCTAGTCAGTAGTTCCCCAATCCTGCTTTACATTAGACAATTTAAAATAACAACACTGAACTGGATTTAAGCTAATTCCTACTTCTGTATCATAGCAAGATTAATAATTGGAAAGGACCTCCCTACAAAATTCTTTCAATTGGTAGGTCTGAACTGCACCAGCATGGGAAAAACAGCTGTTGTGTAAATCAATTCTTTTAGATATTTTGGACTGAGTTTTGTAAAAGTTTGCCATTTTATCTAGCAGACTTCTTGTGCAAAGGTATAAACTTTTAACTTATTGCTGTTTCTACCTTAGCTAAGAACAGAACACAACTTGCATGTAAACTCCAATCAGAGTTTGCAGACAAAGAGAATAAAAATCAGGCAGTTTTCAGCACTATTCTGATTCATACAAGTGTGGATAAAAAGCCATGGCTTAACATGTGACGCCACCTTCCCATCCTGACATTACCATTGTGGCTGTGCTATGTGCTATGCTGTGTCTGTCATCTCTCCTCCTCAGTGACCTCCATCTCCACTGCTTGTTTCTCCACTCTTATCTTTCACAATGGTCTGGCCTCTGCCCTGAGAAGTGCTGAAAGGTGGGAAAACATAGGGTAAAAGGGAGAGCAGTGAGTGCTTTCAAAAACGTGATGAATATGCCACTTATGTTCAGTTTACAATTTACCGATGCTGAGGCTAAGTATGCCATTTTATGACATATTTTGTTTTCACAGTTGCTAAGCAGAGGGTGAAGTGGAATTAGTAATCTACTTTCTAAATAAAAAAAAGTCTGAAAAAAACAAACCTAAATTTTTTAGGATGTAACTGCCCTTTGTAATGAATTGGGAACTGCTGTCTAATAATTTATGCTGGCCTGATATTAGTTTGTTGTCTGGATGAATGTGTTGGTCTAATTCCAGAGGCATCTGCCTGCAAAAATACACAGAGAAGAGAAGACTGTAATAAACTTAGCCACTGCTTAGCAAATACTTGAGGGGGGACTCATTGGGTCAGATTCCGGTTCAGCATTGTGAATCTAGTGGACTTAAAAGACTAGTTTGACTGCTAAGGCTTGAAACCCAGAAAGAAGCTGTAAGAACTAATGACAACTAAGCACTTAGGAGAGCCAACAATTCTTTCTTCAGATAAAGCTACCAAGTTTTTGAAGTGCCCAAATTCCCTGCTTCAGGTATGTGAAGAATTTAGTTTAGGGAACCTGAACTAGCAGATGAGAAAGGGGTTTTTTTTGGTTTGTTGTTGTTGTTTTTAAAACAAAAAAATAAAAAAGAGTATGGGCACAAATGATTTATTAAAACTCCAAGGCACTGACAAGGAAGTGACTTTATTGCTACCAATGACACATACAATTTTGTTCACATTTGGTTTCAAGAGGGTTTCCAAATGGAGGAAATGCAGTTTTCTGAACTTCAACCTATAGATAACTACAGTTCTTGATATTTTGATGCAAGGAACTTCAAAATGTGATCTTTTTGAAGATTATAGAATAATAACATAAATCAAAATCTAACTTTTTTTTAACAACAAAGGGTTCAGGTTTGATGCAACTACTTTTCTTGGAAAATTTCATACTTTTTAAAGCAAACTCAGATGTTCAAAAATTCCAGTAAAATGGAAAAATAAAAAGAAATGGAATCATAGAACAGCCAATTTTTCAAGGCCAAATATAAGACCTCGAAGAGATTGAGAGTTTTTTTATACCTAGTTTATCTATAGAGTGAAGTGATGGATCTTAGTCCTCAGCCTCAGCCTCTCCCATTTACAGAGTCATAGTGTCCAGTATAGTCCCTTCATGGAGAATTGGTCTTCCCATCCTTACACACCTCAGAAAAACTGGGGTAGCAGTAACAGAGACTAACATGAAGCTACAGAAACTACATGGACACCTGGAAAGAAGTGCTGAATCTGGGGTTTTCTGGAGAGAAATTTACGGCCTCTGGAAGATCTCTTCCAATAAATTTCAAGTGACAAGGTACAAGGGCTATGTCTTTGGCCTTTTTCACAGACAGAACAGGTTCTTCTCCTACCTATGCTCAATAAAATTGTGGAGAAAACTCTAATGGAAAAAATTCTCAGGAATCATCTGCAAAATGCTCTCCACTTTCTCTCCTTTCTTCCCCCCAGCACTGCACACAGTCTGAAATCAGAATTTACTGCCATTTTGCTGATGATTCAAGAGGCAGTGACCTTCTTTCCCAGAAAAATAATGAGTCATCAGCACAAAGCACAGTAAAACATGGTCTTTGAGTGGCCCTTTTTCCATGTCTGCCTATTTATCTAAGAACTGTGAAATACATCATGAGCATTAATGCCTGTAAATTAGCTGGCAGAAGGTGGTTTGATATTTCTAATCCAGAACAGATTCCTGATGTATTCAGTGAGATCAACTCTATTTTAACTCTACTACCTTTTAGCATGTTTATTTAGCTGATGAAGACCCACTAGCCTAGCAACATTTAGCAATGTGCTCAAGGTCCTGTATGAATACAGTGAACAAATTCAATAATGAACACAGATTTTAACTCCCACACCTCTGCTTCAAATACATTTTATTAGTATGCTCCATGGATGTTACTCAGATGATTCATAGGGAGCAGATGTTTTTGTTGGAAATGCCACTTTTCTGGCAGTAACATTTCAAAGTGATGTTTATTTGAATAGCACAAGTGACCTCCCTCTACCTTTGTTGTATCTGCTCGAGAATTTTCTTTCTGAGTTTTAGCTTGTAATTGTATTTTAACGGTTGCTTCTGGCACCATTTTAGAAGCACAGCAGAGATTAATTCTGACTACCTTGATTTGCTTTTTCTCTTCCCTTTAACAAGTTTTTCACAAGCTTTTGTCAGCGCAGACAAGGCCAGTGAACATAACAAATATAAAATAGACCTGTGAGACTCACTCATTAGACACATTTTATTTAAATGTGGGTGCAACTTGCCACAGTGCCAAGCCAGGCAATGCATACAAGTGAAGAGCACAGCCAGCAGTGATGAGAGAGGGGAGCTGGGGCTGCTTTCTGCTTTGCCTTGTTCTCACACTTTATGTGCCTCGGTGATCAACCTGCATTACTCACACAAGACCAGACACATGAAGAAAGGTAGGTATGAGCCAAGCATAAAACCTAAAGCTTTAACTTGAACTATGCATAGCTAGCCTTAAAATATAAAACATTTATTTAGGCATGCAGCTAAGGATCACAATGTTTATGAGCTTGGAGGGTCAGCAGTTTTTCCTCACAGAGTGATGTTTGCTACATTTTAAATTGGCCTGTGCTGCTGGTCAGGTGCACCTGCACATATCTATACATACTTTTGTATGTATATTCTGTGGGGTGTGTGTGTCTGTGTAAGGAGAATACGTGTACTTACACACAAAATGTGTGTTCATACAGTCCGTGCAAATCCATCAGATTTCTGTGAAGCTCTGTGAAATAGTTATCTTTTCTACCAACTAATCTGGAATCAAAAAAAAGAAAAGTCCACTATGATACCCTTCTTTCCCCCAGATGAAATAATGCAATGTGGAGACTGCAGCTGGTTGATGGAAAACCTTTACACATCTGGTTTGTGTCATACAACATCCAGTAGTGCGTAGCACATCACTCTCCCTTCAACCCTCTTCATCTGCTTGCTTTTGTGTTATTCCCTACATGCAAATTGTTTGGTAGGCTAGAAATGTGATGTGGATAATGATCTTGCTAGTCTGATAAAACATATTTCCTGAAAAATAAGAGGGTATAAGGTATTTTATAGATATTGGAAGAAGGAATATGTCCCTTATTAGGTATTTTGTTGCTTCTGCAGCCCTCTGAGATGTCTGTAATTTACTTTCCTATTTTGTTTTTGAAAGTTCATAGATCTAGACCTTGTTTGCATCAAAAAGATTGCAATAGTCTTAGGAAAAGATATAGCAGGCCTTTGTTTCTAGATAGAGTAAACTTAAAATTTGATTAATTACATCTCTTTTTATGTTAGATCTGCTTAAAAATCTATTCAAACTATAATGTCATCATTAAGGCTTTTCCAGCATGGCAGAACTGACAATAGTTAGTTCCAGCATGTAATTAGGACATATAAAAACCTCCACTATAAACAGAATTTTAATACCTACGACATCATCAGAGGAGAGATTTTATTTTATGGATTGCCTTTTGAGCATCTAGCATGAGCTGGTGTTTTTGTTAATGTGCAATGAAACAATGACGAGATCAAGTCAACTAGCATCTAAATTATCTAATGTCAGAAGGAGTTGTGGGCTTTTTCCCCCAGCAGCCTCACATGGTTCTTCAGTGCTAGGCAATGCTGCAGCAGTTCTGACACAATATGTGAGATTTAACAGTTCCAACAATGTTCCACTTTTGCTTAGCCAGTGTCCTTTACTGGTTTATTTCTTTTTGCTAGCAAAGATAGTAATAGAGCTAACTTTTATTTTGAATAGATAGGTATTAGAAGGGTATTCTTTATCGTTCTGCTGTATTGATTTAGCTAACATTAATTTTCATTTACAATCGTGATTGCAAAAGGCATGCACAGAAATCCTTATATTGCTCAGTGTTCTTACTGGAGCACAGAGGTGTCAAATACTATCAGGTACTAAATTAGCAAGGACATTTTCACTGAAATTGATTTCTTGAGTCTTTGGAATCCTTGAAATCACTCAAAGTCCTTGTTGCTTTTCAGGTACCCTATTAATCTTTATATTGTTGTATTGGCATTGTTGGCTAAAGCTTTCCTGCTCTGCTCCCTGGACAGATGCGAACAAACCACAAAAGGGCAGAGATCCACTTTAATTCATAAGAATACATATCAGGTCTCTAAACTGGAGAGAAAAATCATATTGAAAGCAGTCATAATCAAAAGGTGTAAATGAGACATGGGGTACTGAATTATTCCTGAATAGAGATGTGTCTGTGTTGATCCCTCTGCTGACTTACCTTTGCTTGTCTCTAACGTGGTTCAAAACCTCATAAAGAAGTGGTTCAGAGCTAGGTGAGTGATTCTTATCAAAACTCAGCATCTACCAAAAATTAATAGTAGAAGTGGCAAAAAAAAAAAAAAATTAAAAAAAGAAGAAGGAAAGAAAAAAAGCTTGTAACAAGGAGTTGGGAGTGTAGTAGAAGGAGGGAAGGAGGTGGACTGCAATTGCAAAACCCCATTTGCAGGGAAACAAAGAGCAATCAATGTAATAGCAGTATAAAGCAGTCAAAAAAGGACAAAGGCTGCAGTCTGACATCTTTTATTCCTGAGCCCAGGTGGAGCTATAATTGGCAGTCCCAGCCTGAAGATGAATACAGTGTAAAAGAGCCCTCCCCTTGGAAGAGCAGACAAAGAAGTGTCAGGTTTTTAGAACAGTCAAAGAATCTGTCTAGCTTTTTTAAGGGGGAGAGGGGACGAGAGGACCAAATAAAAAAAAAAAAATTAAAAGTGGTTATAGGGGGATAAAATCTTGGCAGCTTTTGAAACTTGTGGCTGGAATCTGTGAATTCCATGGCTGCTTTGCTTTCCTGCTTACAATCGTTATAGAGCGGCAAGAGCAGTCACTTAAAGAGCTCCTGACATCCTTGCAAAGTGTTACTGGCCATATCTGCTAATTTGGGTGCCAAATGCTGATCCCTCTGCTCACAGTTAACAGGGATGACAGAAAATCTGGGCGCGATCAGTCGTGATCACTGACATTTAGATTTAACTAAGGCAGAATGGCTGCTTTCTTCCTGCACAGGAAAGATTAAGAATTTTACCACTGAATATCCTCAGCCTGTGCTCAGAATTCTAGCTATAAGACCCCTCCCACAAACAGGAGCACACAGACTGTGTTGAAACAGAAAAAAAATCAGTGTAAGCAGAGAGGTAAAAATTATTTATGTCTTTTTCAATGTAATTTAATATCAATACCTTGTGTCTCTGTTTTCCTGGCTCAGCTCTGTAAAATTAATATCTTTTTTTAAGTCTATGAAAAATCTCTGAGGTACAGATACCAAAATACATAGATTTGGTGATAAGAGTGCTTTATTACATTTTTTAAAAACAGTAATGGAAATTATCTGAAAATGTATAAAAGACAACATCTAGGGAAGAAGTGTAGCACTTACAGCCTCTCCTAATAAACACCGACTCAAAGTTCTCCTTTGCATTTTTGGGTGTATGTATGTGTCTGTCTATGTCTGTTTGTATATACACACATGTACAGATACACAATACATCTATAAACATAATTTAGTGACCTAATCAGGTCTGTTCCAGGATTCTCCTGCCAGTGGCCATGAGCTGGTGCTTAGAGTAGGTGCAGTATGAATGTACAGTAATTTCACGATTATAAACCGCACCTGAATATAAGCTGCACTTCCAGGTAGCTGGGAAGACCACGGGATTTGTCCATATATAAGCCGCACCCGAATATAAGCCGCGCTTTTTTTTTTTTTTTTTTTTTTTTTTAACTCCGCACGGCAGATGGGGCGGGGCACTCCGGCCCGGCCCCACACAGCCCGGCTTCCCAGCGGCACCCCGTTCCTGGCGGTCCCACGCTGCCGCCGGCTGCCAGGGGCACGGGGGCCACTCCGCACATTTCCAGCCCCCGTTCCCGGCGATCCCGCGCCGCCGCTGGCTGCCGGCGGTACAGGGGCCGGCCCGCCCACTTGCCACTCTGCTTGGCCGGCTCTCACTTCCGGGTTGGTGTTTCGCTGGGATTTGTCCATAGATAAGCCGCACCTGAATATAAGCCGCACCACTGGGGTAGGATGGATTCTTCAATGAAAAAGGTGCGGCTTATATTCGTGAAACTACTGTAATCCTTGTGACTAATATTTTCCTAACACAAATTATTTTCAACCAAGAGAATTTACTGATCTGGGTTTTGTGTCTGCAGCTCTCAGAAGGCCATGTCACAGTATTCAGCCTGGCTAATGGAAATAGCTCCTGACAAGTGCTGTCCCACAAAACACATCCAGGCATCACCTGGCATGTGCCAAAACAATATTAAGGGATGTGATAATAATAAAAGTACAGTACTGTGCCATACTTCTGACTGTGCCCTGGCCTTATTTTATGTAGTAGGAGAGGTGTAGGCTAAATAATTCCTCACTTAGTCTTCATATATGTGGGCTCTTCCTAGGGACCTGTCTACAAAAGAAACAACATCTGGAAGTAGATGTCATCTCTGCGAAAGTGCTGCAGTAGATGGAGTGTCAGCAAGCTTTCATTTCTGTTCATGGACATTTCTCCACGTGTAAAAAATAGGAGCTAGAATTCAGTAACTAATCAAATACATTAAGCAGGTGTTGACCTTCCGCTTGCTATAGCTAGAATGGGGAGAGAAAGGAAAGAGTTGCAGCATATGAAGATGTTGGTGAGCAGCCCAAGCATTGCATGTGCAGAGACCACAGATCTTATTTTCACCTCAGATGTGCACAGCCTGATTTGAAGAGTCAGCTCAATGAATTCAGTGAGACAAATCTGTTTGAAATTCCAGAGCATTTTACAGTAGGGTAGTTGAATTTTACACTGACTCACTTTGCTACTGGGCCTTCTGTGATTGCTAGACCTGAATGTCAGACTGCACTTGTTTGTCTAATGTCATCCATCAATTATAAAATGGCATCTCTCCCTGGAATCAGTGTAACTGGGTTGATGAAATGTGCACCATAAACAACAAATATGACGAAAATTAAGGAGAGTTTTCTAGTGAGAACATATATGGACAGTGATTCAAGACTGTGACTTTGTCACTCATTTTTACATCTAAAAGCTGTCTAAGCTACTTTTTGCAGCCCACTTATCCAGACTTTTCTCCTGGTGACTTTCCTATCCTTACAAGTATAAAACAGAATAATGGAGTATACCAATATGTATTAGCTCTACACATGCAATGAGCTGAGGTGTGCAGTAAAAGCACCTACATGCACTCATAATTACATGCATTCTGATACACATGCAAAGCTTTGCGATTGCCATTAGTCTTCCTCACTAATTTCTAACTTTTTGTGTAATTCATATACATATGGTTTACAAGCATATATAAAATTATTATGATATTTTTATTCATGGAATTTATGTGCATCTGAGCATAAAGTAACCCATTTCATACTGAAAGAGCTTAAAAAACAAACTGCTAGAGTGGGATGCCAAAGACAGGACAAATATAAAACCTCAGTAGGAAGTCAGGACATCTGTTTTCTGATAAATGTTATGCATTTTATTTTTCACTTATCCAGCCCTGTGCTATTTATCACTTGTGTTTACCTGCTGTACTTTCCACACAGACTGTGAGTGCCTGAGGCAGGGACTGTTTTCTTTGTTATATGTCTGTACACTACACAGTACAATCGATCCTTGATTACGTGCCTAGGCAGTGGCATGGTGTATATAAATAATAATAACTTTCCAGTGCATGGCCTTTTGTGACTGAATTAAAGACAGAGTGGGTTGGTGAAATAGTTATATTGTAAATTGAAGTCAATAAGGACAGCAGACAGGCCTTGTTATCCCTGAATACATCATAAAAATAACATGCATGAACAGTGCATGGTTCAAAAGGCCCATCAACTAGCAATGACCTATATTCACTTTATTTCTCAGTGTTGTTTGGATGACCTTTCATACTTGTCAGCCAGGACTCAGCTGGATTTTTCTGCCAATGCCTTAGAGAATGACAGGTCTGAGTGGTCTTCATAATCTACTAATCCTAATCCAATCAACCAGTATATAAAAAGACTGTTAATTAATATAAGCAGTACAAACAGTTTATGAAGTGGACATTTGTCCTCTTGGAAAATATTTGGAATAAAATATTCATGGAAAGACATATTCATCATGGAAGAGTATAGTTGTGAGGCAATTGTGGTCTTGTCCTACTACTATTCTTAAAAAAAAAAAAAAAAAAATATTCCCCCAATTTTATGTCAAAAGAATATGGAACTAAGGAGTTGGGAGCTTGAAAGGAATGTCAGTGGGCAGAAGCCTATGAGTATGGTAGGGTCCTGCAATCTTCCTTGATGGCCTGCTATTTCAGCATCAAGTAGCTGAAAGGAGGAAGAGTTAAGGCTGTCTGAAAATCAGTTTGTCATCATTGACTTTCTGCAGAAACTGTTGGCAAGTGTGCAATAGGTGGACTGGACTGCCATAGGGAAGGATGCAGCCTCCTGGGTACAGAGCAGTCAGCAGAACTGAGAGGTTTAAAGAATGGCTTCGGTCCTTGAACAGCTCCTGAAAGTGGAATTTAAGGCCTAATGAGGTCCCTGTGGTCTGTGTGATGAAGCTGACTCTCCATGATAGTCCCCTCTAGACCAAGCTTCTTCCTTGGAGACAAAAGTTATGGAGGTGCATTTTGCTCATCTGTTTTGTAGGTCACAGGAGTACCAGTAACTAGGATCAGCTTCCCACCTAAAAGACATTGTTTAAATAGTTCGGTTGAGCATAAAATTAAGAAGAAAAAACACTAGAAGGCAGGAAAACCTCTTATGAATCAAGAGCAATCAAGAATATAATTATAAATTAAAATAAATTATGCTGCAAATATTATTTCTCAAATTACTCCCTTCCAAGGTTTTTAAAAAATGTCTCTAGTAAACTGGTTTTATTTCTGTCTTACCTTGATCTTGACTCATACAGTCTGTTTTTATCCAAATCTCCATTTCAGGAAAATATTAAGACAAAGACCTTCTGGAAGCATAATTCAGAACTGCCCTCATGACAGTTGCGATATTATCACCTTTATCACTGCTTGGCTAAGCTTATCCATAGTTCTTGATGGTGTGTTGGGAATGTGGGGTTGCAAAGAGCTTTATGACCAATGTGGGAATAAAAAACTTCCTGATGTTATTCCTGGGAAATTCCTGGCAGCAAGAAGTTGGCCAGACCCTGAGTAATCCTATTCAAGTCTGACATGGTCTGGTAGTACAAAACTTGACTGGTTTGAAGTTCTCTTTCACTGAGAGGCTTACTAATATTTTCTGACAGACCAAACATTAACTTGGTAGAGTTTTGATATGATGTAGAAGAATTTGGATCATCCCATTTTTTAAATCTGGGAAGTTCTCATTAGAAACCAAAACTGTGAAAAAAACAAGCAAGTTTGACTGCATATCTCAACATTTTCCAATAGTACAAATGTTTACACGCTGCCAGCAAAGAAAGAGTAATTTTTCTTGTTTTTACATTTTAAAACTTGTTTTAAATTTTAGGGGAGAAATTTAGGAAGTCTCCCATAGGCATCTGTATCACCTTTAATAATATGTATGACTTGCCTGGTTTACCCTATGACATCTTTGAATTTGCTCAGCAGAGACTAATATGTGGTATATCACATATAGGTATCAGGGTAGAGAAACTAAAAGCAGGACAGCAGGAGAACTAGAAAGTCTTGCAAAAACCACTCCAGAATATTTTTTTTCCTCAATTGCGTTGTTGCTTCTGTTGTTTGAAGTTTCACAAAGTAGTTTATGAGTTCATAAAGTTCACAAAGGCAGTTAGTGCCCAGAAGTACTGTTTTTCCTGTAGTGTAACCTTTCTTGCCACTTGGAAATGTTTGAGCTAATACAAACTCTTCCTAGGTAAAGAAAATGTTTTGCTGTTTAAGCACAGTAAATTCAACTGACGTGTGTGTATGTATGATTGTAAGTATACATGTGTTTGTATGTAGGTATTATACATTTAAATTGGATTTCCCTCTCGACTTCTTTCAGCTTCTTTATTCACAGTATCTCAGTCTGGGCTCAGTTACTGATCCATTTTTACATCTTAGGTAACATTTTGAAAAGTCCCATTGTATGTAAGGAAGTAAATGGCATTCAGACTCTGGAGGCAATTTAGGTGCTTTAGAAAACGGGGTCAAAGTTTCCTTGTCATTTGGATGCATAAAAATTTTTACTTTTTGTGGCTATAAAAATTTATTATTAGTATCACAGTAACATAGAGGAGGCCAGTTATGCAAACAGAACCCCTTTGTGCTAGGTTTTGAATAAACATATTCTAAATAGACAGCCTCTGACTCAGAGAATTTAGGAATTATTTTTTCCCCCCTCTGTCTCACCCTCTCTTTTCTTTTTTTGTAAGTTGCTTTTAAGCGGAATGCAAGTAATGTTAAGACTTAAATGTACAGTATTTGAGTAGTTTGGAAAGAAACAAAACTGAATCCACTCATCCATGGTTTTTAGTAGGAACAGGTGCAAAAATGCTAAAAAGTCTGATGCTAAAAATTCCACTTGATTGTGTAAAATAATTTATTAGATTTTCATATATTGTACATTATCACAGATGTCTATTGATTTACAGGAGTGGAGCTGAGTTTATTTTTATCACACTCACTTGGCCTCCGGAAGCACTTCTAGAGTTCTAGCTGGAAAATCGTGGTCAATATTCTTTGCTTATGTAGATATGTACATTTGACAGCAAGGTAAAAGAACTTTAACCTGTAACTCTCTTTACGTGGCCTGTCTAAAAGCCAGCACAATTCTGGTACTTTGTCTTAAAATATTTTTCGTAAACTACAAAAACAATGAAGTGTTTTTTTTCTTCCCTAATCTGCACTTGGATTCATGATGGATTCACTGATGTCAGAAAGTCTGAGGTAACTCTTTAGGAGATGGATATACACCTATGCTCAGATACTCCTTCCAAACTGACTAATATGAGTGTGCTGTGATGTGTTCAGGTTCTCAGCATCTGCCATCCAGAGCATCAGAACTCCTCCTCTGCATATTTCTGACTTCTGACTTCTTCATCCCAGAAACCATTGTGTGGAGACCGGTATTTTCCCTGATTCTCACCAAGTGAAGTTGGAAAATGTCTGTGATATTTATCAGAACACAAAAACTCCAGAATTTTCCTTGGAGATGAAAATACTAGAATTTGTTCCTCCATATGCTTTAAACAGTAGAATACTGAGATGGTTGTGTAGAACCTAATTTTGTTGTATTAAAAATTTGATATCTCAATTTATTATTTAGGTTTAAAGTCTGTGGGGAAAATAATACATGGTTTTTATTTGTTGTTGCATATGCAAGTTTTCCAAATTGATTAAAATATTTGTAAAGAAATTACCAACAGTAACTAAAGTTACTGCTTGGGAAGGCAGGATATTAATATATCTTAACTAAGGTTTAGTGGTTTGTTGGGTTTCTTTGGGGGGGTTTTTGAGTTTTTTGTGGGTGAGGGAGCAAGTAGGAATTTTTGTTGTTCTTTAACCTGGAACTGCCTGTGAACTAACTGGATCAAGCAGGTAGCTCAGGTCTGACCTAAAAATTAGTGAAACAAAAGGTTTCAAGGGCATTTTGTTTGATTTGTAAATGCAAACAAAGAAATGGAAATATATTCAGAAACTGAGCCCATTTCCTTCTTGATTTTTAAATTTTCTTCCTTCTTTCATCTCCCATATATTTTTCTCTCCCTAAATATTGATCATTGCCAAAATCTCTGTACTTGCATTATATTTAGATTTTTTAGCTGCCAATTGCTGAAACTTAGCCATTTGCTAAGTAGTTTCCAAATGGCCCCAGTCAGTTCAATCTCTTTGGGTCTTTTGTTTTATGACTGAGACATAAATGCTGCACAGAATTACCCATGCACAGAGAAATCTGCTAACCCATAGAAAGCAATACTATCAATGATTAGTAAAAGTATCCTGAAAATCAATGCACAGTAGGGATTTGAAATGTTACTGATTTCACCAGTGTTTCAAGACTCATCTACCAATCTCAGCTACACCTTAGCACTTAAGTAATTTCATTTGGCAGGAATCAGCTAAGCCTTGTACGTTTTTTAAATTACAAGAGCCTTTTAACTGAAAAAGCCCTGTATCTGCAATCAAAAGTTCCACAGGCTTGGCCATATTGCATACACTTAAACACAAAGGGAACAATTACTGCCTATAATCTCTCTCTGCTCCGTATGGAACATATAGGTGGAGCATTAAGGAACCATCTATAGCTACCTAATCTGTAGCCTTGGTTTTGGCAATGCTTACAGTGATTACTGAGCTCACTAAAATTTTCTCCTTATTTCAGAGCAATGATGGAACTCTGGTTTCTTGTGCTGAATTATACAGCAGCAAGATCCCCATCCTGCAGCACAGGCAGCTTACATGAGTGCTATTGAACTGGAATTTTCCTAAATCCTACTTATATCATTTACCTCACCAAACCTATGCTTTGAACCACTATGTTTTAAAAAAGATCTTTCATATGGGAAAGTCTCACATTTACTTTTGTGCCCTACTCTGACATTTTAAATGGATTTTGTGAATCTGCTTCCTTTACTTCTTTTCATTGATACACTGTTCATTCAGACTAGAAGATGATAACTGCTACAAAACCCAAACAGAGCTTTTTATTTTGGGTGATAGAGAGATGTTTGGTTTGCAAATGAAATAAGAAAAATAAATTGAGATTTTCCTGTGTATTTGAAAACATTCCTTTGTCAGAAAATCAATTTCTCCTCCCAATCTATTTCTCTTTGAAGAAGAATTCTTTGCCTGACCTTTGCAGCCAGTTTCTGACCTTTTTTTGCCTCATTTTAATATGTGTGTGTGTACATGTATATTCAATGATCAAAGATAGGATACTGGTACTTCTTTTCTCATCTTTGTGCTAGATGAATAGATCACATGCTAAGGATTTTCTTCTCCCTACCACGACCACTGTGAATATGTATACACACGCACAGAATTCCATCTAAGTCCCTTGTTTCTGGAAACGTTTAAATAAGAAATAAAACCATAAAACCAATAAAAAATGTAAAAGACACAAAAATACTATAGGTTGGAAAGTTGACATAAGCATCTGGGAAGTCTTTCATCTCCTGTTAACTCAGGCGTGTTTTACTGATCAGACACTTAGCTACCTAATACTTCCAAATACAGATATGCAAGTTGTGTTCTGCCTGTTTTTTTCTATGATTTTTATATTCTTGCCCCAAGCATCTGCTAATAGAACCAGTCATAAGTATGAATGAATAATAAAAGGCTGATAAGCTTTTAAGGAACTTGTCTATTTTAGTAAAGAAAGTGAATGCTGCATCTTGGTTTTTGCTTAGTTAATCCTATTACTTCCTAAAATAATTCCTCATGACTGGCCAGAATTAAATCTAATAGGAACAGCAAATGCCAGTTCAGTCTCACTTAATCTGATCCTAATCTGATGGTAGACATAGCGACTTGCTTCAGCATGACCTTCATGTGTTTCTTTGTTCTTAACTGGCTAATTGTTTTACTTGATCAAACTATATTATACAAATCTAGAGCACAAAAGTTAGCCTTATTGGTTTTAAGCTTTATTATTACAGAATTGGAGTTTTCACAGAGAAGCAACGAAGAAAGATCTGAACTATGTTAGTCATATTTGTGCAAAACTGCAAAGAAAAGAGCTGGAGGGGCATCAGTGATGAAACTGGTACTGATACTTGCTGAGAGCTAAGACAGTTCAACTTTTTTTTTTTCTGAAGGCACCGTTTTAGTTCCTAGGTGTCCTTTGAAGGAGCTTTTAAAATTTTTTTTATGAAAGAGAAAGGGAAGAGAAAGAGAGATTTAAAACTTTTTCAGTGGGGAAAGGTCCATGTAACTTAATGAAAGGCTACAAAATTTTTAACTTTCATTTTCATGTTAAATTAATGCAGTTTTCAAATCTGAATGAGTCAATTAATTATCGTTATTTGAAATTTACCACATATATTAGAAAAGCAAAAAACAAAGCAAGGAACTCCAATATGTAAAAAAAAAAATAGTGGAAGAGATGGAGAAAGAAGATAGACCTATCTGGAGTCTACTCTATAAACTTCATTTTCTAAATCTTAAATAATCATATATCGTATTTTTAAAAAATATTATATTTTCACATTCTGATATTCTAGTGACATTGCAAGTATTTTTTTAATCTGAAAATTTTACCTGATTTTCTATTCACAGATTTGTTCATTTTAACATTATTTTTCTTTCAATAGTGAGCTTGTTATTCTTAAAGGAAGTTGACAATGCAATTGCTGTTACACTTCAATTTTTTCCCTAAATATTTCTTAATGCTTAGGAGGAAAAATAGTATAGCAAATGATAAAAAAAATCTTTAATTTTGGGTGGAACAATTTCTAGTTTCTTCCCTTATACATTTATCTTTGAAATTTGGCAGCCAATGTTGAAAAAAACTGTTGAAATGCATTTGAATGTGTGAAGACTGATTTATTGTAAGGGCTCTTCATAAACAAAAAAGGCAATGAGTATTTTTGAGTGGCTTTAGAGACCTGCATGCAGCTTCTCTGATCTATAGGTAGTATAGATAAAATCAGACCAGTATGGGTTTTTTACTAATTTCAGGATTTGGTCTCAGCAAAAATGATATTAAAACTGATGTCAATCTTGATTTGTTATCAGAAATCCATTTGACTTTTTTTCACAAGGCTCATGGCAGTTCAGTGATCACACTAGATCTAATTAGTCATCACTTCTTGCTTCTAAAATTTACATGCACAATAGCTTATTTCCAGAAATGTGAAAGACTCTTTAATCAAGAAAAAAGACCCAACAAACAAACAATCAACCAGCAAAACAACAGCAGCAATAACAAAACAGCTCAAAAGATTTGGCTGATGTGGTATCTGAAAGAAAAGTATGGAATTAGGTCCACAATGAAACCAGAGTCTGCATTGCTTTCCTAAAGAAGTTTTAGGACAAAACTGTCCAAGAGAAATCATAACAAGCAAGTTAGATACTGTTATGTAATCCTTGGTGTCAAACCTGTCACCTAATTATTGAACATTCTCCTCCAGGGTCACTCTGCATTCTGTCAATATCCCAGTTTGCCTTGCCCATACCTGGAACCCTCCCCACATCCAACAGTTAAATGTTAACAGGCTGAGACATGGAAAATAAAACATTTGAGGAGGGAGGAGCAGTGTGCTTCTCTTTAGAACTGAGAACATTATTATTTATTACAGGAGCTACTTGATGACATGGTGCACAGTACTCTCTCTGTCACATTTGCTGTGTTTCACAGGTGTTCTGGGTACTTAACTCATTTCTGGATCACTTAATTAATTATGCTCAGAGTGTGACTGGGGTAGCTCCCATAGCCATGCAAACCTGCTTGGACACGAAAGGCAGCAGTAAATTTTCGTTTCAGTGGGAACTGTTATTATTTTACTAGTGAATTTTTAAATTAACATTCGCAGTGGCTCTAATTTGTAAGACAAACCAGTCTTTTTTTTTTTTTTTTTTTTTTTTTTTTTCCGTTAAAACAAATGGCAACCGAGACTTGAAAGAAACCTTCAAACTGAGACAATAAAACAAGTGAAAGTACAATCTCTCTTGGCTGGGACTGATGTGCCTATACTTAGTTTTGGTTTGGTACTGTGGCAGTGCAGAAGGCCAATATCATCAAATCTAAAGGGTCCTAAAAGTCAATCCATAAGTGTGACTTGACTATGGGATGTACTTGCATCCAGTCTCCATCTCAAAGACATTCAGCCTTAAGCCTTAGCCCACTAGTTAACTCTCCCCATATCAGCAGGGGATTTATTTATGTCATCCCCACCTTCCAAATCCTCCATCAGAGGGCCAGAAGATAAGGAGAATTTTTTGGGAAAAGACTGCTGCTATTTTTTTCTAAAATATGGAGGTTCTATATTCTATCAGAGGTTTCCCATACAGCTCTCAGCTGGCAATGCTTGCTCCTAACTAAGAGGCTGTGTCAGGGCTGGATGGCACACTGGAGGAACAGCTGGGGGACCAGAGGTATAAAACTACCTTCTTTGTCCTCAATAGGGTGAGCAGGGAGCCACCAGGAAGTGCTGCAAAAATCAAAAGTATGGGGAGTTGTTTGGAGAGCTAAAAGTAATGTTAGGTTTTCTTTTTCTAATTCAGATTTACTGGTAAATGTGGCTCTAGGCTGACTAATAAATGGTTATCTATGCACTGGTTTTCCACCCCATATACCCTAACCAAGAGTTCAAATACTCTGGAGCCCATGAAGAATTTTTTAAAATAATTGTTCTTTTCCTTTTTCTGCAGGATTCATGTGATTAATATAATGCATCAAAAGAATAAATAGTGTTTCAGGTGAATTAAAGTTATTGTTCTGCTTAAGTTTTTTCCTTCCTCATTTTTCTTGTTATGGACATATTTTTCCCTCTGCAAATTCTTAACAATATATTTTACCTTAATCATGTTTTTCTATAAATTTTATGAAGTGCTATTTCACTTGCTTTTTTTAAAATTAGAAAATTACCATAGAAACTGTTTCACATTTTAAAAAAGACATCAGTATCGTAAGGAAAATGTAAAAATAATGCCCACCATTCAACAGAAGAAAACACATCTATGTTCCATCATTTACCTAACTAATTTTGCTTCCCATTAAAAAGAAATGTTTTTACTAGTAGTTCATCTTGGTAGCCTCATTTAGTTTACGTTATAGCAAGTAAGAGCAGCTTCTGACAGTAAACAATGGATCTCAACGGGGAGCACCCTGAAGTGACCTCCAGAGTTCCTCTGGTCCAAGCCCTCCAGCTCAAGCAGGGCCAGCTACACTAAGCTGCCCGGTACTGTGTCCAGATACACGTTTAGTATCTCCAGTGGTGGAGATTCTACAGTGTCCTCGGGCAACATGCTTGAGTGCTTTGTCACCCTTACAGTAAAAAACCCCACAACATTCTCATGAGGTGAAGTGGTATTCTGAAAGAGAGACCACAAAGGTAGAGACTCGGCTTTGGATATCTTAGAATGTTCTGCATCTTCATTTCCTGTTCAATTCAACAGAAGCTGATGGAGTTGATATATACTCAAAACCATAAAAATGCTTTTTTTAGATACCAGAACCATATCCTTTGCGTTTTACACCCTTGTTTGTAGTCTACTTTAAGGGCCTAACAACACAGGTACTCCAATTTGTGCACTCAGGGCATGTAGGTACCTTATTCTGATCATGCAAAATTGAAAACCAGAATGCATCTAATTTGAAAATATAGCTTTTTGAATCAGAGTTAAGTGTTTAATATATTAAAAGTTCATCAGCTCTGTGATCTTTTCTGCACTGGTGGCACAACAATTATTTTTTGAGAAACAGCATGAGATGTCATAACCCCAGGGTTATGACTTCCCTCAGCTGAAGAAAAGCTGATTTGTGAGGGAGAAAGCTATTCACACCAGCATCTTTAAAAATAGCAAGAGGAATAAAGAATGCTGCTATTTAAAGAAATTGTTCTTATTTGAATGTGTTTATGTTGTGGGATTTTTTTTAATGTGCTCAGTGTGAAAGACTTCATAGAAAATTGAAAGAATTTCTTTTATTCTTTATTTTAATTCATTTCAATTTTTAAGGAATTCTTCTGCGTTTTTCTGTTTTTCCTATTCAAGGAAATTGAAGACCAAAAGGGAAGGTACAGTAATTTCACAATTATAAGCCACACCTGATTATAAGCCGCACATCTGGGTAGCCAGGCAGACCACGGGATTTGTCCATATATAAGCCGCACCCGAATATAAGCCACATTTTTTTTTTTTTTTCCTTTTTCTTTTTTTTTTTTTTTTCAGGGAGGATCCAGCTCTGGCCAGCCCCGCCCTGCTTCGGGTCACCACAGCAGAGGCTCTGAGAGAGGTCGCCCCCACCCCTGCCACAGCAGCTCCAGCCCTGCCCCCTGCAGCGGCAGCTCCGACCCCGCCCCATCTCGGGCCGACCCGTCTCGCACTTCCGGGTTGGCCTTTCGCCGAATTTCTCCACATATAAACCACACCGGATGAAAAGCCGCACTTCCGGGGTTGGGTTGAAAACTCAGTTAAAAAGGTGCGACTTATAAACATGAAATTACTGTAAATGATTTTATACAGCCCACATGAATCATCATGTGCTTGGAATAATGTAGTATTGACATAATTCACTAATCCTGAGTAGAATAATAGACAATAATTTCATGTCTATAAGGCGCATCAGATTATAAGACGCACTTACAGGTTGTCGACAAATTTCCAAACTTTGTCCATATATAAGGCACACTGGATTATAAGGTGCACTATGTTTTTGCAGAGAGGATCCGCGTGCAACAAAGTAACGAATTAGTAACTCAATTGCGTGATCGCGGGGTTTACTGGCAGGTGCTCAATTTGCAAACAGTTTTCACAGATTGATGTAGTGTGCCCTGGGCCCCGGCACTCCCACCCGCCCCTGGCACCAGCTGGTATGGTTCTTGCAGCTCATGGCTTGCGGCTCGTGGCTTGCACTTCCAGGTTAGCAAATTTCCGAACTTTGTCCATATATAAGGCGCACCAGATTATAAGGGCACACTTCTAGGTTTTGATCAAAATTGTAGGCTTTAAGGTGCGCCTTATAGTCGTGAAATGACTGTACTTTGAATCTGAAACCTAAAGCCCAAATCTCCAGGATTTCTAGTCAGACTTGTGAGTTATGGTTCCTTTGAACAAAGACTAAAGCAAGGCAAACTCCTCATGGCAAATTCTTTATTTGATTTATTTTATTCCAATTTTATATGTGAATTTTTTTCACAGAACAAGATTTTTGCCTATTAATTGCTATGTTCATGTTTGTGTGGAAAAAACCCAAAAAGCAACCATACATTTTGCATCAAGATGTTTTAGCCTTTTATTCCAAAACTGTTTTCTTTGGCCACTTAATATTTACTTTTGTCAGCAAGAGCATGAAGGCACTGAAAATCATTAGGCAGAGTACGCTCTGTGGGCAGAAGAGTAGAAGGGAATTTTAGCTGCTCCATTGATGGATAAGGTGGATACTTTCATGCCTGCCTGCACACCTTAGGGATTGCATC
Source organism: Sialia sialis (assembly GCA_009812075.1). Lineage (NCBI taxonomy): Eukaryota > Metazoa > Chordata > Aves > Passeriformes > Turdidae > Sialia > Sialia sialis. The sequence goes on along the minus strand of VRYO01001463.1, from coordinate 44,242,716 downwards.
AGGGTTGTGCTTACTCTGCTGCACGGTGGACTCTGCCAGTGCTAAAGGAAGGGAGAGGAACCACACAGCTGAATAACTGCAGGCTTCAATGGAACTTTATTATTTTCATCTATTTTTTCCTATTTGTCTTTTCACTCAGTTCCCAGGAAATTGGTTGATTTCTTGGACACATTTTTGGCAAGATAGGATTTGAAGAGAGATTTACTCAAAGGTTTGAAAGAGAGAAGAGTTTAGCTGGTAGAAAAAGGCTAACATGGCTGAAGTAAAAGGAATGCTTACATTTATGTTGACAGAGGGCTAGCATATGCATGGAGCTGAGAAGGTAGTGCATTTGCTTTTGAAGAGAATAGTGTTTATAAGCAAGGAAAACCTAGAGCTGAAAGCTGAATGTGCTGTACATGACAATATATTCTAAGTAATAATATAAATTTATAATCTTTATTACAAATGAAAATATAAATAAACCATAAAACATTATTTGAGATGTATTTTTAATATAAACATATTTTTTTATTTCTCGTAAAATTCCAAAACAGAGCTTATTTATATTCAGTGGTCAAAATGGAAAGATACAAGTCCCCCGCAACTCACTGAAAACTATTTATCAGTGTCCAAAAAGCATCAGTATCTGTGATTATGGTTTTGAGATGTGCTGGGAAGGCATCATATATCAGCCTATTTTGATCAATGGTTATATTGCCTTCAGTTATAAGCTACAGCAGTTCTTTTTCCAGCTGCAGAAAGGAACTTACCCAAAGCAGCTGCTATTATAAGATTTTCATCTGAATTTTTGCTGCTCCCATTTTAGCACACAGCCTTTGGATAACATTTGGATAATCAATCTTTTGGCTGCTTATTTAAACCACACCCAATGTGTTGAGATTTGCCCTTCACCATTGATGTAAGTTTGTTTTATTAGTCACATCAGTTAGAGCACTTTTAATTATCATCATTATTCAGTAATAACCTCATGTCTGACAAGAGAAAGGATAGCAATGGATATTGAACCTCTTATCCAAGAATAAGAAGGTTATTGAGAGAGATCTATTTTAGGAAGAGGAAGGGAGCAGATGAAAGGCGATATTCAAAGCCCTTCCTAAGAGATTTATAGCTTAGCAATAGATTAATAGCTATAAAGATAAACACACGTGTGGATGATGAATTCTGATAGTACTTTCCTGGTTTTGGATGCCATTTAAATGTGTATCTTTATCAAAATTTTACAAAGAATAAAGGCTTTTTAAAAGTCACACCTCCAATACCTCTGAAATTTCACTTGATGCACTTGATTAAAAAGAAAACATTTATTGAGGACAAGCTTTCTCCATGGAAGTGCAATGTAAGAATTAACAAAACCAATTTCACTCTAATTTGGTAATACCTCTCTGCTGATCCTGATGTGTCTCACCTTGTACTCTACTGTGTTAGGGATGGGGAAAGTATCTGTTTGAGCACATGTCTAATGGGCTTGAATGGTGTAGGACTGAAACCTATTCTGGAAACGGAGCTTTATAAAGGGCTCAATGGTCTTTGAACCTGACACTTTTCCAAAGCAGAGGGGCACTGTTGTGACGTATTTGTCATTTCTGCACACTAAATAAAAATTAAATCGGACTCCAAAGTAGCTCCTTCCCATAGCACCTTTGAAACTCACAGAGGCCTACTAGCAGGGAGCAGCAAAGGGGGAATTGGAGGCCAAAGGGTTTATTCCAAAGATAATGCAGAGCTCCCTCGGGAAGTAGAAGAGAGCAGCTGAACTACCACAGGGCATAACAGAACCGTCAGTAGGAAGGAGAATGTTGAAGTCATTAATGCTAGAGGGACCCAAATTTGTGTACATAGGTTTGTATGCGATGAATTTTCCTTCTGTTTGTGAATTGTTAAAAAATGGATTGTCAGAGGCTGGTATTTCTTTCTGCACAGAATACACACATTTGCACAGTTAAAAAGGAATTAAGTTTAGTTTAAGTATGTACATTGAAAAATATATAAACTTTTTTTTCTTCTTCAGAGAGGTTTTGAATAGCAAAAAAGGCAAACTGCTCCCAACATGGCACACTGCAAACATGTTTTTCACTTGCTAAACAGTAAAATTCCAGTCCTGCTAGTACTGGATCCAGTGGAATGAACCACACCCTGAAGCTGATCTTGCAGCATACAAGCCTTCACCATCCCACCATGCAAAACAAGAGAAGCTCAGCCCCTCATCTGAACCCATACCTCCCTCTCCCACTTTTACTAATGCCCCCTTGAACTTCAGGAATTTTTCTTTTTCGATACTTTCTAATGGCAAAGCTGGACTAAATCAAATGCTTTACAGTGTTTTAGATAGCAAAGCCAGGCAAACCTCAAGGTCAGAGTCCAGGAAGCAGAATGCTATCAACAACCCTGTACATTTGGCTAGTTAAAAATAAATGCTAAATCCTCTGTTGCTTCAGATCATAGGGATCATGGGTAGTCGTGGATCATCATCAGACTACCTCAGGCACTCAGAAAATAAGCTTTCCCCCTTACTGTTCCTTTTCTGTTTTTCATATAAACTGGTAAGTTTGTGTGGACAGTTACAGTTACAGGGAACCTATTGAAAATGATAATGTTGGGGAAAAAACCAGATACATTTCAGTCCAAATGGGAAAAAAATATTAGTTTTAGTTTTGAAAAGCTAACAATTTAAAATAACTGAAGGGATGTTTTAAAAAACTAACAAATACACACAAACCCCCCCCCCCCCCCCAAAAAAAAAAAAAAACAAACCAAAATCATAAAAAAATCCACCATTTCTTTAATGTGAAAAACTTGAATACATGAGTTACATAATTTATTTAGGTCAAAACAAACAAAAAAAATTCTTTTTGGCTTTTTCTCCCTTCCCTAAACCAAGAAAAAAATGTTCAGTAAACTCCAGTACTGCTGTAATACCAGGTTGTGTCTAGTGTTAAAAGAAGTCACAGGCTGAATATTCCCTCATGACAAAAGATGGAATTTTATACCTGCTAGCTTTAAGTTGACCCTTTAGTGCAGATGGAACACAATGTTATAATACCACGTCAATGTTCTTTCTTTTGTCCTATCTGCATTAATTGAGGAGCCCTTTCAAAGAAAAGAGTGTAGTGCCAATTATCACAAAAAATGTGTGAAATTCTGATTCATACCTGTGATTCAGGGGACCATACTTATGTTCGGTTTCTTTGAGAGCAAAAATCAAGGGGAGATTGACACTTTATTCCTCCTCTCTTCTAGATGGAAGTAAATTAGTACATTATCCACCTCTCAACTGACTCATAGAAATCTTATTTCAGATCATAATGTTGTGCTCTTTTGTCAGATACAGGGTTATTTTTCACAGGGCTCTGTGAAAAAAAAAATAATCATGAACAAACCTTTAACTCCACTAGGCTTACCTGCTGTTACATTTTGTTAGCATTTTGCAGTAGTGACCTTTCTGAACAGAGTTAGTAATTTGCATAAAAACTGGGGATCTGGACATGATTCCCATTTCAGAAGTAGTGCATGAAATACTGCTCTAACACTGACTTGTGAGCCTAACAGCCATTTTCTAAGGCACTGCAGAAAACACCATTTCAGAAAGAGACTGGAAGTAGAGAACGGAGCAGAAAATAATGTTAGAAGACTGGTAGAGGAAGAGAACATTAATTTTCTCATCCATTTTTGCTCTTTTTTTTTTTTTTCTTTTTGTTGTTGTTGTTGTTTGAGGGGTTTTTGGGTTTTTTAAGTTATATTATTAATCCTACTTTGCTTAAAAGCAAACTTTAGCTTTATCAATTAGCTCTTGATTTTAGTGACCTCAGATGCCTGGGGTTAACTGCAAGTGCAGGGAAGGAACATAGTCACCTTTGCTTTGTCCCACTCCAGTTTCTTTCAAATGTAGTGGTTAGAAGCAGACAAATCGTTGAAGAAACACACAAGCACAAAAGAAATGCAGGGCAGGAATTAAGGTCAATTATTATCTTCTGCTTCTACAGTAATTTTCACCTCCTCAAAATGAGCCCAAAGTGATGCTAAATCACTGGCAAGGCCAAGCAGTACCATTCATATCCACTTCACACTCACAAAAGTCACTCCACGAGGACGAAGGTACTCGAGGATCAGGGCCCTAATCTCTTTATCCCAGTCAATTCATGACTTGCCTGGGACAAATTGCCAAGCTGCTGCCCACTCCTGCTGAGCCTGCGGAGGGCTAAGCCATGCTGTGAATGGAACATATGGCCCTTCTGACAGCACTTAGGCTGTAATCAAGCCTCAGCATGACAGAAGGATATCTCTTAGATCCATTGTATATAGACTTCAGCTCAACACTTCCTGTTTGTTGCTCTGTCTTTTAGAAACTAGGAAGGATTTTAAGTTCGATAAGCATTCTCACGCATTGTGGTATGAAATATGCCAAGTCTTTGCCTTCACTGCAATGCTCTGCAAGCCTGGCGCAGCAAGTTACTAAGCCTTAGATTTCTGCAAGCTCTGTATTACCCAAAGGGACAAACACTGACAGCTCTTCTGGATTCTGAGGAGTCCCCAGTTTACCAAGCAAAGGCCTTGGTGGCCACAAAACTGCGTACAAGATAAGGTTTCGAAGTTGAAAAAGCCAAGTGAAAATCCTTAGTTCACAAGTTTAGAATCATAGAATGGTTTGTTTGGAAGGGACCTTAATGATTATCTAGTTCCAACATCCTTGCAGTGAGATGTTGTGCCTTTCCACAGTTTTTGTGGCTTTGCCTAGCTAGAATTGAATGTTAAATTCTCAGTTGTCAGATAGGCCATAATTTTTCTGGCTGTTGGGAGAGGACATGCTCAGAGTTTAGCTTTCTACACAGTTAAACAGATCTGATGGCTGACTAATACTGAAGGTTCCCAAAAGCTTGTAGGAGCTTTTAAGGACAAGCCACGAGGAAGGATGAAGGTCTTTTCCACACTGACTCACCTCCTGGCAGCTGGACATTAAAAATACCTATGTTCTCCCTTCACAGAGGTTCTAGCTGAGGCTAATGGACAGTTTTGGTGGTGTTTATTTTGGACAACAGCCAAAGCTGAGTGGAAAAGAAGTAATAGATTTCTTCTCAGACTAGTCATATATGATGAATATGCCCAGGACTTCTGAAGGTACTATACTTCAGAGGTATCCCAGTGTCCAGTACAGATTTCCCCCTGTTTCTTCCACAGGATGGTGCAGCTTTGTGCTGCCTTTTGCTGTGGGCTGTGACCAAAACCACAATGGAGCAGATTAATAGTTTTCTTTCTCTTTCTTCTATACAAGCTTGCACTAGCAATACAACTTCTCCTAAGTGCTCCTGAGGATTTCAAAAGATGGAAGAAATTATGTCCTATCCAAACATAACAATAGCAATGATAGCACACAAGCAGATAAGGCTGTCAATTTAGTACAATCAACTCTCCACTGTGCTATGTCTTCATTTGGTGATCTATTTTTACAAGGCAATCCAAAGAGGAAAGGAAAATATTTATAATAAAACAGAGAGATTAGAAAGGAACAAAAATTATGGGGAAGAAATAAAGTAAAGGTGGACTTAAGGAGATAAAATTGAATAAAATATATGGAGGAACAGTCCACACTGATGCCATATATCAGATAAACCTGACCACAGTCATACCTGCATGGTGGTCTCTGTCTACTGGTTGAAGTTGGGACAAGTGAGGCCGTCATAAGTTCTTATAGAAAAATACCTAAGGGTCTTAGGAAAAAAAATTGTTGTAGTGAGGAGCTCAGAGTGAATTTCTCTTCCTGCAAGTACTTGTGTCTACATTCCTAAGAGCCATTTGAAGTACTAACCCTAACTAAGGCCTCAAAGTAGAGATGTTTCAAAGTACTTTGGGCAAAACTGAGTGCTTGATGCCACAAAAGTTAGATTTGTTATGGTGAGTTTGCTCAGGGGTGCCTGTTCAAATCTGGACTTGAACAATTAGAAGGTGCTGCAAGAAGTCATGGAATAAATCCCAAGAAGCTTAGAAAGATCACAAGCAACTTTTTCAGAGCTTCTGTGGCCACAGGCCATAACACAGAATGAAAATGATTCTTGCTCATGGGTGACTGACAGAACTGATGCAGATTTTGACCACATCAAATAGGAATAATGAAATGTATTGCTAGTGCTTCCAGGCTCAGGCCAGTTCCCCTCATCATCCTCTGAATATGACCTTGTGGGAAAGGTGAATGTGCAGGGCAGGGGAGGAGGCAAAACTCCTATATAAGCTATTTGTCTATCCCAGCTTTCTGGATGACTCTAATGAAGATTGTTCTAACACTCCAGGGGAAAGAGCAAGTGGATGAAACCACACTTATCCAGAAAAATGGGAACAGAGACCTTAGTCTGTTTTTTTGTGTGGTGATCACAAATGACAGATCTGACCTTTCATGAACTGTAGTTATGGGCAGGTCTGCAGAGCCTAAAATTGGATTGGACAGCATGTCTGCTCAAGCTAATAATGCTGCTGGTACTTGTCAGTGGCCATGTCATTCCTGTGCTTGTAAACTATGAGTATAAACTTTGGTCTCCGGAATCTTTGTGACCGTCTGAGAGACAAATTCATAAACTCTTACCAATATAAGATGACCACTGGTGAATTTTGATCTGTTGAGATCTTTTGAGGCAATCCTGCCTAGGTGAGAATGCTGTGATGTGAAGTCATTGATAGAATTACAGTAATTTTCACAATTATAAGCCGCA
>VRYO01001463.1:44207629-44235018 GCA_009812075.1 Sialia sialis | reverse complement strand
CTGAGCAGTAACTCTATCGAAGAGGACCTGAGTCTTTGTAGAAAGATCAGTACCAGGGAAAAATGCTTAAAACAGAAGGCTGTTTCCATATTTGATAATTTGAGTTTTACCTGATACAGGAAGAAGTGGGAAATGATGCAATATCAAAAGTTTGAAGTATAGACATCCCATATTATACATGAAACAGAAGTTATTATTACCAAAAGGGAAAAAACCCAGCAAACCTTCAACGAAAGGTGTCAGGGGGAGAAAGCTAAAAAAGAAGCAAGTTATTGTTAGAAAATGCCTGGAAGGAAATAATTTATAGAATGTTGAAATTATTTTCTGGTCAGCAGTAAGTTTCCACTTTTCTATTAGTCCCACTTTTCATTACATTCAGTTACGTTACCTTTCCCTACAATGCCCCAATACACAGTCAAAAATGTATATCTCAATGTAGACTCTTTTTTCCAGTGTTGCAGTCTTTGAAACTGCCTACAGCTTCATGTGGGTTATACATGATGGGCTCCAAAGTGCCAGACTGGATTTGAATAGGCTCTTAGAGATTCAGTAACTCACAACTGAAATGGCAGAGGACTTAACAGTGGATCTTGTATGCATCCATCTACTGACAGTATCCGGAGCCAGCAACTGCTTTGAAGAAACCCATTCAGTCATTAGCGAAAACAATGAAGGGCAAGGTGTTCAGAGGCTAGATTCCTATACTTTTGAGAACAACATAAAACTGCAAACCTTATCATTGATTCCTACTTAAGATGTGTTTTTGCAGCTGTCTTCAATTATTCTATGACAGATGCAGCTATCATAAGTTGTTTTCTTATGGATTTATGGATTAAGTCTCTCATCCATCATCAGGGTAACTGTCTTTACACATTACCTCTTAATGTAAAAAAAATAAATAAATTGCATATCAGACCTGGAATATAGCATGTGTAGTTGTTTCCATACCATTGCCAAGTCTGTTTTACAGAAGGGAATCATAGAATTATTTGGGTTGGAACAGACTTCAAGATAATTGAGCCCAACCTTTAATCCAGCACTGCCAAGTCCACCACTAAACCATGTCACTAAGTGACACATCTACATGTCTCATAAATCCCTCTTGGGATGGTGACTCAACCACTTCCTGGGCAGCCTCTTCCAATGCTGAAAACCCTCCCTCTGAAGATCCAATCTAAACCTCTCATGTGCCAGCTGTAGGCGATTTCCTCTTGTCCTATCTGTTTTTGCTTGCAAAGTGTGTGCTCATCCAGTCCATGAGCAGTTTCTCTAGGAGGATGCTGTGGGAAATGATGTCAGAGTTTTTACTGAAGTCTAGAGAGGAAAACATCCACAGCCTTTCCCTTATCCACTGAGTGTGTCATTCTATCATACAAGTGGGTTTGTCAAGCAGAACCTGCCTTCCATGAGGCCATTTTGTCTGGGCCTGATGCCCTTGTTGTCCTGTGCATGCCAGGAAATGGCACTCAGGATGATTTGCTCTGTGACCTCCACTGGCACTGAGTGGTCTGAGACTGAGAGGTCTGTAGTTCCCCAGATTCTCTTTCCAGTCCTTCTTGTAGTTGTCACAATGGCTAACCTCAAAGTAGCTTGGACCTCTCTCTGGTTATCTAGGACTGCTATAAATTATGGCTTGGTGTGTACTTTTGTCAGCTCTCTTATTCAGTGATAGAGGACTAGCCCCTGCTTCTCCTTCTTTGCCTCCCCCTTCCAGGGTGTCTGTGGCCATCCATTGCAGCACTCAGTTGTGCAAGCCACCCCACCATGTTTCTGTGAAGGTAGCTATGTCATAGTTTAATTGCTGCACAGTGACTTTTAGCTCCTCTTGTCTGTTGCTGCAAGCATTGGTGTAGAATACATGATGATTTATACTTTTTGTTACCATGAGAAAAGAAATAAAAAACAAACTCAAGATATTTATATACCCCAGTTAAAAATGTTGCTTGGCTTGACTTTCTCAACATTGCTGCTAGTATTGTGAATATCTCTTCCTCAGGCTGGCATCACTACAGCAACAGAGCCATTATGAGATGCAGTTTTGCCAATGTAAATTTGTTTTTGCTGGCTTTGCTTATCATGTTTGAAAGCCCTTTTTTTTGGAAAAAAACAAACAAGCAAGCAAAAACTAGCTATTGGTGGATGCCATATTTTTGCTAGGGCTAGAAGAATGTAGATAAGCTTTTGAAAGAAATCTTGCAAAAAAGCATATGAATGTGTTTTCACTGGAACGAAAAGCAATACTCCCATCCATTCTAATTCTGCAGAAGTATAATGCTTCAGGAGAAGAAAGCATGTGTTCAATAAAATTCTTTTCCTTGTGTGACTGAGAAAATTTAGGCCTAAACAAGTTTCCAATAATAAAGAGTATTTTGAATTTATATGGGATCTTTTTATACTAAATAATTTAAAATATCTGTTTTCATTAAGCAACCAGTCCTAATAAATGGTGCCCTGGAAGACAAGTATCTTCATTCCCTTGCTCCTTCCTGACTCCTGCTTCTGTGTTGATTCATCTATACCATGCTGATTTTCCTTGCATCCATACATTTGTTTGGAAAGATTCTCATTTTTTATTCTTCCTCCTAACCATCCTACACAAAAGTAAGTTTGCATCATTTACAAAGAGACCTATGAGCCATACAGCTCAAAACATGGCAAGGAGTGGATCTTCTTGCGACAGGTAAAAATGTTCTAATTTCTCTGGCTGTCCTCTGCATCTCCATTAAATGATTAAAGACTGCATTTTAGTCCTAAATTTCTAAAATAATATCTTATTTATGTTTTCCTATTAGAGATAAAAGGTCCACCTATTTGTCATTAGAAATTTGTCAACCAGCCAATTTGTGATGACTGCAGAGAGCTGAAATCAGCAAAATTAAACCCCTTCCATTTGTATGTTTTTAATAAATTTCTACAGGAAGAGATGTAGTGTATTGCATTAAGTAGGAGTTTTATCTTTGTACATTTTTTTCTCATTATCAATTCAGTGGGTAATTTTTTGAATTAAAATTCATCTTCCTTGAGTTTATCTGCCACAAGCAAAAGAAATGCCCCAGGTATTTTTACTTTTTTGGCACAGTCTTAGTGCACACTTTATGGACTGATTTTTCATTTGTTTGGATGAAAGAAGATAATTTGTCAGGTGCTCTCTGTAGGTCAAAGTCAAGTTATTTTAAGTTTAAGAGAAGACAATATTTGTGATTCATTTTTGTATAAGTCCACTCCTTTAGTAGCATTATGGTTCCAAATGAGGTGAACGCATAATATATACCCCTGAGATATTTGGGAAAGAAAGTCTGCATTTCAGGTAACTGGTCTGCTACTGCTAAAACTCATACTTGAATTGGCACTGGGTGAGAAATACTATACTTCCTTACGAGTATTTTCAAGATGGGAGAAATTATGATGAAAAATAATTTTTAAAGGATTGTCCACAAAGCAAAAATTCTGACTTGTGAAGTAATGTGTAATAGCTTGGATCAATGATAAAATTTAGCTTTGACAATTTCAATCTGTTTCAATTTGATTTCCCAGAAATATTTCACTGTTTCTACCCTAGGATACATTTTAAACTGAAAAATACTTTGATCTGAAATGGAAGCAGTTTATGGAGAGGAAAACAAGATGCCATATTCTAATGTATATTTTGCATTAAAAATTTTGCTTGATTGGAACAAATACTACTCTGTAGTTTTTAAAATTAAAAAAAACCCCAACAAGCAACAATTCCCTATTCCTTGTATTATCCTTCATTCCTTATATTATGAGGGAGCCAAAGGCAATCACTAGGAACAAGGTCTGCCTACCTAATTTTTTAAATACTGCAACAGATACTTTTAAGCCAAGTTCAGCTATGAGGAAATCTTACTTTTCCTTTTGAGATGATCTTTGCTGTGCCATCTGTAACTGAAGTTAAAAAAATGCAGCAAGTGGAGATAGAGTTCCTTCACTTCTTGGGCACATTACCCTTTCTGCATCATCTAAAAGTTGTCATTCCGTGCTGTCTGACAGCACCATCTGGTTCAGAATGTAATATCTGAGATCTGGCCATCTCTGGAGCTAGATGTGCTGCCACCATATATACCATGAGTTGCTTTGCCTCTGTACTACATCTTCTGAAATCATAATGCTGATGTGGCATCTTCAGATGATCCAAAACCCCAGACTGTTTAAACAGAAGCAATGAATAATTCACATCAGAAACAGAGAAAAGCAAACAAACAAAAGTCAAGGGGCATCTCCTAGTTATCTGGGAAAGAAGGGGATACACAGTATGCTCTGCTGTCATTGTCAGAGAGTACAGAATAACCTTTGCCACGTGAGGAGAACTCTCTGGAGCTCTGCTAGCTGTGGCAGATCATTTAGAGGATCACTGGTTCCATATCACTCCTCCCTAATATGTCAACCAGGAATGAGCTATAGCACACAAAGCTCTCTCTACAGGTACAGTCTTCTGGGAATCATAACCACTAGATATAAAGCCAGTAGTTTTGTGTAGATTTGTACAGTGTGTTTTGGACAGGGACAATCTTATCTAACTTCTTAATTAGGGGAGAAAAAAATTAATATCCATAATAGTGATTCTTCCATTAACAGGCAGGAAAACTTTACTTGGGAAGATGAATGGAGAAATTCAGTGGAACACTCAAACTGCCTTGCACCACTTCCTTACAAAAAGCATCCATAAATCTGATTTTATGTGGCGGTAGCAATAAGCTTCTGACTGCTTTGTCTCATTAGAGTTGTGGGAAGAAATTGGAATATGTCTCTAGTCTGGCAAACTAGGCCCTCTACCTGTAAATTATTAAACCTTATGTGTGTCAGGTGTGCTCAGAAAGGAATGAGCCAGGGAACAAAGAGAAATAGAGGTTGCATTGTTAGGTGCAGAAGCCAGAAAAGAGATCAGAGGAAGACAATCATATTTTGTTGTGCTTTAGCTTTATCTGCTTATTAGGAAGCACAGACTAACAAAACTACCTTTTAGAGGTCATGGTAACACAGGGAAAAAATGCACTGAGTGCAGCTGAGTGAAACATAGAATGTGTGCTGACAAATATGGGCAAATATTTTTAGAAATACTCGTATAGGAAGTCATGCTCAGTCCTAAGATACCAGTTTTTCATTGTATTAGAAGGAGAAAAAAGATGCACACCAGAAACAGCTGATATAGGGATTTGTATCACATGATTAAGATTTGTGTGCATAAATACTGGTTCTGCTGGCAAGCAGATACACAGCATCAATGAGTTTTTCCTCAGTATTGCTAAATCCTAATGGCTCCACCTCTCTTTGCAAATACATGCACTGCCATGAGTTCCAGGATCTCTAACCCACACCTGAATTTTTGGAGGTATCGAATTGTCATTGGCGTTTCCATGCATGATGGAACACTGTGAACAACTCTCCTATGGGTTTTATTTTAAATTATTTTAGGCAACCAAAATCTGACTCCAGGTTACACCATCACTGTATTTTTTTCAGGTTGACTGAGCACCTGCTTTAGTATCCAGTGAGTGAGGAGAAAGATAATAATCAAACACTTAAGCAAAAATAGAAACAGTTAAATATAAAAGATCTGAATAACTGCAATGTCTGTGAAAAATGAAACAAATCTAGGCATCTGATATAAAATTGAATTGCAAGCACTGGACAGTGAAGAGCCTGGATTATGACTGTCATATTAGAAGTCTGGAAAAGTATGTGCCCTTACATTGTTATCTTAAAGGTACTCCAGAACAAGGGCAGTCATCTGCAAAGATATTAGTCTCTATAGCATAATATCAGAGATTTAGCCATTAAGTGCCATTGGGAGTGGTACTGTTACTCTTAGGAAAGGTGTCATTACCGCCCATAGATAACAGAGTAAAAATCTCAATTTATCGTTTTCATGGTGCTATTCAGCAATCAGTTTCTTTTCTACTTCAAAATCTGGATTAAATGAGGCACAGCTGGAGGACAGAATGAAGGGACTGGCCATTCTGAAGCTCTTGGGAAGAGGCATGGAAGAGGCAGCTCGGGACTCACACTGCTCCGGAGGACACAGTAAGGTGGCCTAGTTTCTGGCAGAAAATGGAGAGTATTTGTATTACACGTACACCACCAAAATGTGTCAGCTCAAGTTTGAAGCTCTACCGTCTGACCAAGAATTAATTTGCTACAGTTTCACATGCTTGTTGTTCACCACAGCAATAAAAACCTAACAAACTCCTGCCATTATAAAATTTTCATTGATATAACAAATACAGAAGCATTCCTTTAATACACCAGCATGCAATGATTTGTAGTGTTATGTGAGCACAGAAAGGATGACTGACCAGTGGCAGAGTGAACTCTAGCAGTGTGATTAATTCCAGACATTAAATCCTTATAGCTCTCCTGTATCCTCAAATCAAACCCCCATGCTTTCAACATTGCTCACTAGACACAGAGAATAACATGATCATTTTGGAAGTTCAGTCTCGCCTGCAGGCAAGAACTTGTCCCGTCATAGCAGAAGCAAAAGTAGCACAGCAGGTCCTTCACTATCAGGAACAGTAACAGGAATTGTCCTTGTGAAACAGCAGCTCTCTTATGCGTGAGTTTAAATGTGGGTATTTGATTTCTGTGAATGCCATTCTCAACTGTGTGTATACCAAGCTAGATAGATAATGAGCAAAATCATTCCCCACAAATGACATATAGTTTGAGAGATAATATTCCCTATTTGGAAACATTTTACGTAGTCACTATGAATAACAGAGAAGAAAAAGAGGAAACGGCATTGATTTTTCCCAAATCAACCTTTTGATTACTTAACTAAGACTTCAAACATGTATTACATGTAAAAGACTACCTCGTGTGATAGCAGACACAGCTGCTTAGGCAAGGAACTGGGACTCTTCATCTGTACTATCCTTCCCTGTCTTCCCCACCCTGCCCCAGCTGTTACTATGAAAGATGCATACTACAGTCCAAATAGAAATATTGTAATATATCTGAATGTGAAAGAAGATAAAACATTTTAAAATATATCAACACAGTAATTACTTTTCTTAAAACACTCATTTCCTTAATGACAAAACTGTATCTGTCAGCAACAAACAAATCCTCAACCCCCCTCCCCCCACTGGTCAATAAACTACATTTACACTGGTAGCATCTGGCTACCAGTGACTGGATGCTTTATAAATATACAGATACATGAATTAACTAGATTAAATAGATAGATGTAGGATGTTTGAGCTGAAGAGCCATGAACCCTTACTTAAGGTATTTGTCCTATAAATTCTTCTGTACCAGATTACTTTGTAATAATGGTTTATAGCTATCCAGGCTCTAAATCAAAGAACTATTGGCTTGAATGAAGGATGAGGCATGAATCATATTGTGTTATAAAGAAACATATAATACCCAGTTGTTCATTTTTTAATTTGCTACATGAGGAAAAAAACCTTCACTCTTTGACTTCAACCCTGCAATGAATTGCAAAATGGCAGAAAGAAATATAAAGATCTTTAGTCTTTGGCATTAAATAGGGTTTAAGTTCTTGATGAACCATTAGTACCCGCAGGCTACATGCTGCCTCAGTGGGATTCTGGTGCACTCATTTGCTATATTACACTCAAGTACAGTAACCCTTACATAGCTTAAATGCAGCAGTCACACAGCAGGCAGGGGCATGAGATGATCCAAACCCAGTTGTGTAAGAAAAAGAGACTATCAGAGGAGTCAGCTCAGAAATCACAGTATTATGTATGGCAAAAGCCTATATGCTGCTCGGAGCAACTACTTTCATGAATTTTAAACTGATAGCATTCTAAACACAAAGAATAGGGAAAAAATCCCATTGTGGAGCAATAACAACAAAGCCCAGGCATGAGATCTGTGCGTGGAGTGCTATGAACTTGTGGCACTTAAGGACATTGTTTAGAGGTAGACTTGACAGTGCTTGGTTAATGCTTGGTTTTAGAGGTCCTTTCCAGCCTGAGTGGTGCTGTGATTTCTGGTTCTCTGAATACTTGTTTAATGTTGTGGAATATATGATCTTCATTCCTCCTTCATTCTCTCTGTGTCATGCATAGATTTTGCAGGTTTTTGACTTCTTAATTCTAATTTTGGGGTAGGGTGTTGTGAATCTTTGGTGATTCATACCCTGCTGCTGTGCACTTGTGTGAGGTGAGGACACGTTTGCCTGTGAGGACAGGGGTGGCCTATGACACATCAGGTAATGTCTCCAGCATTGTGCAGTTGTGCTCAGTATCTTAGACCTTGTCCTTTGCCAGATTGTCTTGTACCCACCCCTCTTTTGCTGTCATTTAGGCAAGTTTTGCCCTCAACTTGTGCTCATAACCTAACCAACTCAGGTGTTTCGATATTAATTGCATTTTGTACCTACCCAGAGAGAAACAATGCTCAAGGAAGTGTCTCATTTATGGAACCCAAATTTTCCCCTGACCTAGTGCTTTTACAGACCTCAGGTAAGAATTACCCTTTAAATAATTCTCTGTTATGTAGGCCTAACTAGCTGGAACTGCTAGTTACACATAATGTGTGAATGAAGCACACTTTAGTTTATTATGTAGGGTCCTACAAGGTTTGTTCCATAAAATTACTGTATTTTTAAATTAATATTTACAATGAAATTGATCTCTTTCCTTGAAGTAGACTTCATTAATTCTTCCCTCCATTACTCTCAGATTAAAAGTATGCTGATGATTTCATAAAAGATTAATTGCTTACATCAAATTGTTAAGTATTTTTGCTTCTCTCCTTATCATATAGCTAACCTTCATATTTGGGGTTCTAATTTTTAGAATAAGTTTTTAATTTGTGAATTTGTGTTGTTTGCATTGGCATATTTTGGACATGCAATCCTTTATTCAGTAAAGCCTCTTAAAGAACATTGCAAGCAGTTGCTAATTAAGCACCACAATAGTTTTAAGCCCACAAAATTAGCAATATGCAATTAATAGGATGAGCTGTCACTCACTGAAAGCTTAATGTGCAGCAAAGCAGCCAAATAAAAGGATATGATGGTGTTAAATTCTTGACACTATGCTGGTAACCTAGGTGATAGGCTAGACACAAAACCTGCACTTGACACGGATACTGGGAATGACTTCACCATTTGCTGTGTAGACCCACATGTTGTCCAAAAGACAGTAAACTGGCTTCTATTCTGTTTTACTCACATGCTAGCTTGGAGTGATATTATGTGAACATTGTAATGGTGCTTCAAGAACACCCACTTACACTTTCACATATGACCTTAGTTGGCCATGATAAATGAACTGGGAGTCATCTGCAAAAGTCAGTAAGATTAAATAATCTAACTGAAAAATACTGCTAAAATTTGAGATGGCTGACATAATTGTCATCTTTTCAGAAGCATAAATTTCACCCATTGACTTAGACTGGTGGGATTTATTTTGCTTTTATTCCTCACCTTCCCTTTTAATGCATTATTATTTTATGATCAAAACCCTGTTGGTCTGGAAGATTAGTCAAAGCATACAGTAGAGTAACATATTAGCTATACATAGGTTAGAAATGTGTTCCTCCTTTAAGAAAACACTTTAATCAATTCTTTTGCATTTCTCTTATATTTCTCATTGACTTTGAAAGGATGAAGAATGTGTCACATAATACATTATATATTTTATCTGTTCAGTTATCAAGATCTTGATATGTTACTTACTGGTATTTTTTAAAATTTATTTTAAATATGGCATTAAAATTCACAAATTATATTTCAAAAGGAGCATAAATTCCACAGAAAGGACAGATTTACAGAATTTTAAAGCAAATTTCAAAAGCTCAGCTGTCACCCTACCATCCGTTGCAATGAGTATAAATAACTTCCTTTTAATATATGAAGCATTGGGAAGAGAGAAGAAAAATATATATGCATAGCAGGAAAACTCCAGGTGCTCCTAGAGTTATTTGGGACATTTTCCAGTTGACAGTATGGAAATACTGTCACTCAGGCCAGAAAGCTTGTTGCTATGGGAACACAATAACAGAATCATTTGACAACTTGGCAGTTTGTAGAGTTGGCAGAGAGAACACTGGGAGAGGGGTTGTTGGATGATTTCAGGTGGGTGTGCACTGGCAATGGATGGGTGGCTAGGAGGAAAAAAGAATGAGAAATTCTTTCAATCTTTCAATGTCTCCTTTATGTTGGAGTGAGGTTTTGGTCTGTGTGGCTTCTTTTTTGGATTTTATTTTGTTTGTTGTTTTTTTTGGTTTGTTTTTTTTTTTTTTTTGAGAGTGTTTCTGCTTAGAAGCTTAACATCTTTGAAAAAAGAGGGAGAGAAGACCCATATTCAGACATCAGCTAGCTATGCATTCACCCTAGGATGAATATATATTGAAGAGCAAAAAAATTATGCAAGAGCTGGTGAAGAGATAAGGCTGAATAAAAAGCCAGTATGATTTTGGCTGTTCTCTCTGAGGAGTCATATCATAAACCAAGAAGATTATAGTTCCTCTGTAGTTCAGATGTGATGGTAGTTAGAATATTATAGTAGCTGCAGTACACAGAGAGTCAGAGATTAACTAGGAAGAATTTGAAAACAGGTAGCAATAATTATTGAAAACTGGAGGCTGGTTTTTAAAGATGAAAGAACTAACACTGTTTAAGTTGAATGTCAGATAAGATGCATGTCACTAGTTCGCTAATACTTCAAGAGTCTGAACATCAAAGCAGTCAAGGAAATATTTAGTTGAATAATAGTATTCTTGGAAGAAATTTGGGTGGAACTGAGGAAAATAGAAAACCATACTAGATATAAGGGAAGGAGTCCTATTTCTGTGTCTATTACATTTAAGAATGATCACAATTTCTGAGGAACAATATTATACACTTGGAATGTCCCAATTGACATTGGATGCATGGAAATAAATATTAGCAGTTCATGGAAAAATGTATATTAGGCAGAAGTTTTAGTATTGTATTGTATTGCAGCAGAGAAATACGCAAATCCTTGTATTTATTTTATTGGCAGGAAGCGAGAAAAATCTGGTGATTGTTTTGGGGTGCTTTTTTAGATGAAATTAAAGACAACAAGAATTGAAAAGTCATTCTGTGGCAGTGCATGAGGAACTGGTAATGTGTCATATTTGAGTGATGCACTTACATCTAAAAATCCTCAGGCTTCCAATGCTGCAAGGGAATCTAGGGAGGGAAAAAATATCCTAACTCAGTCATAGACAAGGAACAGAAAAGTTTCCTGAACTCCATTGGGGTCTAAATATATTGAAGATTATGTAATTATATAATTTAGGGTATTTGGGAAAGTTTCTTCTTCTGTAACAGTTTTTCAGGGGAACCCTGTCTCCACTGTCCCCCACTAGAAGGAAGAAAGGAAGAAAGGAAGAAAGGAAGGAAGGAAGGAAGGAAGGAAGGAAGGAAGGAAGGAAGAAAGAAAGAAAGAAAGAAAGAAAGAAAGAAAGAAAGAAAGAAAGAAAGAAAGAAAGAAAGAAAGAAAGAAAGAAAGAAAGAAAGAAAGAAAGAAAGAAAGAAAGAAAGAAAGAAAGAAAGAAAGAAAGAAAGAAAGAAAGAAAGAAAGAAAGAGAGAGATAAATGTTTTCTATGTTTTTATGGCACTGTATAAATATCAGATGTGTTCATAGATTTTAATCCCTTCCTGCAGGCAAACCGCCTCAGTTTCTCTACCGTTCTCTCATGATCGCACCACCCAGACTGTTCCCTTTCCCTGTGAAAATCAAAATCAATTAAAAATATCCCCACAGGACTCAATTTTCAGAGAACCTACATATCCACACCTCTAATGGAAGTCAATGATAGCTGCAGGCATGTGGCGTCTCTGAAACTCAGGCTCTATAGAGCTAAGTAAAGAAAAACATATGGATTTTTTAGGTAATATACCATGGGAGAAATCTCTAAATAGGCCCTGAAATAATGAAACTACATGTTTTATGCTATAGTCCAACTTGCAATCACTAGGCCATCTCACCACAGGGGAAAAAGAGGATATTGAGAGTTATTGAACATTGCCAATTTTTGCTGTGGATCAGCTTGAAGTTATTTAGCACAGATGTTTCTGTAATTGTGACACACTGGGAAAATCCACATGCTCAATAGCCCTCAAACTTGCACTTCCATCTGTGCAGTATGATGGTCTACAGTTACTGCACACAGCTGCAATATAAAGCACATAGAGTTCTGTCTGGCTTAAGATCTGCTGAAAGATTTTTCTTAGCACCATCTGCACTTTTTATCTACCTGCCTCCCTACGGTTCTGTGTTTAGATGCAGTACAGTTATAGGACAGTAAAATATAAGCCTAGCGAAAATAATAATGTGTAGAGAACTGAACAAAATTTAACAGCGTGGTTAGAAACCTCTCATGATGATAGGAATTTAACAGTAAACTGTGAAATCCATCAGTATTTCTATTTATATTTAAGTCAGTTTTGAACTATATTAGTAACAACTGAAAGATAGGATCCTTAAACCAGAAAAAGAGCATGATTTAACCCACAGTGGTGAAAATGATGCTTCTGGAAACTGCTTTCTCATCCTAATATCTTCTTAGACTTTGATCACTTTCCAAAAATTACAGGGAAAAAACTCCACCTCTGCTGATTTAACAAACATTTTGGAATCAAAACAGTATGTAGCAATCTAGAAAATTAGAGAGGAAGACTTCCACTACCTTTGAAATTTAAATAGGCTTGAGTGTTAATTATTCATTACTTATTTGTTCAGTTCAGGCTCAGGATACAAAGAAAAAAGAAGGTAATCTTTCAAAATTTCAAAATACAGCTCAGTGTGGAGAGACAGAAGCTGTTGATATTATCCAGGTAGGGAAGAAGATGTTGCTGTCATATTATTTTTTCCCTTTGTTGCTGCTGCTGTGGGTCCATTATGTATCCCTGTCTAAAGAGAAAGTGGGTCTGTTGCCTCAGCCCTTGACTTTATACCCCCAATAGGAGGGTGGATGTGTAATTTAAATTTTTCTCTGCAGACAGCTGCTGCCTTTGTTCTGCAACCCTTTCTTGCCATATCCTGATCCAAGTCACTTCTATAGCTGGTTGTTGCATTGGGAAGTGTAGCCATTCCAACAAGATGACACTGTAAAACGTTTCCCATCACGCAGCCATACTAAATAATGCAAGAGAACTTCTGCATTCTCACATTTAGCAGGAACTCTTCAGACCCTGAGAGATTAAAGAAAACCATCTCACTTCTAAATCAGACTGTAATCTCACATGATTGTCTGGAATGCTCACAGAATTCAGTCCTCTAGAAACCTGGAATATTAATGACAGAATTTTGACTTTTGCTAGAAATGTCTTGGGATCTGGAACTGTCAGAGCCTTTTTTTATGTCTTCCTTTTTTCCTTCTTGACTTCTGCTCTGGGAGCTCAATTTCATCACATTCTGAAAGAAACAGCTAACCGTACATCAGTGTTGCAGAACCAGCATGTTTCTGGGATATGTTTTATCCAGTCCTTCAATCAAATTATTTTTGTTTATTTAGATTATAGATGGTAGAGTCACAGATAGATGCACAGTGTGTAGTCATCCAGCACTACTGCACATCTGTTACTGTATTTGTGTAACATTTTCTTTCTCTCAAAAATAGAGAGCTTGTGCTGTAGCACATAATACTAAGACAATACTTCCCTGGCTGAAAAAGTAAATTTCTGCCCAGAGTGCATCAGGACAAATACATAGACATCAAGACAATACATAGACATCTTGAGGAATCCCCTGTGGCAGGAAAGACTGAATTTTGTATGTTAATTCTAAAATCTCCACAAAATCTATGATGATGAAGGATGCTATGACCTCCATTTTCATATCCTTTCCCTTATGTTAAAGTTGAATTTATCATGCCACACTTTCCTTTTTTTTTTTTTTTCTTTTAATTGTTTTTTCTTTATTCCTTTCTTCTTTGCCTCTTTGGATTGACTTTGGGGAGCCCTTAACAATTCATGGCAAAATATAAGAGCTGCCCTGCATTGTGAACTCTTCCTGTGCTGACTCATCTGCCACAGCTAATCAAGACTTTTTGGTCTACATACTGCAGCATTTTAAACCTTTTAGCAGTAAAGCAGTGCTTTTTGCTCAAAAGCTTTTAAATTATAGCACATGGTGGGTGGCTGATAAGATTTCTTTTTTTCTTTCTTAAGTGAAAACTCTTTTCTTGTTATTGCTACCTGGTGTCATGTTCTATTTATCAAGTCACAAAGTTTTTGGTGTCCAGTACCTTTTTTTCTTTTCTGAGCTGGGCAGCCCCACACCTTTTCAATTTGATCCAGTGGCAACTGTTAGTGACATGCAAGCTCTTTCCCTGTCCCGCCAATACAGTAGAAAGAGGAACATTGGTCCTCATTCTGCATGCTTTAGGAATGAAGCTGGGGACAGGAAAGATTACAGGGAGTTTTCTGGGCACCACAATTTCCGTTCATTGTAGCTCCTTGGGTGAGGACACGAAAGACCACAACTTCCAGGATTTTCTAGTTTTATGCTCTCCCTGCTGTTCTGAGTTGTCTGTATTGTTCTCTTTTGCCTGGAAGTCCTAGCAAGTACTGTCCAGTCCAGTACTTCCACAGGGGACTCACATGGCTTGAACTAAATTATTTTCTTCAACACTTTGTCAGCTGGGGAAAAAAGCTCTGTTTGCAAAGGAACAGTATGTGCAGCTTGATGAATGGTGCAGTCTCTGTATGATGCTTCTATAGAACATCTCAAACATTGTGTCACTGCTTTGTGTTCTCAGAAGTTTTCCTTTCAGTAGTTCCTTCTTCCAGGATGAAAAAAAGATGAATGTTGTTTCCTTTGGGATTCACAGAAAGTCTATTCACTGTAGAAGTAAAAATTAACTGTATTTAGAACCTATATTTCGTAAGCTGCTCATTTTGTGGTGATTTTTACCACCCCGTTTCCAGTACTTAATTCTGAAACTTCCTTACCAATTCACTTTTTCCATTTGGGGATTATAATAAAGAGCTGATTTAAGGATTTTATAGAGATATCTGTATGAAGTACAGCATATGATCACTCAAGACTTTTGTAGAGCGTCTAATATTTACTTGTGATTTTATGCTTACAAAACCCCCCTAAGTGGTTATTTTACAGACAGAGAAATTTAAATTCCTATACTATCTAATATATCTCTTTGAATATCATGCTTGAATAGAAGCTATACCTTGAATTGCTTTTAGCTTGATTGCAAAATTATTATTCAAAATCTCATGGGGAAGTGGTGGATGTCCCATACTTTGATGTCTTCAACACTCCTGGTTGGAGTTGTGAGCAACTTGGCCTAGTGAAAGGTGTCCCTGTCACCTTTCCAAGGAGGTGGAACACAATGATCTTTAAGGTCCTTTCCAACATAAACCATTCTGTGATTAATTCTATGAATTCTGGAGTGGGAGTAACTTATAGATGGCATGGTACAAGTAGACTTTCAGTTCTTATCCAGTGAATTACACAGACTCTTTGTTGCTACTTAATGAAGATGCATTTTTCTGACTCAGCTACACTCTTTTTTCTCTCCAAGTTCCCATAATAAGAGTTTGAGAAATTTAAAGGTATCTCTGTTTTGAATTTTGGAGGTATTATGCATTTCTGGCTGGTGTATCTGCTCCACAGAGCTATAGTCTTATTTACTTCAGCAGCCAGGAATCATGAAATCCTAGCGCAAGAAAAGAACTTCAAGAAATCATCTCATCCCTTTTGTTTGTTTTACTGTTATTTAAAGCAAACTCCGTTCTTTGGTCTTCTCAACTCTGAATTAAACTACTCATTTCCTTCAGTCTTTGCCCATAGGCCATATTTTTAAACCTCTGATCTTTTTTATTTTTGGTTTTGGTTATTTTTTGCTAGACTCTCCACATTGATCTATGAGTTTATTGAAGTATACTGCCCAGGACTAGACACAATATTCTGTCTAAGGCCATAGTGGTGAATAAAACATTGAACAAAGCAGAGGGATTACTTCACATTTCCTTCCAGTCATAGTCTTTCTTATACATCCTGCTGTATAGATTCTGAGGCATTTGCCTTTTTCACAACAGCATGACACTGTTGACTCATGTTCACTTTGTGACCCCTTTCAATCCTTCATTTATTTTTTCTTAGAACTGTCTATAGAGAATTTTCCTTATCCTGTATTTATGTAATTAATTAATCATGACTAAGTATGGGATCTTGCTTTTATCATTACTAAATCTTGTAATGTTTTCTTCCATATCTCTGATTTTTTAAGATCATCTAACATTGTTTTGGTACCTCCCAGGAAATGGCATCTGCTGTCTGCTCCTTTTAGATCATTAAAGAAAATAATTGAATTGTATCAAACCCAGAGGAGACAGACCATTAGAATGTGTCCTGTTAGGTAGATATTTCCAGTGAAAAACAAATTGAAGACATAATTACATTGTCCTGATACACACATACAATGGTTGATTGAGAACTGGCAATATAGTTTTATTGTATTAGTTAAAAATTTTATCGTAATTTGAGTTCAAAACATTAACAGTATTATAAATAAATATTCTTCCAAAAAGGCACAAGCATTTGGGTAGTGAAGAGATTACTTTTCTAATACTTCTTTCTGTCTATGTATGCCTTTTTAGGGTTGCAACAGATTTCATCCATGACCTCAAAAAGCATGCCATCAAAAGGGATGTTGAAATCCATAAAATTCTGTGAAACATTTTGGTATCAGTAAATTGCTATGTAAAAAAACCCCAACATTTTAAAGTGTTCCAAGCAGCTCTAATAACTATAACTGAACTTCTGATTAGAAAAACTTTAGACTAGGGTTGCAGAAAGTGCAATGTTATCCAGCAAAATGAGACTAAATTGAAAAGAAGAAAAATGGATTAATTTCAAGGGAATATTTCTGACAATAACATCAATGGCTCTGAGCTCTCATGGGAAGATATGGAAAATTCTTTGTGTTTCTGCACATGGCAAGGAGGTTGGACTAGAACTTCAGGGCCCAGACTTTTTTAAACTTAAGCGGTCAAGTACCCAACAGGGACCAGCTGTGGCGTGACAGGCAAATGAGCCGATCTGAGGTCACACAGAGGATTAATGCAGACACTTCACAAGTCTACAGCTGCTAGAACCAAGGAGCACATGACCTCTATTAGGCTCTGAAAAGAAGGGAGCCAATTCTCCTGAGCTCAATTGTCCTCAAGGCTTAGTACACAGTTGGTTTTTTAAAATTTTTTTACTATTTTCTATTGTTAGAAATTTAAAGCAATGACACTTTTTTGTGTTTTGAGGTAGTCTAGCTTGTATTATTATAAGCCTTCACACAACAAAAAAAATCTTCACTTTTTAAGTTTAAAATAACATAATTCCTCTTTGAGGAGAAAGGAAGAGTAATGCATATCATACCAGTGATTGTAGCTTGAAGAATCTGCTTTGGATATGTGAAGGAATAGAAAACAAGATTTCTTCATAAATGTCTGTTATAGGTTGTTGTCAATTTTTCACTTTATTTACTCCTTGCAGCCAACAACCCTACTCTTCCTACTCTTTGTATGTTATTTTATACTGGTAGTAATAAAGAACAAGAGAGAGAACAAATCATATGTGACAGATGGTAAAGACACATTTAATATGCTATTGGGAAAAGTATTGCAGAAATCAGAACTATTCAGGACCATACAGTGGAAAGTAGTACATTACACATAGGAGGACAGAACTTTTCTGATTTTAGGAAGTGTGAATTTAGCCTAGCTCCAGATTAACTGTGGTCCCAGAGCCACAGATGTGCGTTAGTGCTGTGCTGATTTCTACAGGAAGGTCTTGCAGGGTTAGGGATCTGCAGCTAGAGGCTGGATAGAAGATGGTGAACTATGAGAAATACATGTCACTGACCTATTTTGTAGCCTGCTGCCTCCCTAGGTGTAGAAATTCTGTCACTCAGATATATTCATTGGGTTTGGCACAGTTCCTCCTAAAACCTCAGGATTCACCTTTAAGGAGGGAGGCAGATTTCTGCCAGCTGGAGGCAGCTCTTTTGGGTGAGGCTGAGGCTGCTGGCAACCCATAGAGATGGTTTTCTTTGGTGGATGGATGCCTATTCCCGCACTATTCATTTTTACTATAATTTTTTGTGTTTGAGAAGTCTGTGTCTGAATATCTTCTGTAGTTGTGTAAGGAAAACTCAGCTTTGATTTTGATTTTTTTAATTAAACTTGATTTGGATGAATAAGAAGATGAGAATGTAGATAGAAGGAAAAGTTTTCATTGGGAGCAGTTAGTATATGGAGCCTTTTGTTTGTATTATTTTTCCTGACATGCCTATTAAGCAATTTCCATTGCTTGGAGTCATTTAATAACAATTTTATTTAATGCCCTTTTTTTTTTTTTTTGAAGTTATAAGGGAAATTCACATAAATTGAATCAGAATTTGTCCTCCTTCCTGAACTTTGCCTATTTTCATGGTAAGCTTGTCAGAAAAAAGACTGCATTTTGCTAAGTATTTACATACAGTATGACAGAGCAGGTCTGATCTCAAGCTGGACCCAAGACACTACTGTAATGCAAATAATGAAAAAATATTTTGCCCACAGAGAGCCTATGAAGTATTTCGATATCAGGATTTTTCTCCCATTTTTATTCTTTCCTTTAGAAGTTTAGAGGGTTCTTTACTAGTCACTCAAGTACTAAATATTTAGCATCAATTCATATGAAAGTTTCTTTGATCTTTGTGTAAATAAACAGGCTCTGTTTCTCCCATAGGACTCTTTCTTGAAAATGATTTCTTTCATCAAGTAGTTTGTTGCATCTCTGTGAACATCAATACTGCTTCCTTCAGAACTTCAAACAAATATTTCCTGCACGTTTACAGGAAACATATTAAACACTATAAATGGCAACCTGCCTTGCACCTGATTCAATAGTTAAAGTGAGGTGTGGGCAACTGAGTGACACAGCGCTCTTCTGGCATCATTATCTGGCAGATAAGTGTCATATATGGGATATCTTTTATAGCAATGTGAATAATGCATTTACAGATGTAAGAATCTTTTCTTTATGCAACCTGAATATTTAAGCATTGATGGTAAAAGCCTTGCAATTATAGTTTGCCTTTGGTTACTGATAATCATCCTGGAAAGTCACAAAGAACAATAACAAGAACTAAGATGGTAATTCAAGTGCAGATCTCTTATAGATGGGAAGGTAAGCAAAACGAAATGTTAACAAACTGGGAAGAGAGGGAGAATAGAAATCCCATAATGATTTAAGTTTACCTCTGCAAAATTTTCAGCAGAGTATTGGTTCCTTTTCCAAAATATGTTGTAATCTCTGAAGCCTTATATTTATTTATTTTGTTATCTGCGTAAAAACGTGGCCAGAATCTGATCTTCAGTATTTTCAGTATCTTAAAAGGGACATATTGGGCAAGAAGCTATGGATTACTCTACCCCTAGCGTGAGTGTTTTCTGCAGAAGAACAAATTTGTTGAGTCTCTGAGAAAAAACAAGTGGTTTTAATGAGTGATAATTTTCTCATGTGATCTTCCTGGAACTAATTTGTGTGACGGTCCTCTTCACCTTGTTATCAACTCTTCAAATTTTGACTTCTCAGGAGGGTATTTTGAAGTTTTCTGTAAACCTTTTGCTTTCTCATAGAACAAACTAGCCATCTGTGAAGTCAATTTTCATAGCTTTACTGGCTTTGAGTGCTCTTCTTTGCACTTAGAATGCTCTGAAATTATTTTAATTGAATCAAAGTCATAAATTATAATGTCTGGGAGACACTGCAATGTAATTGTTTCTCTTTGTAATATTTACATTCTAACTCAGTCACTCTCTCCAGCATCCTGCTCTGGAACTCCATTTTGGCCGTGTAATTCATTCACTTCACAATCAGTCAAGGCTCTGCTATATAATTCTAATTTTGTTAAGTGATATGAATATTGAACAGCTGACGTTTATTATCTTTGAATGAAGGCTCTCTTTATTCTTCCTGTCTTAAGACTCAGTTAATATTCTGAATAAATACACAGCTTCCAAATAGGTACACGATTGGCCTTTAGCTAATCTTCAACCAAAGAGATTAGGGAAACTCAAACCTGTTTGATCCTGCACATCATTTGAATCTACAAATAATTTTGGTCCTTTCCAGTTTCTCTTCACAAGAAGCATTTTTCATTTGTCCAAAAAGGGAAGTTCTCTAATTCCTGAATGAGCTGACACACACAGAGAATATGAATGATTTTACAACATTTACATACGTAACCAAGACATCTTATAAACGACACTCTTTCTGTTTCTAGGCTATGTAGACAATGCCTGTATGTCATGATTACCATTAATTCTCAGCTTGATTTCAGTCTTTAGGTACTCTATATTACTTGGACAATGAATGACTAATGGATCCCTACAGCCTTGACAAACAGACTAAATCCTCAAATGAGTGGAAAGCCATGGACACAGGACCAATATTGGCTTCTAGACTTTAGTCCAGGAGTAAGAATTACATATTGTTGAAGACATTTTGAAAAGGGTTGTACAAGAGGGCTAAATATGCTGTTGCCAGACAGAATACTAAAAGAGAGTAGAGGCTTACATTTTCTGGATGGCCTGTCTTTAAAGCAGATATATGCATTCATCATTACTTGAATCAGCAGTAAACAGAGTAACAGTGAGGTATGGGCAGGACTGCTGAGCAATAAATGAGACATTGCACTATGCAAATACACTGCTGAAAATCTAAAGAATTGTTAGTCCATGTGTAAGAGATTTAATTGCCTCAAATGCTGGTAAAATCAGAGAAGGACTTTTCCCACTGTAGCAAACAATGCAAAGAAGCAACTGCTGATCTGCTCCCTCCACCCCCTGCCTGAATATGCCTCCTGGATTCTGAGAATTTGGATATGAGTTAAGCCACCTGACTTGAGATAAGATAAAGGTGGTACTATTGTCCAATTATCTTAGGTTTAAGTACAATTAAACAAGGCTGGAGGAGAAGAATGTACCGGCAAAGAGCGGAAACTCAGAAGCTATGCTGAAAATTAGCCCTATCTGCGTCTGGCAGGGGGAAGCCATAGCCCACAGACTTGAGATGTGAGGCTCAAAAGAGGAGGAAGACTGAGCATGGGACTGATAAGCATTGGAAGTGAGGGAATCATTTAAACAGTAGGAAAAGAGAAGTGATAGCCAATAAGCATTGATTCCTTTGTTTGCTAAAATGTATAAATGTGAGGTTTTGAGAGACCTTGGGAACCCTGCCACTGAGAAGACCAGAACAAGAGGACAAGCAGGAGGCTATTTGGATCCAAGGGTGGTGGAATATTTTCTCTTAATCTGACTTTCTGCCAGTCTATTTCTTTCCCTTCTCTCTTTTTTCTATTTGTTTCTATCACTCTCTACCTCACTTTATTTGTTAAATAAAATCCATACTATTGACTTCAGCATATAGTCTTGTTTACAACTTACTTCAGGCAAAGATATCTCTCTCATAGTTGTAAAATCAGATTTTAACAGCATGTTATAAAGACTCCTTCCCTAGATTAGTTAGAGTTTATAAACATTGTCTCACTGAAACACTTGGAAACATAGACCATGATGGCTCTTAGCAGTCTTGTGTTTCATAAACTCTTGAGTTTTATCAGGAGCAGGACATAGCTCTAGAAGAGATCTTGGATTGATCCAGGAAAATAATCCTAGTCCTTCTACAATAGTGTATTTTGAGACCTTGATATCATCCTGTAGTCTGTCTCATGAGTTTTGGTAAGAGCAAAAGTAAACATGACCTCACTTTCTAGAGTTGTGGAAAATGTAATCGTGAAAGCACGTATCTATTAACTTGTCAGTTCACAATCTCTCATTTTAGAAACAATCCTGTTAGGAAGTTGACATACTGACATATTTGACATTAAGTTGAATATTTGGAGTTATTTCATTTTCCCTTTGATAAGTACTTTTTAAAAGCTTTATTTCCTATTTGCTTATGTTGAAGTCTGTGACTAAAAATGTGTGTCACTGATAGTATTAACATGCAATCAGAGGCATTGTCATGGTTAAGTTCCAGAGAGAGTATTATCACTAGTACTAGTACTATTACTGTACTGTACAATCTCAATCATCAATGGAACATTGTTTATACACTTATGAGCTATTAATATGATATGACTGTAAAGTTTCATGAATTTTTGTCTTATGATTTTAATTTCCACTCTTTTATTTCTTCTTGAGTATTCTTCCAGCTGCTTCTGCTGTCCTTTGAGTATGAAAACAGTTTCAGGCAGGTCAGTAAAATACAGTGAAGATTTACTTTTCAGAAAAACAGAGGGGTTGGGTTTATTGGTTGGAAGTCTTTAATTGAAAGACTAGTCTGTTTGATTTTAAAACTCTTCTTTGCAAAAACACTTTTGTTGCACAGTAAATCTCCAGTTAATCTGGTTTCTGAGGCCACTTAACCCACAGCAATTACACTGATGGACCAATGCTATCTCTGGGATAACTCTATTAAGAGCAGTTGGATTACACTGTTTTTGGATTACATTGTGGTGATTTAATCTATAGCAGGGGAAATAACTCCTCAGTATACTTCTGAAAAGATGCAACTTTCTCAACACACTGGATTCAGGCAGTCCAAAACAGCAACACTTTCAAAAATACATAGTGGGAGAGGGAAAGAACTCCTGCTTTTCAGCCTCCTACGTCCCTGATGGTCCCTCCCTCTACTAGAGACTTCTCAGTGCCCTCCTTCCTCCTTCTCCCCTGCTGCTGTCAGCACTGAGAAATAAATGGGTCAAGCCAGTCGGTCACTGACAGGCCAGAATGCACCTCACCATGTGTCGCCATCAGCCATAGAGGATTACATGCTTAAGTTTCTCAAAGCCTGTTTTATAGGCCCTAATAAAAATCTGCTCATGATAAGACAGTGGGAAGAGGGAGCTAGAAGCAATGTGCATATTTTAAAGATGACGATGGTTCTCAGCTAATAGATGTAAAGAAAACATTAGCAAAATTTCTAATGGCAGCTCTTTTGAAAGGACTTTCAGAGTGTTCCTTTGTTCCTTCTCATTAAAGAGAAAAAAACGACTCTCCAAAGTCCATCCACTCACAGCTCAAGATACTCGTACTAAAAGGGAAAGAGATCAAATCTTTCACATGCTATTTGGTATCAGCCCCATCACATTATATAACATGACTGCCTTGTCACAACATAATGCACTGGGGAGGAATGACAAAAGGTGTTTTTCACAGCTACATTTGAAGAAGCCACAGCGCTTCAAACAGGCAACTTAATATATTTTCTTGTTAAAGGACTTGCTCTAAGGACAGATTGAAAATGTACTCTTTTCCCAAGTGCATCTGTAGAAATACACTCATTCTTCAAACATAGCTCCATCAAATATGTGAGCATCATAATACATAATGTCTTTACTCAGGAAAGAATGGTTTAGGTACATATGTCTTTTAGTTTCTATGGGTGGATGTAACTATCAGGATGGAATGTGCAACATATGGAGTTGCACATGCTTAACATCTACAGATTAACTTTTGGGATTACTTTGAGTGTGGTGATCCTTAGTACAATAACAGGTTTAATAGTTTTACAAAGAAACCCTGAAGTTTCAGTAAATTATATTTCCATTGCAGTCATCACAAAATGAGAGCATTTGTGCCAGTGGCCATTTTGCCTGTCCCACAGCTGTTGTCATAATGGTGGCAACTTATTTTCCTGATCCATCAGAAGCTCCCTTCTCACCATTCTTTTCTGAGGTGCTTTGTCCTCCCCTTTTTGTCACCTGTTTTACCTACCTGTTCTCTATATTCTTCTCAGCAGTCCCTCGGGATGCCTTTTACCAGGTTTAAAGGGTTCAGTGTTAATTTGTTTTAATTCCATGCAGTCCATATTGCAGAAATAAGATGAGAGCATTAGCAATGGAGGTTGACTTGACTCTCCATCAAGACCACAACCCTTGAACTTGGCTACATCCAGTGCTGGTGTACGGAAGAGCGCCTGTTCCTTGGCAGCTGCATGGTCTTGTCACCTTTTGCTTATCTTCCCAACAGTGTTGTGTCCTTTGTCACGCTGAACTGCCATTTCTGGAAATGTCACCTCTTCAAGCAGAACAATTATGGATATAATGTATCAGTGCCAAGAATGAGTGATTCAGTAATTCACTGGTGCTTGAAAATGTCAGTTCTAGAAATACTCATGCTTTCCTTAAGTTCGATTATGGCTCAGGGTTAGACCAAAGAAAAGAGACTTGAAAAGTGAGAGAAACTAGAGACATACAGAAAATTCTCTATCCTTGAATTCAACTGGTGTCTGAGCCTTAAAAATACAAAATTCTAGAATACTTGCTGAACGTTTTGCTTTTGCTTTGGAACTCGAACAGTGAAAATGAGCTAAGTTTGAATTTTTAGCTTTTTCATCACAAAAGTAATTTGATTGCAGGCAGGTTGTTTATGAGACTGAAGCTCATTGCTATTGAAGTAAGTGATTCCAATGATGTTAGATCAAATCTGCTTGTTTATTTTATATTTCACCTAGTTTAGATTCAATGCTAATTTTCTTTCCTTGAAAAATATTAAAATACTTTTCCATTAAGAAATTAAATTTTGGGGGGAAGATATAGTCGGTGGTCCCTATATTACCTTTCAATGTAACTGGTAAAAATAAAAATGTAGCAATAAAAAATGCCTCTGTATTTTCTTTCTAACTGGAGGGAAGGGAAAGAAAAGTCAATACTTGGCCGGAATCATGAGCAGCTTGCTGGCTGAGTAAATCAGTCAGGAGCCCTGCAGCTGGTCAGCTTCACCTCACCGATAAATGTCACAACTCACTGCTGTCAATATGAATTACCAGAAAAGGTTTCCTAGGAACTAAGGATGAGGGAGCTGCTTTCCTTTGAATTAATTATATGGGCCAAAATAATACTGCTACAAGATTAGAATAAGTTACTCTGACTAGGCAATTATTTAAATGCATCCCAAAAGCAAGAAAAACTATGGAAAATATTGCAGGCCAGGTCAGAGATTGCAGAAAATGTGTGACTTTAGCAGCAGCCTGAGAGGTTAGAACATGTTAAGTTGCAAAGCAAGTTTCCTTTAGTTTTCAGTGCTAGGAAAGGTATCTGAGCAAGTGTAAGTTTTCTATATAAAATTAAGGAAAGAAAGCATTGTTTAAAGTTATTCCAGAAAAATTTCTTCCCAAGTCACTCACAAAGCCCTTTGTGCAGCTCCAGCAGACCTCCTCGTAGGAGTGTGCATGGGCACCTGCACTCTGGAGAAGGAGGCACACACACACTGAATATCACAGCTATTTTCTCTATTTCCAATATTCCCGGCTAGCTAATTAGAAATAGGAATATGCTGTGCTATGAATAAGCGTGCAGAGAGCGGCCCTCTCCCCGTTGGCTCGGTTCCAAGGTTTTATTCCTGAGGGAGTGAAGGGGAAAAGAAGAAGAGACGCGGTTTCCCAGGTTTATGTAGGTTTCCAGAGGGCAGTGGGGGGGTGGGGGTGTCGAGAGTCTGTCTTCCTGTTGGTCAGACCTCTGACTGGAAGGCAGCATGTTGGGTTCAGGGAAATGCAACATCTGAATGCATTTTGTGCTGTCCCTCTGAAATGAAAGGAGAACTGTGAAAATAGACAATGATCTCAAATTAGTTTCAGTCACAGAGAATAAGGAGCACCCACCAATCTCTGAGCTGGCTGGGCTGTAAGCACTTCTGACATTTGTTACCACAAATAACAGTTTGTGGGTAGCTGCCTCAAAAGAGAATAGTGCAGATTTTAATCGCATCTTCTACACCTTGTCCTCATGTGTTGTGTGTTATGCTGCACCCAGTTGCTGCCATTGGACCTGACAGGATGTTGACATGGCAACATGTTATTTGGGACAAAACAATAAAATAGTAACAAACCAAAAATGCTATTTTTATGTATCTGCAAAGCATATGTCCACATACTACCAGCAGTTACTATGCTGGTCAAAAAATTGAATTCCTTTTTCATAGAAGATCTGGACATAGAAACTAACGGAGATGTTACGATCACTGATAAAAGAATAAACCCATAAAAGACCAAAACAAAAACCTTCTTGCAAAGAAAAAGACTTTCTGAAAACTGAAATGGGACATTTATTTTAATTAAAATCCTTAATTTAGCAATGATACCTTATTTTAATTTCAATAAAAACAGTTATTTTTATTCAGTGAGATGGAAAATAGCACAGAACAAGGAAAAAATATCTTTTAAAAGGTGGTAATATAAGTGTTTTATAATTCTGAACAGAACCTGAAAAAAATCATAACTAAATAAAATTTTCACTCACCATGGATGTTTTATTTTTAACACAGTTTTAAAAATATTACTATATTATTCAGGATACAAAAATAATAAGAATCAAATGCATGCTTTCTAAATGAAGACTGTCAAATGCCTCAATGCAGATATTAAAAATTAAGCATTACTACATTATTGTAAAAAATTTCTTTAAAGAATTCTTGGTGGTATCAACATGACTTTGTGACGCATTTTGATTTTGAGTGCCTTAAACAATAGAAAATTGTCCTGTCAAGTCTTTCAAGTAACTCTCTATATCCTTATGTAAAATATGGTAATGCATTTAACATTTAATCCAGCATACCTACTTAAGCCACACATTTCCCTACAATATTCAAATCAAACCCCAAGTCAGAAAGCATATTTCCACTTCATTAAAATAATGCTTTTTGACTTTATTCAAATGAATCAAGGAAATAATAAAGTTTTAGGCTTTCTTCCCAATTGCTTTCAGCACCAAAGTGGACAAGTACATTACTTTGATTATAGTAAAATTACATTTCTCAGTGGAAATAAATGTTCCAGCACTGCATGGAAGAAGATAACAAAGGATGCAAAAATAATGAGTAGTAAGGCAATTTGTTTGACAATATATCAAGTTCTGGTACACTTAGGCCATTTTCTTAATTATCTATTAAAACTATCTGGATGCCAACTTTGATATTACATGGAAGTAAGCAAGATAAATTATAAACTAGATATGAACACAGCTTTTGCTTAGTGTCCTGGGGCTTTGCTCTGCCCACAGTATGGCTGCCAATTCACTGCTTTCCTCTATGATTTCTAGGAATTGAACAGTCCAGTCAGAGGCATAGAAGCGATTGGTCCAGGCCGGCACCCCTGAGCCCCTGGCATAAGGCACACAAGTGTTTCTGTAGAGAAACATGGACAAGGGCATTCCCCAGCAGGTGTCAGGTTCTTTGTAGTCCTGCAATAGAGCATACTGATATATCAGAGATGCTGAAGAACAGCAGACAGAGCTCATTCCTGCTCAACAGAATCAATGTGCATGCTCCTTAGGGTGCCAAAACCTTTATCTCCACCTAGATTTGCAGTGAGAAATGAAAGAACTCCACATATTCCACTGGCC
Source organism: Sialia sialis (assembly GCA_009812075.1). NCBI lineage: Eukaryota > Metazoa > Chordata > Aves > Passeriformes > Turdidae > Sialia > Sialia sialis. The sequence continues at coordinate 44,207,642 of VRYO01001463.1, read as the reverse complement.
CATTAGGTAGCAG